>CM050325.1:76731454-76827157 GCA_027475135.1 Bactrocera correcta | reverse complement strand
TACAAAATTTTATGAACTGTAAGTAAGTTATTTTCTTATATTTTAATAACTAACGTAAGTACATATGTACATTTTTGAGCCAAAGCATTTTTTAGAACTAGAGTTTTGTTCCGCGCTTGCAGATAATATTCGTCACACTTTCTCAGTTATTTAATATGAATTATTGATTTCAAACCAAACCAGCTACTAGCTCGCTTTCGGAAACAGCAAAAATGTATTAACAAAACAGCACTGACAATCCTCCAGAATGCACCCGAATACGCGAGAGACCAGCCAACGCACGAAGGCGGAAAGTCTTCGCTGAAGCGCAGAAACTCGGTCATTGCTCTTATGTATTAATTAAGCGATATGGCCGAAAAAAATATATACGTGGTGGCAAAAAGGTACCCAAAAATTTAAATGAAAAATATTTAATTATTCATCAATATGTATTTTGTCGCCTTCAAAGTAATTCCCACCAGATGTAATGCACTTATGCCAACGATTTTTTAGTCCTCGGAAAGCTTTTCATAAGCACATTTTGGGATCGATTTTACCTCGCTCAGCGAATTTTGTTTTATCTCTTCGAGTGACTGAAAACGGGTTTCACGGAGCGCCAATTTCAGTTTGGGAAACAAGAAAAAATCACATAGAGCCAAAGCTGAATGATACGGTGGTTGGTCGATGATATTCATTGCATTTTTGGCTTTAAATTCGGTCACATTCCTGGTTCCGTGCGATGGTGCCTTAATGTCGTGTAAATTCTATCAATTATTATTCCCAATTCCGGCTGTTTTCGACGGATGTTCTCACGCAAACGCCTCAAGACGATCAAATAGAACTCCTTATTGATCATTTGTCACTCCGGAACAAATTCATGATGCACCAAACCACGGACATCGAAAAATGAAAGAGCATCACCTTGATTTTTGAGCGGCTTTGGCGTAGTTTTCGATGATTATTGACTTGTTTGCATGTCAAACTCATTAACCCAAGTCTCATCCATGATCCCAAAAATATCTTTTGAACGGACTCGCGATAGATGTCGAGATCTCTTGTCATCTCTCATAAACTTGCTTGACGATTTTCAAGCACCATATCCTACACTTTTTTAATATTTTCATCAGTTGAAGAGATCGCAGGTCGTCCAGAACGTGGCATGCCTTCAACGATCTTTCGACCGTCTTTGAAGGCCTTGTATCACTCGTATATACATGTATGTTAATAAGATACAAATTCGATTGTAATCCGTTTATGATTTCGTCGAAAAATGAATGTTGCATTCTTTTGCAACATTTGTAAATTAAGATTTCGCCTAAACCTGAGAATATCTATTTGATCCTGGTAAGTTGGAAGAGTATGAAATGTGTGGTTACTCCCGAACTTAGTCTTCTTTACTTGTTTTTTTCTGTAGGTAAGCAATTTGGTTTCAATATTTTTACTTAAACCGATGTGTTCCTTTCAAAGCTTAATGTGTTAGGCCAGTCTAATATTTTCAAACAAAATAGGTTTTCGTTTTAGGGTCCTGTAAACATTATTCAATTCATAGACATATTCAAGATTAAATATTAGATTAAAGTTAGATTTTTATTTTGCTTCTTACAGCACGAATTTCAAGAGTAAATTTAGCCCGTAGAAGCTCTTGTGAAAAAGTGCAGACTATACGAATAGCGTAGCTAACTAGAACCAGGCCTATACCACATAATATACCACTTGACCATAAAAGCATAGTATTGAAAGCTACTTATGGATTATATTTCCCGATTACTTTAACTCAAGGTGGACGAATGAGAGGGGCGTGATCTTGGTTACGAGTATGTGCATATTCTCCAGTAGTTGGTATGTTAAAAGAATTATTCTTAACTATTTCATATACTGTGAATAAAGCCAGATTTGTTGGATATTATTACGACCTTACGTGGACGAAAGGAACTCCTTAAGAAGTTGTGAAAAAATCCAGAGCAAATCGAAAGAAAGTTAGTGGAATGTGGTCTCGAGTTTCTCGCTAAGAATTTCAAAATTAATGCCATAAAGATTTTTCTAAAATCAGTGAATTTTTGGTGGGCGCTCTCATTTTGTTAAATACTAATTTACTATTAAATTGCACCATAAAATATTGTAAAAGGTGTTTAAAAATTCGGTAGATCATTGACGGTTATGTAGCAATGAATATCGAACAACAAAAATATTTATGTTTACTTGGTGCCATCAAAAGAGGCCTGTCTTCGTAGCATAAGTTTGAAGACTTTTTGTCTTAATTTTTATATAAGTGCATAAATGTACGTATGTATGTATATATGTGTGCTTGGCATATTAAGCAGCAGACAAAGCGTCTGTTATACAAATGAATATGTACATATGTTTGCATGTATATGCACATGTATGTCGAAATGCAGACATTCCGAAGCATGTGAAATAAAAAGCTAAAAAAGCATTGAGTGAGGAAAAGTGCAGCCGGTTTTTGAACTTTTGCTGTCCGCTACTGATAACACAGCGAATTTGTGAAATACATTACCATTTGTGTGTATGTATGTACCATAGTGCAGGTGACTGTGCATAGTTCATTGAAACTTGATTTTCTCATTGGAGATTAAATGAATCAATTCATTAGACGGCGGTTACTAATTGGAGACGGTTTCGTTTTCTTGTTTGTGTAAGTAAATTTGTATGTATGTACATATTATATGTATGTATGTTGGAGTGTTTGTTTATGTATGTTACGTTTACTAAAATATGTAAAAATATTCATATGACAGTATATAATTAATATTACATTTTTTATATATGTACAAAGGCATATATGTATAATAACATATAATATAAACCAGTGCTTGAACCAAATAATTAACAAATTTTGTATTTTAATTTTGTCTTGTCATTGTCTCAAAAGCACTAATTCTATGCTTTTTCTTACCAAAAATCATGTTTTACACGTTTTTTTTTCTCGAAAATGGGTTATTGAGATTGTTAATGATTTTTTATAACTAAATTTTACAGAAGAATAATGCATAAATATGCAAATTTAAATTAGTAATATTGTTTAATTCGTTTACAAAATATTTAAACACTCAAAGTTTATAAGTAAAATACTCAAAATCAACTTCTCATTTTGTGAGAAATGCTTTAAAAATTGGAAACATATTTGCCACTCAATTCTTTGTTATTCTCCCGTTTACAAAATTCAGTATTGTAATTTTTAACTACGACTACGTATGAAAATATATGTGGGATGTTTTGGTTAGAACTTTAAAAGCGTTTTTGGTGAGGATCGATAGACTTGAAACTTTCACAAACTTTCTTAGATATGCTATTTCTTATTGTAGGTAATAATCGAAGGAATAATATTTTAATAACAAATTTAATTTTCTAAGCCCCTCTGATGTGCAAATTTGTTTTACACGAAACGACTTTTTTGGGAATCTTCCACTTTGAAAAAAACTTTTTAAAAAAAGAATAATGCTTTTTGTTAGTTTTGAGATTTGAGACAATTTCAAGCAGTAACATTTTCCTCGCCGCTTGACATCTTTTTTCGAAGCTACAATTGTATATGTTTCTTTTAAATGTAGGTGCTGACTAGAAATCATAGAGATGGTATTAGTAGGACCATCTATGTATCCGTCACAGTAAAGCGTGGACGGGTCCTTTAGTATACAATCATATATGTATATAAATCATACTCTGACCGACAATTTTATGTATTTTAGGCACAGTACTGTGTGTTGGATAATCAAAAAATCAAATCGAATTTAAATTTAATTTCGGCTCTCGTAAAGCCCTCTCCTACCATCTCGGCGGTAAATTTTAATGTTTCTGAAGTATTTAGTTATTGATTTATTACGGTTTTAGTAGTTTCTATCAACAGCGTTAAATCCGGAGTGAGTGGGGCTATCTTCCGATTTCATCCATTTTTACATAGTCGGTAGTTGTTCTTACAATATTTGAGCTTAGCAAATTTGGTTGTTGTAGCTTTAGTGGTTTAAGAGATGTGTAGTTAAAATTTTTAGTGGGCAGGACCACGCCCACTTTTTCAAAATTTTGGGCCTCTCTCTACCGTGATCCCCAGTGCCAAATTAGAGTTTTTATCTTGATTTAGTTCTTAGTTATTTCACTTATAGGTTTTCGAATGATGGGGTTTTGTGGGCGTGTCAGTGGGCCGATTACGACTATATACAAACTCACAGATTTGTATATAATACGGAACGCGTATACCAAGTTCCATCAAGATATCTCAAATTTTACTCAAGTTACAGCTTGCACGAACGGAGAGACAGCCAATTACCCGGATTTCAACTCGTCTCGTCATCCTTATTATTAATATATGTATATATAATATATGACTCTATATATATCTCGCTTTATGGGGTTTTCAATAAGAGCGCTACAAATAAAAAAAAAACGGTTTGGGGTATCAATGAAATTCTTTATTCCTGTGAAAGTACATTCGGTGCCAATATGTATGGAACTCGACTTCTTTTTGCATGGTCTCCACAGGTACCCTTGCAGAAGTCCAGACACTAAACTCATTTTCGACGGTTTTCAAACATAAATCAGCCGATACTTCGATATTCGTACGAAGTTCATCAATCGTCGCTGTCTTGTTGGCGTGCAGCATAGACAACACGTTCACCAAAGTTGGTTTTCAATAAATCGAATGTTACATTGGCTGTGTGGCTTGTACCGCCGTCCTGTTAAAGCCACACATTGTCCAAGTCCGTATCATACAATTCGGGCCAAAAATTTTCGGTTATCATTGAGCGGTAGCGATTCCCATTCATAGTAACATGGCGGTCTTGATCATCGCGGAAGTACAGCCCTATGACGTCGGCGGCCCATAAACCGCACCAAATCGAAATTTTATCGGGTTGAAATGGCGACCCATGGAGTACGTGTGGATTGCTGCCTAACCAGTAACATATATTTTGCTTTTTGACGAAGCCACTAAGCCAGAAATGAGTCTCATCGCTGAAGATAATTTTTCGATGAAAATTCGGATCAATGCCAAGTTGTCGCTCAGCCCAATTAATGAACATACGACGATTCTGGTAGCCAAGCGGCTTCAGCTCTTGCGTCAATTTGATCTCAATGACTCCACAGAAACGCTTGAGAACGACGTGTGAGAGACTGATTTTGTACTGTTTTTTTGTATGTAATTTTTGAAGAATATAAAATTTCTAGCGGTCTTGAAAATTACAATCTGATTCTCTTTACAATAGCAGTTTCCATACAATTGGCGAAAAGGTCAAATAAAAACGTGACCACACTATTTTTAGTTAATCTTTCTGTTGATCTCTCTGGTGGCGCGAAATTCTAATCTCTTTATACAACAAAATACGTCAGAGTTATTAAGTTATTTCCTGTAAAACTTATTTGTCAATATTTTTATTGAGACTTTGAAAATAATACTAATTATAAAAAAAACAGAAACAAAGATCGGCAGAGTCCAAGCAATAATACCCTTTACAAAAAATAAAAAATAAAATCCTTAAAAGAACTTGGTTTGGATTGGTTATTTTGTATGCTTTAGTGGGCCGTTCTTAAAATTTGCTTTGAAGATTTTACCGTCGCTTTGGGTAATCATCCGAAGAAATTTCGTAAAGAAATTCAGGTAAAATAAACAAATATAATAAAAAGGTTTTCCATTCAAGAACCATCAATCAATTTATATGAAAACTGTATCCTAAAAGGGACTGATATCGGCAGTTCCGACAAATTTGTAGCACCTAGAGCAGAAAAGGATGTGTGAAAAATTTCAGGCCAATCTCTTGAAAACTAGCGAGCTAGCTTATGTATATACATATAAGCAGACATATGGACTGACCGACGGACAGATAAAAGTATATCGTCGACTCAAATGAAAATATGAACTGCTGATTCTACCGGCCCACAAACCACACCAAACCGTTGTTTTTTCTGGTTGAATCTCTTCAGGTCGCTTTTCGTCGTAATTGCGGCAATTTTATTTTCTAACATACTCATTGAGCCAGAAATGGGTCTCATCGTTAAACAAAATTTGGCTCGAAAACGTAGGATCTTCTTGGAATTTTTGAAGAGTCCATAGAGCGAAGCCTTGTCACTTGGGAAGGTCGAGCGACTTCAGTTCTTGCACAAGCTGTATTTTCTACTCTTTCAATTTAACACATCGCCATCGGGCGATTTTTGCATCAAACTATTTCGGTGTGTGAATTAAAGCTGCGGTTATTTGTCTAATTAATATATTGTATTAAAATTTTTAGATGTTGTACATAAGTATTATTTAGTATTGTTTTTTGGTGAAACAGCTTCCTTTGTGTATTTGTAGTATATCGTGTTTCGCTCCGTATTCCATGTGTTTTACATACTATACATACTCTTGTGGGATGTTTTCTATTTTTTGTCGGTTTTAGTGTCTCAAGAGTGTGCTGTTTCATATGACCTAAATCATGAAAAGCGAGACATCTCGTTTCCCGATGTCTACGTAATTAAAAACGAGAAATCTCGTTTCCCGATCGCAATGTGTTAAGAACTTGACGTAAAAAGCGCCAAGTCATCCCACACGTCAGTCCGAGTTCCAGCGAACGGCACTGAATCTACTTTTTAGTGTCTCCGTTGTTTCCTACTGTGTGATACAAACTTAATAGTTTGTATACCCTGTTGAGGGTATAGAAAAATTTCAAATGGTGAATGAAATATTGTACACATTCAGTCATTCATATATACTATATTATAAGAAATGATTTACTATATAATCAATGTGAAATAAAAGGCTTTGTTTAAATTGCCTTATCAGATTGCTCATAGGCAATAAATTTGCTTCCTAGCTGCTGATAACACACAAGGTTAATTGGTCATAAAAGACCCCTGCCTTATAAGTAAATATTATTAGGTGAAGTAATGTATTTGACGTATGAGATATAATAGACGATTTCATTAATTGGTGATAATCGTAAAAGGCGTAAAGTGGTCATGAAAATAGGTATGTGTGCTAATTTGAATACTATATATTCCACATATAGTATATAGGATGTACTGTAGTAAAATAGGTCATGTAGAAATAAAAACCTTCTTAGTGACGATTATTCTATTCTATGACTTTAATTTATGTTCTGTAGTTTAATGTATTGACTCAGTCAATTCTATAGTAGCGAAACTCGAGAGTTTTTGATTATATTCAGATAATATTTGTTGCTTAGTTGTATAAGTGCCAATGGTTAACGAGGGTACTTTCATGTGGTGAATATAAATTTAAGTTCCTTCCAACTATGTACACCTGTCTATCGTAAGGAGCAATGTTCACAAACTTCAGATTGTTTTTTATGAAAGCTAAATGGATTTAATGATGACCAGCGTGCTGTACGAGTTACCATATTTGGCAAAATTTCTACTGCAAATAATTTTGTGATACTCAAAAAAAAAAAAGAACTTTTCAAGTTTTATACTATTGAGGAATTTCTTGAATACCTGTTTGAAAGCTCGGAAACTTACCATAAACAAGCCAAGACGACTACTTGTTTTGCCATTTTCAACGTGAACTGAAATCGAATATAAATGCTGTTGTCAGGCGAACAAGATGCAAGTTGTGTTCCAAAGTAAACAGGACTCAAAATAAAACAGAATGAATGGTTTTTTCGATAAAATCAATTTAATTTATTCAAAATGATTTCCTTCTGCTTAAATACTCCTTTTTGTACAGTCGTTGGCCTTTTGAATGGCGTCTACGTCTACCATATCAGGTGAATACGGGGAGTGGTTAATGATTACCATTCGACATATAGATGTCGCCACCAGTGGGCGCTAGATTCGAAAAGTCCTGTTTACTTTGGAACGCACCTTGTACATTAACTCCACTTATAAAGAAAAGTGGGTGTTCGATTTGCCATATACAGGTTGGTCAAACGAAAACAGCTAAGTCAAAGTCAAAATTCCACAGTAACTTCATGGCATATGTTTTCATCAACCCACCAAAAATATTTGTTCTGATGAAGAATGAAGGGTTATATTCCCTGAAATTAGAATTTCCTTGAGATTCCCTGGATCTCATAGCCGATCTCTAGAAGGGCCTCCGAAGAAAAGTATCTGTAGGTGAGCACATTTTTCCGCTTAAAAAACAAAACAATTTACTATTACTACAATTGAATATAGGTAATGATCCAAGGATTAGTCAAAATAATTTTTTTTTCTAGGTTAGTATTACCGTCAGTGACATCTGTGGCAAATGTCACATCAAAATAATCAAAAGTGTTTAGTATACGCTTGTCTTTTTGAAGTACAGAAAGTGCATTCGACAATTTTTACGATTAGTGAAATTATTCAACAAAGAAATTCCATTAAATTTTGTGGGCGGAATCAAATTTCTGGTACCGAAACGTTCAGAATGTTGGAAAAGGCCTTCGGTTCCGAGCAAGTGTTTTCGATTGATGCTATTTATTCAAAGAAAGTCAAGAACGCGTTGACGACGAACCACGTCCAGGATAGCCATCAGCATCAACTGATGACCAACACATCAATAAAATAAAGGAATTGGTGCTTGAAAAACGACGTTTAACTGTCAGAGATCTTACTGACTCCGTTGAAATATCGGAAGGATCAGTAAAAAATATTTTGAAAGATCATTTGGGCCTAAGAAAAATGAAAGCATTGGTTTCAAAAGCACTTAATTTCTTCGCAAAACAGAGTAATAGTATTATCAGCGAAACAATGTTTTCCGACTACCAGGATGTTAAGAAACATATTATTACTGGCGTTGAGCCTATGATGGATCTATGCGACCCGAAAACAGACGATCAATCTGCCGAATATTGTGGCAAATGTAAGCCGAAGCTGAAAGCAAAAATGAAACAGGGCAAAAACGAAGGTTTTGTTACAGTTTTTATCGATTATTGAAATGTGGTGTACTTCGAATTCTTTTCGATCGGCCAAACAATCAACAATGACTACTACTCCTGGAAAACCGTTCGTTTTATACAGACCTTGATGCGTTTATAAACTGTGTGTTTTAAATTATATCATAAGGAATAAAATCGATGAAGTTTCGCAAAGCCCATTTTCGTTTTAAAATACTCCGGTGAGAGTTCTAATTCTTTCTAATATTGCGTTTTATCCCTAAGAGCTTCAAAACATGTCCAAAGCACTTCGTTAATTAATTTGTCGAATGAATTATTTTTCATTTTTTAATTGCGCTAATCTATATAATTACTTCCATTTTCTTCTTCGATGTTCCATTGTTTAGTCATCATTGTATGTCTATTTATTTCATTGTAAGAGTTTCAATACACAAGTATTATGCATCACGCCTCCTACACAAAGAGCTTCTCAAAGCAGCAATATAAAACTGAGATCACGCGTTTATAAATAAGTAATCGTAGAATATATAATATATACTAAAATATATGTCTTTTTGTAGAACATTTCTGAGATTATTGAAAGAATCACGCGTTGAAATTCTATGCATGTGGGTACACCATTTAAAAAAGGCAATTAAATGTCTCACATATTGCTTAATAATTTTTTTACATAATAATCTTTATATGCTTTAGATTACAACAGCCCTGCTATTTACCGCATTGCTACCATTACTCATTCCATTATTAAAGCTACATCCAAGTTCTTTATAATTACATAATTTTTAATTTTAATTGCTTTTACTTAATATGCGCTTGTAAGTATTATTTCATTGTAGATCTGCAACCCTTTAATTGTATATGTGTATGGTTGTTTAAGATAATTACTGCTTTCAACACGTCTCAATCGTAAACTCAATGAGTCTGGCAGCAGAGCTTTTACTGGAATCCGTTATGTTCCACACGATAGTTTAATGTACTCACTTCAGCACTTAATGATGTATTGTAGATTTATAGGTTTGCAAATTATATTCGGTTTTATGCCTCTGGGATTTCTATCAAATTTTAGAATTTGCGAATGGCTTCGAAACCTACCAAAATCTGATCGATGCTTGAGCCTTTGATGGTTTGTAAGGTCAGTGGATTATTTTTACAGTTATCGAAATGTCGTTGGGGGGCTTGGCTAAAGCGAAACCGCTGGAAACTACAGGGATTACATTGGTTTTGGAAAGAGCTAGGTCTTAGTTCTTCTCTTGGGTTTTAGCGCTAAACTTCTGAACAACGCGTGAACTTAGCAGGCATTCTTTAATAGCTAGTTCCCGTCCGACTGCGATATATTTTTGACCCAGAGGAGAACTCAGGAGATCCACTAAACTGCTCCTACACTTAGTGTGGTTCATTTTACCACACTTTGGAGCTCTTTTTTTGTACTTTATTCAATATATGCCTATATGCGGTTTCAGACGCTAACTGTAAAAGTAGTATAGACGAAGATGTGGTGGATACATTAAGCTTTGCATGAGCATTGTCCAGCTTTCTTAAGACTGAGGTTGAAATATATTGGCATTATATCCTGACGAAACTGGTGATAAAGTTGGACGTGATGTTAGCTGCCTCAAAAAAATGTTTGACTGGCTCAAAGTGTCTTGCGGTATTACAATGGACTGGCATTACATTCTGTTTCTCCTTTCACGGGTCCGTTCCAAGATTTGACGCATGGTGAATATCTAGTCGGTTGTTGATTTGCCAGATCTAAAGGGGTATCCCTTTTTATGGATTGGGCATAGCATACTTAAATTCCAATCGTTGGTCACGTCATACATGTCAAATAAATAAAGGGGTTCGGTTAGTATTTTGGTTTGTCTAGCCGCTGGCATTCGTTGCATCTCAATATACATGAGAGCCAGTTCTATATATCGTTGCGAATGTCATTTAGTCAGTGCCTTTTCTTGCTAGCTCATTAGCTTAAGTTTCCTGCGATTCCATTGTGGCCTGGCGCGCATATCGGTCGTTTTAAGTGAATTAGTATTTTCTGTACTGATTTAGGAGCCAAGCGAATAGCACTTTTGGCAATTTCATCATCTATTTGGCTTATAAGCCAGTACACTCAGCCTCCATACTTCCTTATCTGACGCAATGCCATGCAAGAGTATTGTTTTAATTGCCGTTTGCCTATTGACTTGAGCTTTTCTGTCCTTCCGTGACCGTGTGACTTCCGAATGGAAGATACTGCAGTATTCCAATAGCTGAAGCTGCTTGAGATCTTGCTCTGCGCAATAGATCTCAGCACCCACTCCATAAGCCGCTTTTGATCCGTCCGTTTCGATGTCTTATCCATTTACTTCTTTATAGTTTTTCATGTTCCCTGGAGAGATCAGTGGAATTAGTATATTTCCCTAAGGTTTGGGATTGATGTTATAATTTTTTTTATGATAAATTTGTACATTTAACGTTTAAAGCAAATCAGCTTCAAAGAAGAATTGTTTTAGATATTAAGAATTTAGGTGCCTTAAACTGATAATGTTAGGCAGATTCCTATCGTTGATCGATATTTAATACGGAAACATTTTTGATATCACGGCTTCAACATCCGCGCCGTTAGTTCTGCTTTCTCCACACTGAATAAGGAAGCAAACCAAATGGGTCTGGCAAGACGAAATATCTCCTGTCATCAGACAAACAGTCGTCGCACTAGCGACTTGGCTCTCACGTCACTGTTGAAAGTCATAACTTTGAAGTCGTAGATTATTTCGTCTATTTTGGAACCAGCGTAACCACCACCAACAATGTCAGCCTGGGAATCAAACGCAGGATAACTCTTGCCAACAGGTGCTACTTCGGACTGAGTAGGCTATTGAGAAGCAGAGTCCTCTCTCGACGAACAAAAATCAAACTCTATAAGTCACTCATAATTTCCGTCGTGCTATGAGCTGTACGAGATATACGATGGCATTGACGTAGTTCAGCGAATTAAAATATAGCGGCTACGCTGGCTAAGTCACGTTGTCCGAGTGAACGAAACCACTCCAGCTCTGAAAGTATTCGCCGCTGCACCCGCCGGGGGAAGCAGAAGAAGAGGAAGACCTCCACTCCGTTGGAAGGACCAGGTGGAGAAGGATCTGGCTACGCTTGGAATATCCAATTGGCGCCACGTAGCGAAAAAAAGAAACGACTGGCGGACTGTTGTTAACTCGGCTATAAACGCGTAAGCGGTGCCTACGCCAATTAAGAAAAGAATTACGACAGTTTTTGCCTGAACAAGAGTCATTTCCCACTAATAATATGGGCGCCACGTTTTTTGAGATTTAATTTTTAGCCATTATAAGACAAGATTGTATTTGAGCTTTTACTATTATAGAAAAACAACGAACTTTTGTGATTCCCCTCTTAATAAGTCTTTAGTGCGCATTAATGCACTTGAATGCCTTAAATGCTTTTTTCGTTTACAGTTTATGTATTTAATGAACTTTGCTTAGTGTATATTTTATTTATACAAAGTACTTAGTTCTAGGAATGTCAATTGTCCGCTGAAGCCGTGAACATTGTTATGTGCATAAATTTTAGTTGTTGAAGGCTTGTGACATTGTAAACAAAAATAAAACTAGTTCAATATTGAGTGCCGCGAAGCAGCGTAAGAAACGTCACGGTCGCGTGTACAAAGGGTTTAAGGAGGGTAGGTAGGGGTATCACGGGAACTAAATTTTTTTGAAGATTCTTATTGCCGTAGAGGGTTAAATTATATGTGATTCCAATTTGGAATTTTTCCTTAATCAGGAATAACACAGATGCGGTGTCAGCTACTAGAAGGGCCGTGTTCGAATTTTAAACCAAATCAAACGCTTAGTAGACACTACAATTTTGCATAGGTGTTTAATTTTCATTCCTGCCAGTTCGGTGGGATGTCTGAAGGTATGCGCTCCCAAGTGTTTAAGTCTTGACCGTTTTTCTACCTCATCTTCTGTCATACGAGGACGAGTCGAAAGTGTCCAACAATCTAAAACCGTATTTTGACGGCGATAATAAAGATTTCGATTAAAATACGTGAAAATGTAGTTTTGTCAGTTCGTGTCAAAACGGTATTTTTTAAAACCAGAAAGTATAGGGTTTCAACATATTACTCACTCTCTTTTTTGCGAGATTGTGCTCTAAGCTCTCACCATAATTAATCAAATAATAATATCACGTGTAACTTCTGGCCAAAAATTGAAGAAAACCGCGAGAAAAATATCAAATCTTCGTAAGTGTTTGCACTATTTCGATGTTATTGGATATGTATTGGTTTCAAAAAAGCCTTGCGGTATTTTCGCTAGTTGGCGCTGAAAGCGCATAGTTCTAGTTTTATTCGTCACATCGGTCATGCTATACCTCTTTGGAAAACTCATTTCACGCGCTAACAAGTGTTTGATTGATCGTCGTTTCTTTTAAGTCGTTCGTGAGTTATAGTGTCGCAAACATGGAGCAAAATAAAGAGAAAATGCGGCATATTTTACAGTACTACTACGATAAAGGCAAAAATGCATCTCAAGCCGCCAATAAAATTTGTGCAGTTTATGGACCCGATACAGTTTCCATTTCCATTGCACAACGATGGTTTCAATGTTTTCGTTCTGGTGCAGAGGTGGTCGAAGATGCGCCACGCTCCGGAAGGCCTGTCGTCGAAAATTGCGATAAAATCGCTGAATTGGTCGAAAGAGACCGGCATAGTAGTCATCAAACCGTTATAAACTATTTGAAGAAGCTTGGAGTCACTAAGAAGCTCGATGTATGGGTGCCACACGAATTGATTCAATAAAAATATCGCAAGCCTTTTTGACAACCCATTATTATTCACGGTCGTGGACTCTTTCGTTCGTAAATGTAAATTGCGTGCTCCAAAGTTCAATTCAATGAAAAATATGCCACACCTCTAATGATCATTCACAATAGTAAATATTTACACTCTAAACTTGCATTGTAAGCTTTAAAGATGTATTGACTTGTGTTATCTGTCAGACAGTGCGACGCCTTCATTATTCAGCTCGCTAGGTGAGGCTGAATGCATTATTTATACTTTTGTGGGATGATTTCGAAACGTATAAATATTTAATTAAAGATCTCATCGAATCAGATTAATATGTAAACAATTATAAAAAAATATAAAATGTGTATCTGTAAGTCGGCCTAATGAGCTTTTGATTGCTATTGAAGGTGAGAAATATTCGGTAGACTCATTTCGAAATATTTATTTATATTAATGGTTCATTAAATCGAATAACGTCCGGAGGGATTGCTAAAAACGGAGGAATAAATTTTAGTAAACTCATGTGTGACACTATAAAACTAGTTCCATTTGATAAGGGACCACGTAAACAGCATCTCGTTAAGTTGGGCACAGGACTGGACGGGGTGAAGGTATAAAGGATCAAAACATAATACATACAAGAAGTTGGAATGATGCCTTCATCATGGTGGCAAAGTCTAGGTCAGTTATAGTAAAGTCAAATAAAAAATCATTATTTTTTATGCGGAGCATAAAAATTAAAAAATTGGTCTATCGCAAAAGTTTTGGTAACGGTTCGTAACTGATGGATTTAGCTGATAGCTTAAAGCTGCTTATCTGTGATAATAGGTTCAAGACTAAGAAAATATGAAACGAAAATCCATGGAGTAAATCAATCATATATGTAGTAATACAATATACTGAAGACATGCATCCAGTTGTTTAAAAAAGATTTGAACCCACTTACGGGAACTGGTATAAGTCTTTGAAGTTTCATGAGAAACGTATATTTACCTCAAATTTATTTTCGCTACTTAATTTCGACAATACAAAGCATCTTATTTAATAATACATATGTATATCAGGTAATTAAACCTCAAAAGACAAACAACTTTTTGTAGCAAATGTCCAAAAATTTGTCTTTAGCCGATTTTGTCGAGAGGTTAAAGCATCTTCTAATCTAATTAGAGTTTGACATTTGGCTTTAGTCAAAAAAATATTTTTATTTAATTTTTTTTTAATATAAATTTTAGGGAGCAACTTTTTTGAAGTTACATTTGTACATAGAACTTCACAGTTCATAGGCTCGCTCTAGCACGTTGCGACTTTGGTTTTGTCTTGACATGCGTTTGGTAATAATATTATTTTCTATCGAATTTTTTTATTTTTATACTCTAAACATGTATAGAGGATCACTATATTTCAAGGTTCTCTACTTTTTTTTACGAAAAACTTTAAATTTTATGAAGATTGTTTATTATCATTCGAAACAACATTCGTTTGGATTTATTTTTTGAAGATTATCCCTTCCAAATGTTGACCGCGACTACGTTTCAGGTGGCCCATTCGTTGAGTCTAATTTTCAACAAATCTTTCGAGCAATTCGACTGGTAACTATGAATGACATGTGTGATGTCTTACTACAAGACCTGCATCGAAGCAAGATTTTCCGAACAGACTTTTGACTTAATATATCCCCACAGGCAAAAGTCAAACGGTGTGACATCACGACTTCTCAATAAATTTATTGATTATTGGGCCTCATTGCTAAAAAAACTTTGGCTCGAAAACGTCGGATCTTTTGGAACGTTTCAAGAGCATAAATAGCAAGCTAATCACTCGGGCAGGTCAAGCGGTTTCAGTTCTTTCACAATCTGTATTTTTTAGCCTTCAATTTAAGGTAATTGGTGTGAACGGCGTCGTATCCACTATCCACTGTCTTCGTATACACTCTCAACTACGGTTGCTATATTTTCTTCACTGCGTGCTGGACGTGTTCTATTTGGTCGAAGATTCTCCAATAATGAATGCTGGGTCTCAAGATGGGTGGTGGTGTTGTGAATAGTACGCAATGTAGGCCGCTTATGCTTACCACAAGTTGGGTGAATCGAAACACATTCTTTTCAGAACATGAAGTTTCCTAATAAAGTTTAACGATTTGTAAACGTTGTTCAGAAGTCAGTCTTTCCACGATGAAATGATAAACAATACCGAACAAAATAACATAACAGTTGGACACGACGCATGCATGATCTGTCAAAAACAACTATTAAAAAAAGTACCTCTACTTGTATCTCTCGTTATATTAGGTTTCCCACGAAGTTTGTAACACCCAGACGAAACGTCAGAGACACTATAAAGTTCATATAGTACAAGGAGCCTTCCTAAGTAAACAGGACTTTTTGAATCTAGCGCCCCCTGGTGGCGCCATCTATGTATATGTCGACTAGTGCGTTAGAATCTGCTATCTTCATCGATTGTACAGTGAAAATTTCATGCCATTTCATTGATTGAAAGTGATGTTATTGCATTTTAAGTGTCAGTATGTTTGTCCTATCAGTGCGAAAATGAGCTTCGAACAAAGAGCCAACATTAAATTTTGTTTTAAAATTGGTAAAAGTTTTACCGAAATGTTTCAATGTTGTTTTTATGACTCCAAGGGTATTGTCCACAAAGAATTTTTTCCACCCGACCAAAACGTTACTGCCTTATTCTGCCTTATAGTTTTGAAGCGTTTGGTGCACCGTATTCGACCTGTTCGGCCCGAATATCGCGAAGATGAAGTTGGCGTTTGTTGTACGATAATGCGCCGTCTCATCGATCGACGCTTTTGACCTATTATTTGGCCAAAAATCAAATTTTAACCATTAACCACTCCCCGTATTCACCTGATATGGCACCGTGCGACTTCTTCCTTTTTGGAAAAATGTGTTTGCCCATGAAAGGAAAGCGTTATGCAGACGTCGAGACCAAAAAGGCTTGCTGAAAAACTCGTTCGACGTGCTTTTGGACTGTGCAAAAAGCTGTTTTGAAGAAGAAGGAGACTATTTTGAATAAAAATTAAATAAATTGATTTTGCCGAAAAAAAAACAATTGTTGTGTTTTTTTTTGAAGTCCTGTTCATTTTGGAACGTACCTCCTATATAAAGAATCTAGTTGACCAGCTGAGTTGATTTAGTCTATCTGCCAGTCTGTCCGCCTGTATATATGTACATACGTAAGGACTTCCTCACTTTTCGAGACATCTATCTGAAATTTTGCACACGTCCGTTTAGCTCGAAGTAACCGCTAGTTTGTTGGAACCGGCGCAATCGGATATCATATACGTAGCTGCCATACAAACTTAGCAATTAAGTTTATGCTCCTGTGTGGAAAACTTTTTTAATTAACGAAATATATTTCCAAAATTTGGCATAAATTGTTTTTTAAAAAAACGGTACAATTTCCGAAGAAATTTTTCAGATCAGACTTTTATAGCATATAGCTGCCATACAGACTGACCGTTCAGAATCAAGGTAACAATTTTTTAAGAGAATTTATGCGATGAGAAATTCACCTGTGAAGGGCATAACACTTTCGGTATAATTTTTTACCTTTTTCTCAAACTATTATATTTAACTTTTATCTCACACACAATCATAATTTCTCGCTTCAATTCTTTTGCGACCGCAATTAACTAAAACGTCTTTAAATTTGTAGAAAAAAAAATTATTTCTTTGTTTTGGTTTTATTTTATAATAGCTGACTCGCTCTTCGTACTTTGTACTGTGCACTTAAAGTTCCAGAATTCCTAAACCAAACAACCGACATCTCATGCGGTTTATGAATAATTAATTTTTTTCGACAAATACTTACTTTTTTTCGTGCAACCATATAGAACTGGCTTGTGCTAATTAAATATGCCGGCTACACATACACAAATTACACTTAAACGCACACTTAAACATTTAAGATGCTTCACATGACACGATCTTTATATATTTGGTGACAATTCTAAGCAACATTTTGAAACACAAACGGGTGGCAATGCCTTTTTAGTATTTTTTATAAACTTTTAATTGTTGCTTTTTCTTAATGTTTGATTTTTTTATTGCTTTTTTAACAGCGCAGCGCAAAAAAAAGTAATTTATTCAGATGCTTATAGTTGTTTAGATCTGTATATATGTATGTTTATAGATGTATTCATCTATAGATACTTTTGTGTACATTTATACCTCTTGTTTACATTTAAAAATTGCGCTCAATTTATTTTTAAACAATTATCATTATTTATTTACAATTTTTCTCGAAACTCATTATTTATAATTCTAATTTTATCGTTTTTCAAATCTTTTTTTGTCTCTCCGTATACCCGCCTCGACCAAAACAAAAACGAGACTGGCATGTTGAAAACTAGCGTGTGTTGTGGCTAGTGTCTAGCGCTATGCAGCTTAGTTGTGGATGCCGTTATTTGTTGCTAAGCCCCGGTTTCCGTTGAAGCTTCGCTTTACTGTATTTGTGGCTTAGCATTGAAAAATATGCGGCTCAGCTGCTGAAATGACTTCAAATGAGGTGTGCGTAATCACACACATACATACCTACCTGCATACCTGTTTCAGCGACTGCATCAATACATAATATATATTATTATATACTATACATATATATGTATGCACAAATGTAAGTGTTTACTCGTGCCAAGCAAACCTATTAGCTGATTAATTTGTTTATTTATCGCTGTTGTTTTCTTATATACCTTTGTGCAAAAACATGTTTGCAATGTTTATGCATAATTCTTTTGTTAAGTGTCACGCGTTGCAGGCGGTTTTGCATTACGGTAAGTGAGATTGCATAAAAATGAAAATAAAAAAAATTAAAAAAAAAATTGTGTTTGCTTTTTTGTTCTTTGGAATGTGAGTAATTTGAGAATTTGTTTAGAATAGTGTAGGGAAATAGAAACTCAATAAAGAAAACATACATTTTTATGCTGGAATTCAAGTGATTGGCTTAGCGGTCACGTTTTCAGCACGAGACAAGCCACAAGCTAATTAGAACTCACAACAAAACAAAATTTATTTATAATATATTTAAAATATATAAATAAATATATTAAAATAGTAGTCAAATGAAATCAAAATAATTATATAAACTACAAGTAAGAAAGAGCTAAGTTCGGGTGCAACTGAACATTTATACTCTTGCAACTTGCAAGAATTAAAGCCAAAAAACATAATTAAAATTAAAAAAAAAATTTAAAAAAAACATATTAATGTAAAACTTCAACTAGAGGCTCGGAATTAAAGCAATTTAATATATAACTATAATTATACTATACATTTTTAATTCATACACTGACAGACATATTCAGCATAAGGTGGTTGAAAAAGGAAAATCATTATACATAGTTTATGGGAGTTGGGGTAATATCGACCATACTAAATGTTCCCTGGGTTTCATTAAGGTACCTCATATTCAATCACCAATCAGATGGAATGAAGCTAGCCAGATGTTTGAAAATCCTGATATTGGTAATCGGTAGGTCGTGTCCGGAGATATGGGATTTTACCTAAAAATGGGCGGTGCCATGCCCATTGTCCAATTTTCATACTGGCTCTCATAAAGTCCTCTCATGTCATTCTGGAGGTAAAATTTAATGTGTCTGGCATTATTAGATATTGATTAATTTTGCTTTTAGTAGTTTTGAACAGTACCATATGGGGAGGGAGCGGGGTTATCTTCCGATTTCATCCATTTTCACACTGTCAGTAAGAGTTCTTATAATATTCGAGGTTATAAATGCTTTAGCAATGCTTTTTTAACTTTATTAGAAGGCTGGTCTACGCCCAATTTTTCAAAATTTTTTACCCACAGGTGCCCATTGCTACTGGGATCCCTATGTCAAATTAAAGTTTTATAGTATATGTATCTTATTTTAATGCTTAGCTCAGTTATGGCAGTTTATAAGTTTTCGGTTAAGGGCGTTTTGTGGGCTTCGCAGTAATCTGATCACACTCGTAATTTTTTTTTGTACTAAAAAACCTGCATATATTGCATCAGGATAACTCTATTTTTACTCAAGTTACAGCTTCCACAAAAAGACAGCTACCCGGATTTTAACTGTTTTCGTCATCTTGATCTATTATACATTGTTCAGGGTATAATTAGGCTGAACTTTTTAAGGTTTTACATAAATCGCTGCTTTATCCAGTTAAGAAAGATAAAAATTTGTCAAAGCATTGTATGTGAAAGAATATTGCCTTAATTACATTTTTAGAAAATTTCCCAAGCTTGGTATTGAAAAGTCTAAAGGTGTACTATTTTGTAGTCCTCAAATAAGGCGGCTCATGAAAGATACAGAACGAAAAATACAGATTACAGAAAATGAAACTTGGTAAGGCTTGGGTGAATTGTCGAAAATTTACAAGGAAAAATTTTCTTTCCACTAAGTACCAAGTTATGAAGAAATTGCGCAAAATATTTCGAAAAACTGTCAGATACTAGGAACAAATTACGATATTAAGTTAGGCTGTCTTCTTTTCGGAAAATTTTTGGAAATTATAGTAACGAATAGGGAGAGCGGTTCAATTGGAATCTAAAAGTGATGGAAGAAAGGTATCAATGCTGATGGGGTCGTTACCTGATGGCAGATTACTGCTGGTTCTTAAACAAACATTGTCGAGTGAAAAATTGTAAAGGAGAAGCTCATAAAAGGGGTTTAATTAAAATATAACCTATGTTTTCGACATTTGTCTCTCTGTTTATTTCGATGCCTTCTTTTATTTCAAAACCAAACTGACATTAGAAAGACATCAGTTATTCTGTTTCATGTTTTCTGATACTGATAGTGTAATACAAATTAGGAGTTATTAAACGATTTGTCAAACCGTTGGATGTGGAAGGATATTGTTTTAGTGACATTTGTAGATGATTTTCAAAATTATTGATAGTGTATTGAATTGTGACTACAAATGTATTTAAAATTGAGCTTATATCTAGGGCAACAAAAACACTATTGATCTGTGCAATCTATGCCAAATTTCGTAATTTTTCAAATAAAAGAAGTTTTCCATACGAGAAATTAATTTTAAACGGTCAGTTTGTACGACAACTATATGCTGTAGAAGTCCAATATCGGCTTGTGGAGAGAAGAGCATATACGTATGAGAGCCATATCTCAAAATCTGAGGGACCACGTCGAGAAAAGACAGACAGACAGATCGGCCCACTCCGGGATTAGCAGGGATAGTTGTCAAATTAATTAAAGTTTTTTTGAGAAAAAAAAAAAACAAACAAAAATGGCGAACTTAAAAAAAAAAAAAAAAAAACAGATTATTTTATGTAATTGATCGTGTTAAATTTTTTTTCGTGTATTTCATTCAAAACAAAAATTAAAAAAAGGGTCTCCAAAAGTCAATTTCTACAAAAGTTATAGCTATTTGAAAATAAAAAAGCCATTTTTTTAAGCAAAAAATAGCAAAATTCATAACTTTTTTGAAGTTGGAGAAAAAATTTTGAAAAAATTCTCAAAAACGTTTTTCGAAGGGTAGAAAAGGATGGATAAGTTTCAGCAAAATCTAAAGGGGTCGGGTTCAAAAGTGGTCAATTTGGTATGGAACACCCCATATGTATATAAAACAAATAAACTTAAAATTAAATATTTATTAATAGATAATTGAAGTAAAAGAAACAAGCACTAAATAAATTAAAATAGAATAAAATGAAAACTATATATTTTTGTGTTCTATTTACTTTAGCTTATTTAAATACTGGGTCAGTGCATAGATAATTATTTGTTCGTATTCTAAATTATGTAAATGGTACATACGTTCGATTCATTTAGTTGCTAAAATTTATTGACTTGGGGGTATATAGTATAGTACATAGTGCATACATGTATAGTATATACGGAAATAGGAACTTGTGTTCAACGCTTAAATTGGTGGGAAGTAGACTAATACATATGCATGCATGTACGTTGCTGTATACATATATAAAGTATTTATCTATTACACAAAACTGGGTTCAAAGCATTAGTTTGACTTTCCTTTGATTTTAAGTTGTTTTCATCTTATATTTAATAAAATTGAAGAAATCGCTGAAATAATGAATCATAAATGTAACGCATCTTCATATTTGAATGATCTTTAAATATATAAAATAAGTCATATTCTTATCATATCAGCAAAGAATATCTCAAAAATTGGAACTACGTAAATTCCTGGAAACTTTAAATTGAACTAAATCCAACAATTCCTCTACAAATTTTTTTCAACAAATTTATACAATATAACCAAGAACACATTTAAGTATTGCCCTCAGAAATTAGTACAGACAGATTTTAAATTGTGTTATTTGAAATTAATTCTTCGTTGGAGTTCCACAATTCCAAATTAGTGAAAAAGTTGTTTTGTGCAATATTACTGACTTTTTGAACTTAATGTGAGAACCGGTTCTGAGATTTCTGAAAGTCGATACCTAATTAATTACTAATAATTTCTGTTCTTGGGTTCATTTTTTTTTAAATATTTACTGATGAAGTTGGCATATCGAAAGTTCAGCCAATATCATTTTGAAGGATGTTTTCGGCCTCAAGCGCGTCAAATCTCGACTGGTACCGAAAACATTGAATTTTTTGGAAAAAAGGCGTCGCGTTGAAGTGTGTGAAATGATGCCTTCCGACTACCAGGGTGTCATGAAATGCATTATAACTGGCGATGAGACTTGGATCTATGCTTACGACCCCGAAACAACCGATCAATCGAGCAAGAGAGCCGAGACGAAAAAAATCGCGCCAAAGTCGCTCAAAAATCAAGGTCATGTTGACTGTTTTCTTCGATTATCGTGGTGTTGTGCATTATGAATACCTTCTAATCGGTCAAACAGTCAACAAGGAATATTATTTGAACGTTATGCGTCGTTTGCGTAACGCTATCCGCCTAAAAGGGCCGGAATTGTGGAAAGACAATTCTTGGTTTTTACACCACGATAATGCACCATCCCACACTTCCCTCGTAATTCGTGATCATTTCGCCAAAAACTTAACCCATATCATTCCGCAACCACCGTATTCACCTGATCTGGTTCACCAAGCTTAAAAGACCGCTCCGGGGACACCGTTTTTATACGATAGAGGAGATCCAAGTCGCTGCGAAGACGTAACTGAAGGTCATTCCGGAAAGTGACTACAACCAGTGTTTCGAAGATTGGAAAATCCGTTGGCATAAGTGCATTGCATCGGGAGAGTATTACTTTGAAGGGGAGGAAATTGATTTGGAAGAATAAATAAAGAATTTTCAAAGTAAATACTATGTCAAATTTTTTTGCACAGTAGTATTTCCTACAGTCGAAATTTTAACGAATTTTATATTTTTTCATTGTCAAAGGACAGACGTATATCAGTACACATATACTTCTACACTTCGTTTATAACAAACGAGCTGAAATGTTGGTTTCGCCCCTTTGCTTGGAAAAACCTGACCTCAATCCAGCAACATAGATTTACAAAGTGCTTCTTCGACAAATTTCATTTATTCAAAAACGTCGACGAAGAACTGATAAGGAGAATGCATTAGGTTCTTTATAGAATATGGACGGAAGCAAGCACGACTGAAATTTTTGTATGCTCTGCCCAATCCACAAAAAGGGAGACACAAAGAGGAAGACCACCGGCAACAAACTGATTGGACCTAATGGCTTCAGGCTTGGAAAATCAACAACTGACCAGATTTTCACCATGCCCCAAACCTTGGAAAGGACCTGTGAAAAGAGAATCGACACGCACCATCTCTTGGTTGATTTCAAAGGTGCAGCACGAAAAGGAGCTGCCTTTATGTAGCGATGTCTGAATTTGCTATCCCCGCAAAACTAATATGGCCTTGTAAACTGACATTGAGCAGTACCTAAAGCGATAGGGAAGGACCTCTCCGAGTCGTTCGATAATAAACGAGGTTTCAGACAGTGCGACTCTTTTTGTGCGACTTCTTCAATCTGCTGCTGAAGAAAATAATTCGAGCTGCAGAACTTAATCGAGTTGGTACAATCTTCTACAAGAGTGTACAGTCTCAACACGCGCGCCGTTAGTTCTGTTTTCTCCAGACTGGATAAGGAAACAAGGCAAATGGGTCTGGCAGTGTACGTGACGAAGAAATAATCAAATGTTGCATTCAATTTAAGAGAGATAAGAGACAGCGGCTATACTTGCTAGGTCATGTCGACCGAATGGACGAAAGCACTCCAGCTCTGAAAGTATTCGACGTAATACCCGACGGGGAAAGCAGAGGAAGAGGAAGACCTCTACTCCGTTGGAAAGACCAGATGAAGAAGGCTCTATCCATTTTGGGATCCATCATTCATTATTGCATAATATTTGATTGAATAGACCTTGCCAGCACGCAGCGATGGAAATATAGCAGCCGTAGCTGAGAGTGTAAACGAAGACTGTGGATCGAATCAGCACCGTTCGCAGCAACTCAAACTGACGAATGGAAAGACTTGGCGAATTTGACTTCGAGATCTTAAATTGAAAGCATACAAAATACAGCTTCCCAAGCGACATCGCTTCAATCAATGGGCTCTTGGAGATCCAACGGTTTTGAGCCAATTTTTTCAGTTATGAAACTTATGGTAACCGACTAGTTGGTGCCTGAAATTGAAGCTCGTGATCTCGGCGATATTTGGTTTCAACAAGACGGCGCAATGGATTTATTGAGAGAACACTGCGGTGAGCAGACAATTTCACGTTTTGGGCTTGTCAATCGGCCACCGAGATTATGGAATATCACACCGTTATACTTTTTCCTATTGGGGTATGTAAAGGTAAGGTCTTTGCAATACCGCTTCGATTCAGGCCTTTGAGCGAAACATCACGTGTGTCATCGAAAATTGGACTCAACGGATGGAACATCTGAGACATTACCGCCTCCAACATTTCATAGAGATAATTTTCAAAAAATAAATGCCGAAGAATGTTCCTTCGAATGACAATAAACATTCCTCCCTTAAATTTGAAGTGGCGTAAATTTCACTAACAAAGTGTAAAAGTTTATAAATTTGAATTAGTTTTTAATGATATACAATGATTTTTATAAACGAGTTCTGAACCGATTTATAGCACGCTTTCTGAAAGTTATGATATTCACACGCTCAACTAAGATAGTAATGAATAAGTTTGACTAGATTTATATTTTATCTTAAGCAGTATATTTCAGGAGGATGAACCCATGTGTAGAAGTTCACGCAAGTCAGGAAAGTTCTCTGAGTGCCATTCACTTTGGCCACTCCCAAAGTAAATAACGATTTTTTTACATATGGCTAAGCATCCCACAACTTCTGGCCTTAGGCCAAGTATCTTCTGGGTAGTCAACAAACATCATTTTGAATGCCAGCTCATGTAAGAAGGCGGAAAACCCCTCCAAGGTTTGAGCGCTGGCTTTCACAGAAAGAGCGACCTCTCTTTTGATAACGACCACTGGAAACATATTAAGGATTACGACTTAATGGCAGAGCTATTCAAATATGGAAAGAACTGTTGAGGAGCATGCATTAGCTTCTATGTAGAATATGGTTGGATGAAAGCATGCCCGACGATTGGAATTAAAGTATATATCAACAACAATGTCAGCCACGACATCATACGCAATATAACAGGTGGGCCAAACCACGTCAAGTGAAAAACTCCTCCGTCGTGATGGCCATCAGGGCCTTCTTCTTCTTTCTTCTTTAATTGGAGAAGGGCCTGGCTACTTTTGGAATCTCCAATTGGCACGAAACAACGAAATGGAAGAGCGACTGGCGCGTTGTTGTAAACTTGACTATTTACGCCGGTAGAGAAGAATTATTTTCAGTACCTATAAAACATGAATGTTTACAGTTTGTAAAAAACCTCCAACTGTAATTGTTATTGTAGAGCGAATAACCGACATTTCAGTTATATTGTAGGTGGATTCTTGAGCCTAAATTAGATCGATTTATTTGAAGGCATATTTGAGATTCTTCTAGTCAAAGCTTTCACAATAATTATAATTTATTATTAATATATTCTTCTTCTTCTTTACTGGCGTAGACACCGCTTACGCGATTATAGCCGAGTCAACAACAGCGCGCCAGTCGTTTCTTTTCTTCGCTACTTGGCGCCAATTGGATATTCCAAGCGAGGCCAGGTCCTTCTCCACTTGGTCCTTCCAACGGAGTGGAGGTCTTCCTATTCCTCTGCTTCCCGCGGCGGGTACTGCGTCGAATACTTTCAGAGCTGGAGTGTTTTCATCCATCCGGACAACATGACCTAGCCAGCGTAGCCGCTGTCTTTTAATGCGCTGAACTATGTCAATGTCGTCGTATATCTCGTACAGCTCAACGTTCCATCGAATGCGATATTCGCAGTGGCCAACGCGCAAAGGACCATAAATCCTTCGCAGAACCTTTCTCTTGAAAACTCGCAACGTCGACTCATCCGTTGTTGACATCGTCCAAGCCTCTGCACCATATAGCAGGACGGGAATTATGGGCGACTTATAGAATTTGGTTTTTGTTTGTCGAGAGAGGACTTTGCTTCTCATTTGCCTACTTAGTCCGAAGTAACACCTGTTGGCAAGAGTTATCCTGCGTTGAATTTCTAGGCTGACATTGTTGGTGGTGTTTACGCTGGTTCCAAGATAGACGAAATTATCTACAACTTCAAAGTTATGACTGTCAACAGTGACGTGAGTGCCAAGTCGCGAGTGCGACGACTGTTTGTTTGGTGACAGGAGATATTTCGTCTTGCCCTCGTTCACTGCCAGATCCATTTCTTTTGCTTCCTTGTCCAGTCTGGAGAAAGCAGAACTAACGGCGCGGGTGTTGAGGCCGATGATATCAATATCATCGGCATACGCCAGCAGTTGTACACTCTTATAGAATTGTTCTTAATATATTAGCTTGTCAAAAAGTTGTGCGGTATTTTCGCTAGTTGGTGCTGAAGCGCGTAGTTCTAGTTTTGTTCGTCGCATCGGGTCATGCTATACCTTTTTGAAAAGCGCATTTCACGCGCTAACACGTGTTTGATTGATTGTCGTTTCTTTTAAGTCGTTCGTGAGTTATAGCGTCGCAAACATGGAGCAAAATATAGAAAAATACGGCATATTTTACAGTACTACGACGATAAAGGCAAAAATGCATCTCAAGCCGCCAATAAAATGTGTGCAGTTTATGGACCCGATACAGTTTCCATTTCCACCGCACAACGATGGTTTCAACCTTTTCGTTCTGGTGTAGAGGTGGTCGTGAATGCGCCACGCTCCGGAAGGCCTGTCGTCGAAAATTGCGATAAAATCGCCGAATTGGTAAAAAGAGACCGGCATAGTTGTCATCAAACCGTTATAAACTATTTGAAGAAGCTTGGAGTCACTAAGAAGCTCGATGTATGGGTGCCATACGAATTGATTCAATAAAAGTACCACAAGACTTTTTTGACAACCCAATATTTTATATTTTCTTCAATATTTCAACAACTCAAATTAAATAATAAACACTCAACAAAATGTAGTACTAATTGCTATACTTAGCTATATAATGTTGGTTTACACTCCCTTAAATTGGGTGGAGAGCTGTGAAAAGCTGTACTCATAGAAGAACAATACTAGTTTATGATGTATTTTGCATTTAAATAAAAAGATGTGAGATATTCAATTTATAATTACGGTGTTACGCCAACTAATGCCGTATGAGTAACCCCATATTTCAAAAGTAATATGACATCGAATGATTACACCGGTCAACAAAAAAAATATTTTTTGTTGGGTTTCTGCCCTCATGCTTGAATTCTGATTCTAGACATTGAAAAACACTTAAATATTAATCTTTAGTTCCTAAAGTTTGCTTTGGGCTGATCTACATCGATAAATATATTTTAATTTATTTCATAAATCAAAGATGGCAGCACTTTGATTAACCCGAAAGTAAACAGTATTATTATTTGTAAGAGGCACAGTAGTGAATGTTAACCTGTTTATTATAGCTGTAACAACAATATTAGTGTATTACTCAGTTAAAAAATGGCATCAAGTCAGTGTAAAAATTATGTTGATTTATTCTGTTTTATTTGCGGTGAATTTATTAAAGTTAGAAGTAAAAAATTTGCTTTATCAACAAATTTGAAACTTTGTGAAGCCTATGAAGCCTATTTCAACCTAAAAGTCAGTAATCAAAATGAAAATTGGGTACCTCACTTCGCCTGCGTTAATTGTAAAAATACTTAAGAAGGTAAGAAAAATATCGAAAAATTGCTCTAATTTCCACGAAAGCAAACTTTAACCGGAAAAAAATTTATTTTCCTTATTTTTGTCATAGGAGAAACTAAAATTTAACATGTAGATGTCAGACCCAAAAATCATGTTGACCAGTGTTATTAATTTTTTCGTATGACGAGTTGTGTACAGGATGCGGCGCTTTCTTTCGTCTTTTCAATAATTTTATGATCGCTTTATCTACATATATATAAGCTTTTTTTTAATTTAGCAGGTACTAATGATTATATGCTTAGCTAATTAATTTAATGAGTTTAATGAGTTTACGTCAATGAGCAATTGCATACAACTTTGTATAGCAAAACTAAAAAGCATTAACCAACTTTTGTAGTTTTTGCCATAGTGTTAATTCCATACGTTGAACAATAAACAGTTGTTGCGCAAATGTATTTAAATTTAAATATAAATATAACTTTAAGTTTTTGCAAAAATATTGGCAATAACTTCGGAAAGCAAGTTCTGTACTACAAACCGCTAGATTAAAGGGCTATGGGCTTTTTGAACTTTAATACGCTAAAAAACTATGCGATTTCTCGGTAGTTTTACAACAGAGACTTCGGACTATCACTGCCCCCTAGTGGCGCCATCTATATGTCGACTGATGCGTTAGAATCTGCTATCTTTATCGATAGTCCAGTGAGAATTTCATGACATTTCATTGATTGAAAGTGAAGTATTGCGTTTTAAGTGTCAGTATGTTTGTGTTATCGGTGCGAAAAAGAGTTTCGAAAAAAGGGCATTAAGAATATTAAATTTGGTGTTAAAATTGGTAAAACTTTAGTCTAGAATAATAGCAGTATTTCAGTATTTAGTTAAAATAAATATATGTACTCGTATATAAAGGCAGTACTAATTTTATGCAATTGACCAACCTAATTCAATGTGCTTTTTTTTAAGCGGGGGAAAAAGTTTAAGTTTATATGATAAGTAGTAGCCCTGTAGTTTTTAACTTGACCTAGCCCGACTCTATAAAAACTCTAATTTCTAAAAAAATAATTTTTTTTGTTTTTTTTTTTTGATATTTCATTGTTTTCCCAAAAAAAAAAAGAAACAAAATAATACATTAACTAAATATTTTTATATTATTAAAATTAAATACATACCATTTTGTCCAAAATCCATAACAAATATTTTCCAGAATTCACTTCACGCAACACAAGACACCAGCTGCAATTTCGAAAATAATGGAGAGTATCGCGAATAAGGACGTGCATACTGAACGAAGTCTAGGTTCCACTTCTTGTGTGGCAATATAGCGGGCTAAGGGTCAATCATTGAATCGGTTTATTGTAGTACAGTTACTTAGGTACTAAAAGGTTGTTTGTAATTCACACTTTTGTCCAGTTTTCGTAGAAAAAATGACGAGTTCAAGAAGTTGGGATATCGAACTAAAAAGAGAATATATTGTTAAATAACTGTAATTTCAGATGTCGAATTTGACTTTGAGAAAAATCACAAGTGGAAGAAATGATCAATTTCATGTTTCAAAAGTTATTGTCTGTTACTGTGTTCGTAAACGGTTAGGTTCAATTATTAACAATATATATTTGTTATTATTACGATATCATTGTTACCGAGGAACCGTGAAATGTTTTCAAGGCCGCTTATTGATAATTTTTACTTATCTACATTTCTATATATGACAATGTGTGTACTGGAAGGATATGTGTAGTAAAAAGCTAAGATAAAGAAGTTTGCCTTAAGAAATTTAACCGGAATAAAAATAAAAATTCACAACAACTGGACCTCTGCTGATATCACGTATATATTTATTTTATATTTTTATGTGTGTATGTATGTATTTAGGTTTTCATATACCTGTTGTACACATAGCGATTAATTGGTAACAACTTGTTGAGTGTTGAGAGATTGTAAAATGCCTGCGATTAAAATATAACAATAAATTGTCCGAGTCATCAGAAATAACCCAGTGAACCATATTTGTGGGTATATAAAGAAAATGGGAGTAGAATGTGTATAATTAACGAAAAATCTTCGATTTTGTTAAGAATGAACCCAAAGGTGTCTTTCCTATAACTAAAGGTTACAAGCTATATTTCATAAACCGCATAAAATTGTTGGTTGATTAAAAAAGGAAGATGGAACCATATGTAGAAGTTCGTGCAAGTGAGGAAAGTTCTCTGAGCGCCATTCACGTGGGAGAAATGATTTTTTTATATATGACTCATGACTTCCGGCCTTAGACCAAGTATTTTCTGTTTAGCCAAAAAACATGCGTTTGAAGGCGTGCGAAAGTGAGAAGGTGAAACATCCCACTCCAGGATTGTACTCAAGGTTGGGGAATCGACACTTTAAAAATACCCCTAATGATAAGAACAAAACAGCCTCCACAAAAAGTGAAACCCCACAATCTGTCCCAACTATCGTGAGATAAGCACCCTCAACGTCAATTGTTGATGTACGTTTTTGACAGAGGCGGGGGCATATCTTGACTGCAACAATGTAGTGGTGCGAGTTAGGACCTCAAAGCACTTGCACGTCTAAAACACTGGAGACATATCTTCCATCTATCACAAAATGGTACATCTGGTTGGTGGCTTTAAAATCCGGAACCAGATAGCTTGGTGAATTTTCCTATGCTGGAATCTAGTATTACAGATAACAATATTTCGCGCCCCGGCGAAGTAGATCAGCTTCAATCCATTTGGGGATGTTTCATCATGGAGGCTGAATTTACCGACCGTTATGCTAAAGATAACTTCTTTGCTCACCTTGGCAGTTATTACCTTAGAAAAATGACATTTGAAACTTCGAGTTGATCGCTTTAGCCGTGAAAAAATTGACCCCTCCAACTCTGAAAACAGAGTTTTGACAAAAGCACGTCGTTTTAGGGGCCGATTACACTAAATTTAAAACAGAAATTACAAATAAATATCTCCGAAAATACATATTTGCCGAATCAACTTTAAGTTGTTTAATAAGATTCTCAAAAAATGTGTACATTCGACATAAAAGAATTTATTTTAATAACATCTAAAAAATTTCAAAAAATACGAAAGCGATTACATTGCTCACTGGGTAATGATCAGCAAAAACGAAATGTCTGTGCAACCGATTGTATTTTTAGTCAAGTGACTGAATGGCAACAGGTCCAATTAGAAATTCCCATTGGACTTTGAACTATAAAACAAAGAAAAAGAAGGAATAAACTGGAACAAAGCACTAACCTGTCGCATGTCTACAAGATAAGATTAATGAAATGTTTATAAATAAAAAAAGCCAATAAAGTTTAGAAGATCAGGTGTTATTGGACTTCAAAGTAAATAATTATTAATCATAGAAAAATTTTGTAAAATTAATTTTAATGTATTTAACATATATTTTTAAATAATAATATCAACAAAATAATCACCTAAAAGCTATACAGCATTCGGGAACGAATAAATCGAGTAAATAAAGGCGCAGTACCTAGCTGAGAACTTAAACATTTTCTTTCTTGTTCTTTCCAAGCTTTGATTGAATCATTCGGAATGTTCCAAAAACCTTTCGGTTAGATGTGTTTTTATTTACTTAGCCTATTCTCGTCAGTCAAAGAGACACCTTCAATGCTTATGGCTCTTATGCCTTTTCTCTTCAGTAAGATTTGCCATTTCATTACGGAAAGATATACGATCCAACAGCGAGTCAAAATTATTAAAATTTACTAACGATATTGTAAACATAATATACACAATATACGTATATTGTACTATACGAGTATAATAGCATCGAATGTACTTTCACAGAAATAGACAATTTCAATGATGACGGTTTTCAAGCATGAATCGGCTGATATTTCTGCAATTTCACGTTCGATATTCGCACAAAGTTCATTAACTTGACGTAGTCCCAGAGGAAATAGTCTAACGGTGTCGAATCGCAAGACCGAGGCGACCAATTGACTGGGCCATTCCTTGAGATAACACGTTCCACGTCCATATATTGTCCAAGTCCATATCATCTAATTCGTGCCAAAAACATTTGGTTATCATTGGGCGGTAGCGACTCCCATTCATAGATCATCACGGATTCCCCAATGCCGCCGCCGGCCCATAAACCGTACCAAACCGTAATTGCATTTCGTGATGCAATGGTGTGCATTTGCCTGACAGAAATGAGCCTCATCTCTGAAGATGATTTTTTGATGAATCTCCTGATCATTATCAAGTTGCTGCTCAGTCAAATTCTGGAATATACGACGATTCTGGTGGTCAAGCGATTTCAGCTCTTGCATCAATTTGATCTTGTAAGGATGTAGACCAAAATCATTCTCAAAAAACGCCACAACGACGTCACAGAAATGCTCAACGATAGACAACGACGTGCGAGAGACTGATTTTGGTCTTCAACAATTGATGCGCTATCGGCTGTAATATTCCCGACACTACGTCCACTTCTTTATCTCACTGGCATGGTTATATTTTGTACTGTGCCTGTGGATTCAAATTTTTTCACTAGATGCTCAATTGTTGATCTGACAACACGATAAGGACGACCATAAATTGGACGTAGCGCTCTTAAAGTTGCGGTCATTGACTTCGAATTTCATTCGCAAGTTTCAATAATTTCTACTCGTTGTTGAATCGTATATCTTTTCTCCTTTTTTGACATAAAAGGCGTAGTCTATCACGAATTTGTTCCTTCTGGAAAAACCGTCAGCGCCAAGTTTTACATGGAAGTCCTCAAGTGACTCAAACAAAAGGTCAATTAGGTTCTATTACTTTCCGGAAAAAACATGTATAATAACAAATAGTTCGTTCTTTTCGAATGTTACTTTAATAATAATTCTAGTAATTCTAAGAGTATGTTAACAAATATGAAATGGAAACTAATTATATAAGAGCAAATATTTATTGAGAAAGAGAGAATTTAGTTTAAGAGGATAAGTTAGACAGGTAAGGAAATAATGAAAAAAGAAGTTTATATTATTGGTAGTGGGATTACTGATATATGACTAAATACTGAATAACCTATACTAAATTCCATATACTTCTAAAAGGACCGGATTAATCGTGACAAAATGGTAGCTTCCATACTGGACACGCCACAGCGAGCATCACAAAAAAAAAAAAAATAATAATAATTTCAGTATTTGTTAAAACCAAAGCAGTTTGGTAGAAACTCGGTTAAGAATCATTGTGGTATTTCCTTATGTAATGTCAAGTTTATGTAAAGTTGTGACTATGTACTTTAGGGAAATTTGTTAATTAATTAAAAAATTCGTGTATATAGTGAATCGTGAAGCTTTAGTGTTTTTTGATACCAAATGTTCACGTTAAACAGAAAAATCGAAATTAAAAGAAGTAAGGAAGGGCTAAGATTGATCACTTAATACTCTTGCAGCAAAACAAGTAAGGAAGGGTCTGCGGCAACTACCGTGGGAAAAGCCTCTTTAGCATTGCATATAAGGCTCTATCGAGTGTGATATGCGAAAGATTAAAACCTACCGTCAGTGTGGCTTTTGGTCTGGAAAATACCCGCGAACAGAGGATCGATACACATCGCATCTTCGTCGATTTCAAAGCTGTTTTTGACAGCACGAAAAGGAGCTACCTTTATGAATTTGGTATCCCCTCAAAACTAATGCGCCTGCGTAAACTGACATTACCACGGCGCCGTTAGTCCTGCTTACTCCAGGTTGGACAAAGAAGCGAAGCATATGAATCTGGTAGTGAACGAGGGCAAGACGAAATATTTCCTGTCATCAAACCAAACGTCATCGCATTCGCGACTTGGCTCCCATGACACTGTTAACAGTAATAACTTCGAACCTAGATAATTTCGAATGTCTTGGAGCCAGCATTTACACCAACAACAACATCAGCCTCGAAATCTCAAGCAGAGTAACTCTTGCTAACAGATGCTACTTCGTACTGAGTACGCAATTGAGAAGTAGAGTCCTCTCTCGACGAAAAAAACCAAATTCTACAAGATGTAAGTACAAAGTAAGTACTACAAAGCAAACAGAACTTAAAAAAAAAAACAGAACTAATGGTTTTTTCGGCAAAGTCAATTTATTTTATTCAAAATAGTCTCCTTCTGTTTCAAAACATCTTTTTGCATGGTACAAAAGCATATCGAACGAGTGTTTTAGCTCCTTGGCCTGTATGACCGCCAGTATGCCGTTGCAAGCCTTTTGAATGGCCTCTACGTCTGCATAATGTTTTCCTTTCATGGGCAAATACATTTTTCCGAAAAGGAAGAAGTCGCACGGTGTTATATCAGGTCAATACGGGTAGTGGTTAATGGTTAAAATGTGATTTCTGGTCAAATAATCGGTCACATGCGTCGATCGAATGTTGGATCCTGAGAAATTTTTGGTCGTCAGTCAATTTGTGCGGAACAAACCGCGCACACATTCATCAACTCAAAAGTCATTCCCGTCCTGTTAGATGGTGCAGAGGCATGATGTGTCGGCGTTACGAGTTTCGGCGCATGGTGGAGAAGGACCTTCTACACTTGGAATCACTTATGGGTGCCAAACAGCGAAAGGGAACTGGTACACTGTTGTAAACTTGGAAGAAGAAGAAGGAAGAGCGATACAGTACTGGATTCCTTGCTGTTTTTCTTTATAAAGTCGTGGTTTAGGTATAAACTTTCAAGACTTGATAAACCATTTTGATGCCGTGTTAGCAAAATATCTATATCTCCGAAAATAACTTGTATTTTAAAAAATCCTCTTGCAAACATACCTAAAATATTCACTTTTTTGTAGGAAATTTTTCGCCCTACAAGGATCTGCGTTGTTAAAAAGTATATGCGAAACGGTTCACAGACTGTTACTTTTTATTTAAATAAGAAACTTTGATTACTAACCGACACCTTCCGAAATAAAGCTAAAACTTATGTTTTACGGAGTTCTTGGGTCTTGGCTTATTAGAATCCTATATTTTTTATTGTTTTGGCTCACCTTAATACATATATTAAATGCAGAAATACAAAGACATAAAAAACAACTGATAATAGACATTATTTTATGAACCCGAATTTCTCGCGTAAATTATGTTAGAACATGTTTATTTGTGTGCATAATTATGCTCATGCTGACGCAGTTATCAGGCGCTCTTCCCTTCTGGGGTAATTAAAAGTGGTGGCGCCGCGTGTGGGCCAATTATTTTGCGAAGCGCATGTGAGTCTTTTGTGCGTAAACATAATTTTTTTTGATTAATGAGACATTATCAATAACTACTTATGTGATAAAGAAGCTAATTTCTGAATATTTTGTATGACAAGCTCTTGCTTTTGAGATAAACAATTTTTTACGTTTATCAATTGAACTTTGTTTACCCCCCTGGAACATATGTATGTAAGTACACATAATTGTATGTCTACATAATAGCGATTTGTTTTTGCAGAATTACTTGGTATTTACCTTTATAAGTGCAATTAGCTTGTTGTAAACATGTTTTGCGAACTTTGTAATCGACACACATACATACATACTAATATGCATAGCACCGTTTCTCAAAAGCTTTTAAAAACTAATAAACACCGTTATAAAATGTTTACGTGGTACAAACTATTATAATAGTAAACAAGTTATTGGCACCTACTGAGTATTACATAGATAATAGGTGAAAGGTGAGGATTGAATAATAATTTTAATAATGGGGAAATGAAAATTTCTAATTTTAGTATAATATGAATAAAGAATATAGCAAATTATATATTGTCACACGCAACTAGGTGACCGGAAGTTGCAAAATAATCTTTTGAACATTATGAAAAGGTATCTTTTAAGAAGTAATGAGGATTCAATGAGTTTTCAAAGGGGTAATGGAAACACAGTTCGTAATGCCGGTCTTTAACATTTCTAGAACGGCGTCCTCCACAGGTCTTGAATCTTTGCAACCATTTCCTTTACCGATAGCCCGCGCGCCTAGGCCTTCATCCAGTCTTGGGAAGAACAGCTTCAGCTCTTCCGCTTGCAATATTTCCTGAGTATTTAAGCGCAAGGGAGCTGCTTCGCCCAATGAGTGCCACGATTAACCACCTCTTGGCTATTTCGCTGGCCGTTCCTGCACATGTCGGACTAAACTTGGCATAATGGGGCAAAATTTAGTTCTTCTTCTTCTGAATTGACGTAGACACCACTTACGCGATTATAAATAGCCGGGTTAACAACAGCGCGCCAGTCGTTTCTTCTTTCCGCTCCGTGGCGCCAATTGGATATTCCAAGCGAAGCCAGGTCCTTCTCCACCTGGTCCTTCCAATAGAGTGCAGGTCTTCCTCTTCCTCTGCTTCCCGCGGCGGGAACAGCGTCGAATACTTTCAGAGTTGGAGTGTTTTCGTTCATTCGGGCAACATGACCTAGCCAACGTAACCGCTGTCTTTTAATTCGCTGAACTATGTCAATGTCGTCATATATCTCATACCGCTCATCGTTCCATCGAATGCGATATTCGCCGTGGCCAACGTGCAAAGGACCATAAATCTTTCGCAGAACTTTTCTCTCGAAAACTCGCTCAGTTGTTGACATCGTCCAAGCCTCTGCACCAGTACGGGAATAATGAATGACTTATAGAGTTTGGTTTTTGTTTGTCGAGAGAGGACTTTGCTTCTCAATTGCCTACTCAGTCCGAAGTAGCACCTGTTAGCAAGAGTTATCCTGCGTTGGATTTCCAGGCTGCGATTATTTTCACAGTTAAAACAGAAATATATAGTTCAAAGCTCTTGCCAATGAAATGAGTTTCAACTACTCCGCTTCTACGGGGTATGCGAATCTGAAGACCTGAATTTCGAGCCCATTTTAGCAGTTCATAAAAAGAGCAATTGCTATTCTTACAATATTTTGTAAACATAACTTTATACGTCCTTGATGCAGAGAATAAAACTGCATATTTTGTAAGAAACTAAAACTTGATCTCAAATAGTTTTTGGGTTACTAAATTGTGAATTAAATTTAAATGAAATGATAACACTCTCGAGATACTGCTTACTGATAGTACTATCAAGTGGTACATTGCCGGCTCGAAAACTGCTCAGGGAATAGATGCAGAAGTCGCAGGACTACGTACCAAACTCACCATATCTAGGGGAAGTTTTCCAAGCATTTTGCGGGCAAAAGTATTTGCCATAAGGTATAACCATACTCAGCGACAGTCAAGCGACACTTTAAGCAATCTCCTCCAACGAGATCAAATCGCTGCTAGCAGAGCCATAGTAGAATAAGTACGGCTGAATAGACTAGCGGAACGTAACCAAGTGCACATTATCTGGGTGCCCGGTCACAAAGATATAGCCGTGAATGAACTTGTTGATGAGCTCGCTCGCCCCCGCAGTATCCACTAACATGGTAAGACCTGAACCCTTTGTCGTGGTTGGTTCTCATAACATAAAGGAGCCACTCCGCAAGGAATAAGGAGCAGACAGAAAACCGGCGTTTGAAAAGCTAGCTTTTCTGCGACGACAATTGTACGACCAATAATCACACTTTTATTGCCTATGGACAGTTATCCGAGCATGGTTTAAACAGTGTTCTTTGCTATAAATTGTGAATTATACTTCCATTTCGATTTTTTCTAATACGCAGAAATAATGCTGTATCACAGACCACTTTAGTTTTATTCATGACAGCCGCCACTCCAAGTATATCAATAGCGAACAAGTAAACTTGTATAAATCAACTGGCTTGAGTAAATACTGGTTCTGTTTAATTATTGTAGGCACAAATCTCGTATTTAGTTTTTTGACTTTGCGGCTAATTTGTCATATACTACATTTTTGGACAAAAAAGTAGAAAATAAAGCTTGTGTAAGAACTGAAGCCGCTTGACCCTCTCAAGGGACCACGCAACGCTCAATGGGTTCTTTCAAAGTTCCAAGAAGATTCGACGTTTTCGAACCAAATTTAGTTCTGCGATGTTGCCCATTTCTGGCTCAACGGGTGTGAAAGCAAACCTGAAGAGATTCAAGAGCTACGATTTCATTATCAGTCCATATTTCTTCAAAAATGATGGCGGTGACAACGAAACCATCAATGGCCTGGTATCACGCCATGATAACTGACTATGTGATGCCTGAAATTAAAGCTTATGATCTTGGTGAAACTTGGTTTCAACAAGATCGCGCCACTTCTCACATATCGCATCAATCAATGCATTTAACGAGAGAACACTTTGGTGAGCAGATAATTTCACGTTTTGGATCGGTCGTTTAGCCACCAAAATGATTTCACACCGATATGATGATGTCAAAAAGTCTTCACGTGGGGATATAAATATAAATTCGAAAATCTATGTGGACAATCCCGTTCCGATCCATGCCTTAAAGTAAAACATGAGTAATACAGCACGCGTGTCATTCGCCAATTACCAGTCGAAATGCTCAAACGAGTCATCGAAAATTGGACTCAATGGATAGACTATCTGAGACGAAGTCGCGGCTAACATTTGAAAGAGATAATCTTCATCGAATAAATGTCAAGCATTGTTTTTTCGAAAGATACTACACATTCCCCATTAAATTAGAAGTTTGTATGTTTTTTTTCGTTAAAAAAGTAGGCAACCTGGAAATTGATCATCAGTGTGATGAGCTGAGTTGATTTAGCCAATGCCAATGTATACACGTGAAGTATTTCATTTTAAAGGTTTGTAAAAAATATGATTCAAAAGTTGGAATCTGTTTTTTTTTTTTTATTTAAAAAACTGAAGCTTCAGGTGTGTTTGTTAAAACAAGACTGGGGAGTTATGAATACCTGAATATACGGTGCAACCGTAGTTAATGTTTTATTATTTTATTTAAAAATGTTTACTTCCTCTAAACCATAATCTACTACAAAAGTGTTATGTTCTGTTTTCTTTATGTTTAATGCAATGCTATTTATTTGGTCATACGACAGATCTATTGAATTCCCTCTACTCTGCATAATTTATTTTGCAATAATATATTCTTTTTTGGAATCCTTCCAAACAAAAATTTTATAAAACAAGAAAAAACGTTAACTTCGGCTGCACCGAAGCTAATACACCCTTCACAGGTGCAATCCTTTTAGTAATTATGTGTCCAGTTTGTATAGAAGCTATTTGCTATAGTAATCCGATCTGAAAATTATTTTTGGAGATTATATTGTTACCTTAAGCGGTAATCCATGCCAAATTTCGTGAAGATACCACGTCAAATGCAAAAGTTTTCCATACAAGAACTTGATTCCGATCGTTCAGTTTGAATGGCAGCTAAATGCTATAGTGGTCCGATATCGGCAGTTTCGACAAATGAGCAGCTTCTTGAAGAGAAAATGACGTTTGCAAAATTTCAAGACGATATCGACAGACAAACATACAGACATGGCTAAATCGACTTAGCTCACCATACTGATTATTTATATAATGGGTATACTTTATAGGGTCTCCGACGCTTTCTTTTGAGTGTTACAAACTTCGTGGCAAACTTATATATGAGTATTATAATAAAAATATCGGAATTAGCTCAAAAATGTTGTGCTCGGTAAGTGGTCATGAAACTCCTTGGTAATCGTGAATCTTTACATCTAATTTTTGGCATTTTCATAAACAGAGACTGTATTCGCAATTTGAGTAGGATGTTTCTGATTGTAAGGATATATACTATAGATAAAATGCAGTTTATTTGAAGATACTTACACACATTTTTGTATGGTATTAGAACTTTTTTGATTTCAAGCTCCACTTTTGTTAAGGAAATCGTCAACACTTGAAGTTAACTTAACAAAGAGTAACTAATTTATATCATATGCTGGCATACTAATAGTTATTAAGCACCTATTTTTAAATAAAGCACATAATTTTATTTTACTTTATTTGCATAGTTTTAGGCTTTTTTAAATTGTTATGTTTATAATGCTCGCTTATCACATAAAGAAAGTAGAGCAAGCACATAAGTACAAATATACATAGCACACGATTAGTTTACTATACCTACGCCAAAGCTTGCTGATAAGCGATTTTGCCGGCAGTCGATTTAAGCATTAATATGTTATAACGGAATTTTATAATATATTAGTACACATAAAAAAGTGTAAAGAGACACTGTTAGGCTTAAATAATGTTACATTTTTGAACATTGCAATATAAAAATAAATATTTTTGAGCTTACAATTTCTTCGAATATCATTGAAATATTGGAAATTAAAAAATATGATTGTCAAAATGATATATTATATACTATAAAATTAATGATTGATGATTGTCTAAAGTATGCTTTGATTAAATATGAGATATTTTTCATAGAAATCTGATTTTTAAAGAAAAAAAGGATTTATTTTTATAGCTTTAGTAAGCTAGTGAGTAAATAGGCAGCAAGTAAAGAAAAAAATAGTATCAATATTTATTTATTTATTTTTAATAATGTGAATTTAAATTTGTTAGCAGCGAGGGAATTCATATCAAAGCGTTCAACATGAGTTCCAATCAGGTCCATTCCGTAAAGTTGCAGATTTAAACAAAAATCAATAATCAAAAGAAAATATATTCCTTAAAAGTCCTTCATGAAGACAAGAAAAAATAAAATTAAAAAAAAATTATTTTCAAACCTGGCCGAACACCCAAATCAACGGCAAAGCCGAATATCCATGACGTCCGTATTTGGTGGGCTATAAGCTTTTAAAACCGGGGGAAATCATCAATGGAGTACTGTTGAAACCAGAATAGAGTATCAAATAATGGATTTGTTTAATTTTTGTTCGCCATGGTAGCTTAGTTCTTTTTGAGGTAAAATTAAGAAATCCCCAGGAAAATGGTAAATGTTTGATGGTGATGTTTTGCTTCACGGCTTAAATCAAAGCGGGGTTGGTTGCATAGACCGTAGACTTTATGTTGTGGAAAACTGACCGGCCCAAAACGTGAAATTATCTGCTGACCGAAGTGTTTTCTCAATAAATGCATTGATTGTTGGGAAGTGGCGCCATCTTGTTAAAATCGAATGTCGCTGCGATCACGAGTTTCAATTTAAGGCATCAGATAGTCGGTTATTATTGACGGTTTTGTTCTCATCGACATCATTTTTGAAGAAATCTGAACCGATGATTCCACCGGCCCACTAACAGCACCCTACCGTTATTTTAGGATGAATTGACAGCTTTTGAATATCTACAGGTTGCACTTCGTCCCAATTTCGGCAATTGTGCTCTTTACACATTCATTGAGCCCAAAATGGGCCTCATTACTGAACATAATTTAGCTCGAAAACGTAGGATCTTCTTGGAACTTTTCAAGGGCTCATGAAGCGAAGCGATGTCGCATGGGAAGGTCGAGAGGCTTCAGTTCTTACGTAAGTTGTACGCTTTCAATTTGGAAGGTCGAGAGGCTTCAGTTCTTACGTAAGGTGTACGCTTTCAATTGCAGATCTCGACGTAAAATGTACCAAGTTGTTCTATACGTCAGTCCAAGTTGATATTAACAGCGTCAAATCGACTCTCCACGGACTTCGTCATATATTTTCTTCACTGCGTATTAGACTTTGTCTATTCGGTCGAACATTACCCAAAGAAAAGCAATTTTGTTATGGTTTCAAACCAGATTGCAATATAATCTCTATTTCAGGGACCATAAAATTTCAATATATTATTAGTTATTTCATTCACAGAAAATCTTATACAACAAAAAAAAAAAAATTGAATAAATGAAGTAAAATCAAAATGACTTTAGAATCAAAACCATATTTAAATCAAATTAAGCAATTTGGCAGCGCTCCAAATATTTACACCCGCGACTGTATAGCAATATGCACTAGAAGTGACAGCTGATTAAGCGAAAAGGTTAGCAACTTTGGAAGGTAGATTATACAAATACAATATATAAATAATAATTAAGCTGAGTGGGTAGAAATACGGGAATGATTTCGGAGGTAGACAAAGAATGATACAATTTATTTATTTTTTTATTACGAGTGAGTATGAGTAAATGTAAGCAGGTTTTGATGCGTCGGAGAGAGAAAGAGCGGATAAAGAGCAAGTAATGAGCAAAACTAAAGTGTTTATTACACAAAATTAAATGAATTAATCATATAAAGGTAGGCAATTTTAATAAGTTTTATGACATATTTATTGTAGTTGTTAAATGCATTATTCTAGACATGTAAATGCATTAATTATATGTTAATGCATGTATATAAGGAAGACTTTAGCAAGTGTGTAACCGAACATTACAAAGTGGCGCAAATTGTGAGAATGTAAGGTGCATGCAATTCGATCGAGATTACTTTGAAGCATTTCTAGATGACGGACGATCTTAAACATTATGAGTTATTCAGTGATATTAAAGGTCGATTGCATTACTTTTTTGAAGTACATAACAAGGTGTCTTATAAAAAAGGCTGAGTATGTAATTAATTTCACTAAGTGATATACTGGATTATCTGAGGTTATCGTTGTAAACGCATCTGCATAAAGTAAAATGGGAATACTCGTAATGTAGGGTCTAAGGGAAGGTAGTGATCGGTTTAGTCTGTGACTATACCAAACATTTGGTCCTGATAATTGAATTAAGACAAATCTTTATTGAAGCTTCCAAAAATGGCTCCGGAGCAAATATAACCACGCTAATTCCTGATCAAATTTTCCTTAGATTTGTTATGAGCTTCGGCCGGGAAATTATTCATAGGCGTCAAAGATTTTTGGTTTTCATGGTTTCGATAAATTTTTGGAGTGACATTTGCTAGATCATTGAACAGTTTCGACGTCATATCCATAACTTTGAACATACGAAAAGGTTGTATTCATCTAGGAAATAGTTTTGATCGATTCGTTTTGGGTGCCTTTGGGTCCGGGTCAAATTTGATCAAAGTCGGAGAGGCAAAAACAACATGTCAGATATATCGGTGTTATGAAAAAAAAGACAAAATATTATATCAGATATATCGGTGTTATGAAAAAAAGACAAAATATTTATCGATCATTATTCTTAAAAGTTCTTGCGCGCTAGTCACTGTAACAAAAAATAACTGACTAGAAGGATGGATATCCTCTTATTCTAGTATTTTAGGGTAAACTCCGATTTCTTTTCGATCCCACGGTTGTCGGATTTGCCGGAACGGACCCGGCATCATTCTCCGAAATTACTTCAGGAAAATTTTCTTCTGCTACAACAACAACAGCAAACGATTTCGTTCACAGATCTATAACCACAAAAGTACACGAATTATAATTCCAATACTTTTATTAATGCTTGTGGTAGCAATTTCAAAGTCAACGCGACCAATAGGCTCAAACTGCGTTAAAAGGAAGTAGGCGTAGCTGTGAATCGATTTCCTCAACTTTCGAACTGCGTCCTGAAGATTTATAAGTCGAGAATGTTGTAAGCAAGGTTGCGTATCTTTCATGTTAATACATTTTTTTGGATTACAAATTAAATTTTAATGTGGTTGAGTGGTTTTTGAGACCTGATTCATAACGCCACGCCTATTGTCATATATTTGAACAAACCCACATGTAAGAGTTATATGTTATGAACATCGCTAACATTTTTCAAATTATCGCGTGGAAAGAATTTGACAAATTTCACAACAAAAATTGTCCATTTAAAGGTCAGACCACACCCACTTTTGAAACAATTTTAAATAACATTAGCGTCATTTGTGGGCGCACCAATAGTCTAAGAACAACCATTTAAGGATATAAAATATTTCTCTTTTTTTCAGCCAACAGATTGATGGATAATTCGATACAAGCAACAGGTCAGTAGAAATTCCCGGCCTGGCATATGGAAGCGCTATTAGAATTAAATCCATATCATGCAATAATTTTTATTGACTTCCTTGAAAAACGAGGGACCATTAATAGCGACTATTACAAAAAAAAAGGAAGATGCCGTATAATCAATGAGGCTCTTTTGGAGCAAGGACAGATGTATCGAAATGGTATCGAAAATTGGAGAGTGGCAATAATCGGTGTCTCACCCTTAAACTAAACTGATTTATTAGGGTAGATCGTTGACTTTTCATTTGACCTGTTATATGTAGATATAATCCTACATCTTCTAGACTAAAATACTCTCTATAGAACATGTTGCATGGGTATAAAAATATGTGCAATTATTAAAGTATTTAGTTACAAAGTGCTTAAACCTTTTGAACTCATTATTCTTAAGACATATCCGAAGAATATGTAACATAAATAATTACATAGCATTTACAGGTATTCATAACCTATTGTGTAACATACATATGTATGTATATGCAACTTAGTATGTGCTCGTATACAACTCGCTGAAAACGCATTTTTATTGTGGTGACGAGGGTGAATGATAAGATTCATCGCTTCTATTTATTTATATACGATTTCATATTGACAGTTTAGTAGATTAAGCGACGCTTGAAAGTCAAGCTTGTCCGCGTGTTTAGCAAGTGTTTGAGCAATTATCGAAAAAATTGTTGTTATGAGTTTGTGTTTTTGCTTTTTTTATTTTTACTTGAATGCCGTTAGTAATAAAAAATCATTGAGCTGATCATCATGTGTCGAAACTTGTTTGAAATGCGCTTAGAGAAAATGTTTGTGTTATTTATTGTTGTGCTAAGTGCGCTTGTGTCAACAATTGAGTGTAATTTAACGGTAAATTTAGAAATGAGTGAATTTGTTATTCTTAGTTACTTAGCCTCTAATTTATTTGCATAAAATTATATTTTAGTGATTTTAACATTAGAAAGTGCATAACAGACTCCACAACTGATAAGGAGGTTCGTGTGATGCGGTGAGCTTAAGTTCTCGCAACTTCCGTGTGCTTCGAATCAGTTCAGTTCAGTTCTATTTTGCTTCGTTTTAGCAGTTCATGTTGTTTCTAAATACTAATAATAACATAACTTTGGGTGCTTTCTTCGCCTTTGCTGTTATCATCCTATTCTGAAAGGAGGCATGAACAAAGCTACGTGCTGAGCACCGGGTGATTACTTTAACGTAATATGAAAAAGATTTTCGCTAAATCAAGAAGAAAAAATTGAAAAATATCAAAAATTTAATTAATATTGTATAAAATTAAATTATACCTATATGCGAGCAAGTGAGTAAGCTTCGTAAACCGAAACCTTAAATTAAATATAGTCTAGAAACCGCGAAGAAAGTAAAATGTAAACGTTCACCTCTCAAATTAGTTTTTATTACCAACAGAATAAATATAGTACATACATCAGTTTAATAATAACTGATCCTATACTTAGATCAAACTTAGTTTCATTTCGTAATGTCCATTACGGTCTGATATATCAGTTTAATAGTGAAGTGCGCTGATATCTTACACTTTTATAAACTTTATTGACTAACCGGTATACACTCAGTATAGAATCTCAGTCAGAGTGGTCCATTTAAGCCACGCGCAAAAAAACGAATCACTAAAAATGTTTGGTTTCAATAGTAAAACCACTTTGGGTAAAATTTAAACTCCATACGTTAATTCGAGTGTACTTGGCTGCTATTTGTTTGCGATGCCAAAGGTTTGTGGTGATTTTTATACATTGGGTCAACTGACTATTGACGCATTCCTCGAAGTGAATTTTTTAGTTTCGAAAACAAATTAATACTACGAGAAAAAAAGTAAGACTTTTTTCATAGTTTTAAAATTCTTAATCAAAATTCTTTTTGGACACTTTTGTCAACGTTTTTTCCAATCCTCGAAACAGTTCTCAAAGTCCGAAATAGCCTTCAATAGGCGTAGCGATTTACCTGGTTATTTCGGCTACAGCATACCTTCGCCACGATATTTGGCTGATTGATTTGAGATCCCCGATCGTAAGTATAGATGCAAGACTCTTCACCAGTAATATTACATTAACGCGACGTTGTTTGTCCAAGAAAGAGGGAACAAATCGTGTTCTCTTTTTTCTTAGGCCCAAATGATCTTTCAGAATGGTTATCACTGATTCTTCCGATAGTCCAACGATGCCAGTAATATCTCTGACTGTTAATCGTCGATTCGCAAGTACCAATTCCTTTATTTTATTGACGTGTTTATCATCAGTTGATGATGATGGCCGTTCTGAACATGGTTCATCGTCAGCGCGATCACGATTCTCTTTGAATAATTTGTACGGATCAAAAACACGCGCGCGACAAACACGTAAATTAAATTAAAAAATCTTCCTTTTTTGACCACAGTTGTACTATGTCACATATTCCTTCTCGTTTCTTCTTTTCGTAAAAGTCTATTTTCGACAATGTTTCTTTAACTAATTCGATTCTATCGTCATTAAGAGAGGTGGCTCTCATGAGTCAAATTTTAAGCGACTTGTGCCAATGCTTTTGCCTACCAAATACTTGTGTTCGTAATAAAGAGACAACCCAAAACACGTTTGCAATATTTTCAACCATATCGAAACGTGACTTCTTTAGAAACACAAAATTTCAAGCAAAATTTTTATTAACTTTATTTCATGGTAAAAACCGCCAGACAAAGATTTCGGTTCGAAAACTAACACTTTCAAATAATTTACAAAATAATTGACATATGTTATGGAGATAAAGCTTCAAATAAACATAAAATGGTTTTACCAATCAAACCAAACATTTATAATCGCTGCGCTTTGGGGGCGCAGTTTAAATGGGCCACACTTATTGAAGTTTGAATTCAATATGCGCGCTGAATTTAAATGTGCCTCGGAACTCATCTTGCTATGAAATTAGGGAACTAATCAAAAGTAGATTAAAGATATCTAAGCAAAATATGTTCACCAACTAGAGGAGTCCAACTAGAGAGATTAATTTATATAGTTATATGTACATACATATACATATATACTACTGTGCCAAAAAAATCAAAATAAATATAACATTGTATTTATTTTGAATATTTTGAAAATTCTTTATTTATTCTTCCAAATTAATTTCATCCCCTTCAAAGTAATCCCCTCCCGATGCAAGGCACTTATGCCAACGGATTTCCCAATCTTCGAAACACTGGTTGTAGTCACTTTCTGGGATGGCCTACAGTTCCGTCTTCGCTGTGGCTTGAATCTCCTCTATCGTATAAAAACGGTGTCCCCGGAGCAGTCTTTTGAGCTTGGTGAACAGCCATTAGGAAAGGAATTTATAATGCGCAATACCACGATAATCGAAGAAAGCAGTTAACATGACCTTGGTTTTTGAGCGACTTTGGCGCGATTTTTTTGGTCTCGGCTCTTTTTTGGCACGATATTCGCTCGATTGATCGGTTTTTTCGGGGTCGTGAGCATAGATCCAAGTCTCATCGCCAGTTACAATGCATTTAATGACTACCAAGGTAGTCTGAAAGCATCGTTTCACACACTTCAACGCGACGCCTTTTTTCCAAAAAATTCAATGTTTTCGGTACCAGTCGAGATTTGACGCGCTTGAGGCCCAAAACATCCTTCAAAATGGTATTGGCTGAGCCTTTTGATATGCCAACTTCATCAGCAAGGTCTCTAATTGTCAGTCGACGGTTTTTCAACACCAAATATTTGATTTGTTGAATTTGAGCTTCGTCGGTTGAGGTTGATGGTCGCCCTGGACGCTCTTTGTCTTCGACACGTTCACGGCCGGCTTGGAACTCACTATACCACTTGCAAACATTTTTTTAGGCATAGACTCATCACCAAAGGCTTTCTGCACCATCCAAATTCTTTGCTCAACAAATTTCGACATCTCAAAAAACGAAAAACTCACTTTTAGCAGCTCACAAAACGACACGTATCTCAAACACTAATGAATAATTTGACATGAAATTAGACGTAAATGTGACTGACAGTACTACTAACCTAAAAAATAAAAAGAATTCTCCAAATCCTTAGATGCGCGCAGTTTAAATTCAAATGTTTTATATTTAAATTTCAAATATTTATTTTTTTGGACACAGTAGTAAGTCAAATGAACGAATCCATTTTTATTGGCTCATGTCAAAGTATTATATTAGATATAGAAATTCATTATTTTTTCAATAATTAGAAAGTGTTACTAAGCTTAGTTAGAACGGTCCGATTTCGGTCAAATATGCATTCTTTTAGTCTAAATCTCGTTGCTATTTGGAAGGTATTACATAATTCCAGTCTCATTGAAATCTGGTCCCTATTGTCAAAAAAAAACTTCTCTTAAGACGAATTTTTCACCAGCAAAAAAATATTCGTCCTAGACAGGAATAGGTCTATTCATTTAATGTTTAAAAACTTCCACACTAAGCTCCCGAGCCTTTGGATATTTACAGCGTGTCGCCTGGTGTTATTCCAAGGGAAAATAGTTCATTTTCTATTTGCCAAAGTTAGCCGGGTCCGGATGATTGCTTTCTTCTATATCATTTGGGATTGTTAAAATTTCTTACCAAAGAGTAATTTTCACCTGACAGAGAACGACATGTCTTGCTAATTTCTGTTAGTATTTCTTTTCTTTACTTTTACTTTTTCGCTTTTTGTGAGAGAAACTTGCATTTTCGTTCTTCCTGATAGCTAGCAACTACTCGCAGTTAGGAAACAAACCTGCTGTTAAGATCGAAGCTACTCTCCGGCTGTTCTGCATCACTTGCAAGCGTGGACGCGTAAAATGTTAATGTGCGTCTGATAAGCCTAGCTCATCCGCTGTGTAAAATATATATGTTTATTTGTATATTTCAGTATGAAGATGATCTGGTTTTCGCAGATACTTTCAGTTCTGTGTTCTCAGATAAAATTTAGGTACATGTACTTTTATACTGATGATCTTATATGGAACTTGTTCCAGCTAAGCCCTTAGATTTTAGCGAATCTTTGATGTTCTGCTTTAATTGCCTTGGTACTTTTAGCTTAATTTCTCATTACAAAACATTACAATCATTTTGAAAACATTACAAACTTCCACTAAGATCACTGCGTGGTAGAGCTAACTCTTGATGGTTTGTCTTTTCTCTGCTTCTCATAACTGAGTGATATGCATGGTCGGTACGGAGAAGTCGGATAAGTGGTAAATTTTTCAGTTTCTTCTTGAATGGTTTTTGTTAGACCAGTCTATTGTGAACTCTATGCATCACATATCCAGCCTTTTCTGTCTACTGTTGAGCTTTTAAAAATCGGTATCTTAATTTCATTATGATTATTTATTATGACCTGGAGTTCTCTTGTTCTTATGCAATTTACTGTGGGATAGCTGGGCCAGCCTTTGAACAATTAAGCTTAAAACACCTCAGCTTTTACTAGTTTAGCACTCCAGCGATTTGGTTTGCCTTATATTCACATTAATATACATAATTACAAGGCTGTAGATTTTACTACTTCAAGAACGAGACTTAGACTAAATGAAAAAAACAGATCAGTAAGGATATAGCATTAAAGCAACTGAAATAATGTTAACTCTTAAAATGAATTTGATTCAAAGTCAACAAGGTTTCTAAATCTATAGCAGTTATTATTAATATCGTAGAAGGGGTATGTCTAAATTAATAGAGTAGTTCTCTGGTTCTTGAAAGTAAACATTACGGTAGGACCACACTTTCTTCTCAAATTTTTAAAATATTTAAATATTAAAATTTTCAAATATTCGTCCACAGCCCCGCAATATAGCGCTGCACAACTATCCGTTGGAAGAACATACAGTGCAAACCAGTGATGGCTACCTTCTCAGTACCTACCGCATACCAGCACTAACCGCCAAAAGAAATGGAGTCGTACTACTACAGCACGGTTTCACACTCTCTTCCGACGTTTGGCTGCTACGTGGTCCTAAAGAAGATCTGCCCTACTTACTTGCCGACGCTGGTTACGACGTCTGGCTGGGCAATCACCGCGGCAATGAATATGGGCTCAAACATAGTAACTTAGATCCAATTACGGATAGAAAACACTTTTGGAATTTCACCTGGCACGAAATGGGCTACTATGATCTGCCGAATATAATCGATTATATACTTGACGAAACCGGTGAAAAGTCCTTGCACTATGTGGGTTATTCACAGGGTGGCTTGGTAGCGTTGGTGCTGCTGATGACACGACCCGAATATGCCGAAAAGTTTAAGTCATTGCAATTCACTGCGCCCACTGTATATATGCGGAATCTCAATGTTCCGGTGCCTGCTTCATGGATCGGTAAGCTACGTAACTATTTATCACATTTCTTGGATTGGTGGGGCTATGGCGAAACACTGCAATTTGCGCGTTGGAATTTGCATAAACGGATGTGTAAAGCGATATGTGCCGATGGCGCCTGGCTTAGGCCATTTTTTAAGAAAATATTTAGTATGATCGGTGGACCGGTGGCTGCAAATGAGGATTATGAGGTCAGCGCAATTGCGTAAATTTATATTTGTATCCAAAACATTGAACAATTTTTCTACTTTCAGCACATTTTAACGGAAATTTGTGGTAGTGTTCCGGTGGGCGCCTCAAGCAAGCAACTCCTTCATTATATGCAGCTATACGCCACTGGCGGTTTTACGCAATTCGACTATGGTAGTGCTGATCGTAATTTACGTCAATACGGTCAAGTGCTGGCACCCAGCTATAATGTGAGCTCCATTAAAAATTGCATCTCGATATATTACAGTGAAACTGATAAAATGTGCGGACCGGAAGATGTGCGTCAGCTCGGTAGAGATCTGCAATGTGCAGAGTTGCATCGTTTGCCTTATGCCGCATGGAATCATGGAGACTTCGTTTGGTCGCGCCATGCTCGGCATGCTCTACACGAACCTATCATAGCGAAAATTGACGCTTGGCGGGATGGCATGGAAATAAGATTTGCACACTAAGACGGAAAACTCTGAAAGCTCAGTCTAACGAGTTTGTTTGTATTTTGTAAATATTATTATAATTTCTCTTATTGAGAAGCTGGCTGATCTAAATTTAAATAATTTATTTGTTCTCAAAATTATTGTGCAATAAAGTTTTAGGAATTTAATATAATTTTTTTTAATACCTTTAATGTTTTACCGAGCTTGCTGCACGACGTTTTAACCGCCAAGCGAACAGTGAAAGATTTTAAGAAACTTTTTTTTCATTTCAAGATCACACTTGTGATCATTTTCACTGCCCGGAAAACTTACTATTATCAAGAATGTTAATAAATTATCTTAAGATTTTCGAATCCGTTATCGACAAGAATAATAAACGCGAGTGTAATCAGGGTGCCCATCCACCAGCATCCCATTGACACTCAGAAAGCTTTAAATGTTATTTATTTTAATTGATGTCTGATTAATGTTTGGTGAATAATATATTAAGGTCTACTTAGAAAGAATTCGTCCGCCTCAGTCGATACCAAAGCAGGTTCCTGAAAACGTTATACTTGTAATTCTTCAATAAAGTTTTGGAGAAAGTTATTTCAGCAAGGCAACAGAAATTTTTTCTCTTTGAGTAATTTTTTTTCTGATTGCGGTAATAATTAATTGTTTCTCTAGATATCTGATAATGCTCAAATAATATCCCAACTGAAAATTGTAGTGCTAACAACTCCTAATTTTGCATCAATTATTACAAATTTGTTGAGGCGGCTAATATTAACTCCGACCAATTCGTCTGTTTACCAAGATGTTCCAACCGCAGCCTAGCGAAAGCGTCTACGTGTTTTCAATTCGTCCTCTTCCATATAACTTTGAGGATTTTTAGCTTGATGGCAACATTAGCTATCGAACAGTTCCAAGCGATTTCGCTGTAACCAGGGACCCAAACAATGCTAATACCGACCATTGACTATTTATGATTGCACTGTTAGCGTGACCGAGGACAGCATTGAGGCTCTGCTGTCGGAGTGAACCACACATCTAAAAAGACTTCGGAGCAACACATTTACTGCTACCTTGAATGACAGCTTGTTTTTCCGGGTTTCTAATAAAAAAAATATGTAATAAATATTTATTCTACCCCAATATAACGAAAACATATTCCCAACATCGGAGACTCTTATTTATTATACCTGTGTAATTCTGGTTCGCTTGCTCTAACCGTTGCAGCAATTAAGGAGATCAGAAACTTTTTGAGGAAATCAATCAGTTGAACAGCTGCACCAGAGCCAAAAAGTTATAAGATACCGAGGAGTCAGTAAAGTTCTAAACATGGGAAGGACCTTCAAATTTTATATCCATGGTAACAACCGACGACAGTGTACCTTACGATAGCATATTTTATATAGGAATTAGAGCTTAAGACTTAATAATAGGTAGGGAACGAATTGCTTTTCCTTAACCTTGAAACGCCAGGCGGTTCAGGAATCAATATTTTTTGTAAAATTTTCATGGATGAACATGCATTTTTAAAAATTTTATCACGTCACATATTGCTTTGATGTATCTTTTAGTTAAGACGCTACTTGTGTGTAAGCTTTGCAGTCATTTATTTACGATGATTTGAGTAAGAGTGTAACGAAAAAATGATTTCAAAGAAAATTTTGTAAAAATCAAAGAATATATGGGAAAGTTTCGAAATATTAAGTCATATCTGACTCAACATCAAAATATTTCATCATTTCCATTCATAATATATGTATATATACATGCATATAGTAAATTATCAAACCAACGTGTCACATCAAAATAATCATTAGTGTTTAGCAAGCTCTTGTATTTCTAAAGTAAAGAAGTTCCTTTAAATTTTGTGTATGATATCAAATTTCTGGTGTCGAAATGTTCAGAATGTTGGAAAAGATCTTCGGTGATAATTGTTTGTTACGACGATTGTTTTCGATTCATATTATACAAATTATACAAAGAGGGTCGAGAACGTGTTGACGACAAACCGCGTCCACTACGGCCATCAACATCAACTGATGATCAATGCGTCAATAAAATAATGGAACTGGTGCTTGAGGATCTACGTTTAATAGTCAGAGATCTTATTGCCATCATTGGAATATCGCAAGGATCTGTGAAAATCATTTTGAAAGATGATTTGGGCCTAAGAAAAGTGAAAGTACGATTGATTCAAAAATCAATAAATTTTTTCGAAAAACGCCGTCACGTTAATGTCTGTGAAACATTGCTTTCCGACTTCCTGCCATGAAACATATATATTATGGATTACCTGGAGGACACTCTGGGCTTTCAGGAAAACAATCAAACTCCTCCTACCCCTTACCAGGGCAATCATCAACAATGGAAAACTTTCGTACAAATTGTGGGTATTTCTCGTGCTCGTGCAAGAATTGTAGTCGAACGATCATCAAGCGTACATACAGCGAATAGGCCTAAAAACTCGATTGCCCCGATCCCGATTTTTGTAAGAAAATTTTGTTAAACGACCAATCTCTCCGTTGGTTGAATATGTATGTTATAAACCAAATTGTTGCATTTGAAGTAATTGCTGAGACGCCGTGACATGTATAGCCAGGGGGAATCATTGTTCTATATTTCTTGTAAAATGAGGTTCCAATACCGTGTGCTGCAAAAAGTGTTAAAAAATTAAGTTTCTCAATGAAATTTTAGCATTAAATAATGCAATATTATAATATCTTTAAGTCTTTGAAATTTGACTCAATGGTTGAATTCATCGTCTAATTTCTGCTTCCGTCTTAAATTAATTTTAATTTTCGCTAAAAGTGGTTGTCATAATGTACACGAATGTTCAATTCAGCTATTTATGTAGCTATATAAGTATACCAGTATTTATAATGTATATTGCGTGCATCATCTGCACACCAAATTTTTCGAACTTTTTACGCGTCCCGTTAGTTTTGGAAAGTTCAAGTTCACAACGTGCATACAATGACAGCGACGACGCTGAAAATAAATTCGAGGACTAAACTGACAGCGAAAAGCGAAAAACTAAAATAGCAAAGAGTGGACTAAAAAAATCTATGAAAAAAGTCACTAGTTAAATAAAATATGTACAAATATTTGCGGATAGTACTGAATAACAAAATACAAACAAAAAGTTAGCAAGTCTGCGAAAGTAGTTCATTGTCAGCGCCATAAACTATTGTTGAAAATTTGTTCGTCTCTGTTTTCATTTTTTGTTTACTTGGAAAAATATCGTGGTTTCAGTCAGCACGCTGTGTTGAGTGTGGAAATGCTGGTTGTAAATGATGCATACATACATCTATAAATGTTTATTTCGCTAGTATTAATACTTTGATCCTTGATAAATTGCACTGTGAAAATCGCTAATTGTTGGCTTCAATTAATCGAAGATTCATGTAACCGTTAGGGGTTTCATTGAGCAGTTCTTGCAATTAAAGAAATTTAGACCAATTAAAGAACATAGTCGGAAGAAAATAGATTCACACACGAATCATTTTAAGATTTTTAAGTAACATATTTATCTTAGAAAGCTATATCCACTTGTAAGCCAGCAAAAACGTGTTTGTTGGTGATTTTTTGAAAAGGCATTTTTTTAATAAATAAATAAAGCCAGTGTGAAGTGCAGAGTTTAATGCAATGGGCGATCTAAGTAGATGCACTTTTTTCAATAGGTTTTTTGACATTCAAAAAACTCAAGCGTGATGAGTCGTGTCAAAATGTCATGTTATTTTTATCCAGTATTGTTTGGCATTTCATCTTGAAAAGACTTATGCCTGAACAACATTTACAAACTGTTCAACTTTATTACGAAAATTAGCGTTCTGTAAAGAATGTGGTTGGCGCGCTTCGCTCAAACTATTTTCAAAATAATCGGCCTACTGAGCGTACTGTTTGCAACACCAGCACTCATCTTGAGACCCACCATTTATTATGGGATAATACTCGACGGAACAGACTACGTCCAGCATACAGTGAAGTAAACATAGCAACCGTAGCTAAGAGTTTATACAAAGACCGCAGAAAGTCGATTCGGCTCCGTTGGCAGCAACTCCGACTGACCTATGGAACGACTTGCCGCATTTTGCCTCGAGATCTTAAATTGAAAGCGTACAAAATACAGTTTGTGCAAGAACTGAAGCCGTTCGACGTTACAAGAAGATCCGACGTTTTGGAGGCAAATTTTGTTCAGCGATAAGGCCTATTGATGACTCAATGAATATGTAAAAAAGCGAAAATGCGTCATTTGGAACGAAGAGCAACCTGAAAAGATTAATTTTATCAAAAAAAATAAAAAACGGTTTGGTGTGGTTTTTGGGCCGGTGCAATCATCGGTCTATGTTTCTTCAAAAATGATGCCGGTGAGAACGTAACCGTCAATGGCGACCATTCTCACGCCATAATAACCGCCTATTTAATGCTTGCAATTGACGCTCGTGATCTCTGCGACATTGGGCTTTAACAAGATCGCGCCACTTTTAAAACAGTCAACCGGAAGCTACGATAGAATTTTTCATTGTCGGTAAAATATCTTAGAACTGTTTCTCCGATCTATTGAACCTATAGTTAAACCATCATTTTTAAAGACAAAGCAGCGGCCTTGTAAAGTAAACGTTCAAATTGGGAATACTATATAACGGCCATGGAGTGTTAAGAAAATAATAATGACTCTAAATTAAATACAGACCAGTTGAAATCTGACATTTTACACTTACAACAAGTATAAAACACGCAGCTTTGGAAAGTACACCGGAATTAAGGAAAATTGCTGTAAACTCTCAATATTCCAATAATATAAGAGAAATAATTAAATTAAAGAGAAAGCTACAACGTAAATGGCATCAAACTCGTTGCCCAGCTGATAAATCTATTTTAAATAAAGTTTCTGAAGATCTTAATCAAAAAATTGAGAGGTGTAAAATAAATGAAAATTTGGCAGAATATCTTCGGTCCCTAACCAATTGAAGAAATTCCGACTACTCTCTTTGGAAAAGCTGTAAAAGACTACAAACCCCAGAAACTCAAGTACGCCCTTTTAAAATAAATGATGATTGAGCCAGAGAAGATTAAAAGAACGGAAGTATTTTCGAATTATTTAGCTTAACTTTCTACTGCTTCCAGTCAAGAAAGCGAAGAAATCTCAAGTTGCACAAGCAGTAAGCTAAAAGAGATCAAAAATGTGGAAAACAAAAAATGCCTCGTTTATGTTCTGATTACTGCCGAGGTTCTAAAACAGCTGCCTCTATTAAGTACAGAAAAATTACTAACATTATTAACGTGGATTTTCATCTGAAATACGTACAAACTAATTAGAAAATTACTAAAGTTATCACAAAACAAAAGCCAGTAAAACCAGGATATCTTCTTAAAGACTTCTACCGATAATATCGAAAATTAAAAAAAAAATCCTCATAAAATGTTTCAGTAAAATCAAAGAACGAAAAGCCATAATTCCAGCGCATAAGTTTGGGTATCAATCTAATCATTCTGCGATTGATCGAATCCATAGAATTACAAATATTATTTAAAAAAATGTTAGGGGAAAAAAATCTGTTCTACCGTGTTTTTGGATGTTGCAAAACCGTTCAATAATGTTTGTTACCAAGGACTGCTTTCGAAACTGAAACTGATTTTACCGAAACAGCATTATGACATCATAAAATCGTATTTATCAGCTCGCTACTTTCGCGTTGAACAATGAGACAAATATTCTATTCTTAGGGAAATAAAAGCAGGAGTTCCATAAGGTAGTGATTTGGGCCCTCTTCTTTATATTCTATTTACGCACGACCTGCCAGTAGACTGCAATTATAGTACAACAGCCGCATTTGCAAATGATACCGCGTTGCTTGCTGTTGGTAGTAGTGAACACGGGTAACAAATCACGGTTATCCATCGCCAACCAGATACTTGTACTTATCTACAAACAAGTGCTCCGACCGATATGAAGCTATGGTGCGCAACTCTGGGGAAGTACCATAATAATAAGAAAGTCATCCTACAATTTCAAACCAAAGTACTAAGACTAATTTTCAAAGCGCCTTGGTATGGTAAACTCGGTTAATGCGGAAATAATAAAAATTGCAAAAGCAGATTGCTGCAGCATTGTAACGAAGAAGTAGCCATGTTAACTTCTAGAGATGGACCACCAAGACGACTCAAACGCTTCAAACCCAGCGATCTTTCAAATTAGCCAATACTTTCATAGTAGTTTTGTAATTTGTAATTATATTCAATACATATACAGGGTGCGCAAAGAAGGTATCTTTGGCACTACGGTCGGTAAATTCAGCCTCCACGACGAAACATCCCCAAATGGGTTGAATCTGATCGACTTCGCCGGGGCCCGAAATATGGTTATCTGTAGTACTAGATTCCAGCATAAGAAGATACATCAAGCTACCTGGCTGTCTCTGGATCGAAAAACCATCAACCAGATCGATCATGTTGTGATAGACGGAAGACACGTCTCCAGTGTTTTAGATGTGCGTGCGCTCCGAGGTCCTAACATCGACTCGGACAACTATATTGTTGCAGCCAAAATTCGCACCCGCCTCTGTGCAGCAAAAAACGCACGTCAACAAACACAAGGAAGGTTCGACGTCGAGAAGCTGCAATCACAACAGACAGCCGAACGATTTTCTACTCGGCTTGCACTCCTGCTCTCTGAGAGCACTCGTCAACAACTCGGTATAAGGGAACTGTGGGACGCCATTTCAAATTCCTTACGTACAGCTGCAACCGAAACCATTGGTTTTCGGAAAATGCAAAGGAACAGCTGGTACGATGAGGAGTGCCGTGTCGCAGCGAAGAGAAAACAGACTGCCACCTCGTAACGTTACGATCGACCACAACACGTGCGAGATGGGATAGATACCGAGAGTTGAAGAGGAAAGCGAGACGCATTTTCAGACAAAAAAAGAAAGAGGCCAAAATGCGTGAGTATGAAGAGCTTGATAAGCTGGCCGACAGGGCTAATGCTCGAAAATTTTACGAAAAAATGCGGTGGCTTACAGAAGGTTTCAAGACCGGAGCATACTATTTTAGAACCCCCAAAGGTGATCTAGTCACCAATGCCCAGAGCATACTTAAATTATGGAGGGAACACTTATCTAGCCTGCTGAATGGCTGTGAAGGTACAACGACAGGAGAAGGCGAACCCGATTCCCCAATCGATGGCGATGGAGCAGACGTTCCATTGCCCGACCATGAAGAAGTTCGAATAGCAATTACCCGCTTGAAGAACAACAAAGCGGCGAAGAACTGAGAATGAGCAAGCATCAGCTTCTTTGTAAAATATGGTCGGACGAAAGCATGCCCAACGATGGGAATTTAAGTGTGCTCTGCCCAATCCACACAAAAGGGAGACCCCACAATCTACGCCAACTAATGTGGGATAACCCTTCTCAACATCGCGTATAAAGTTTTATCGAGCGTATTGTGTGAACTGGCAACCGACCAGATATTCACCATGCGCCAAATCTTGGAAAAGACTCGTGAAAGGAGAACCGACACACACCACCTCTTCGTGGATACCAAACGAGGTTTAAGACAAGGTGACTCACTATCGTGCGACTTCTTCAATCTGATGCTGGAGAAAATAATTCTTGCTGCAGAACTTAATCGAGCAAGTACAATCTTTAATAAGAGTATACAGTTGCTGGCGTTTACCGATGATATTGATATCATCGGCCTCAACACCCGCGCCGTTAGTTCTGTTTACTCCAGACTGGACAAGGAGCGAAGCAAATGGGTCTGGCAGTGATCGAGGGCAAGACGAAATATCCCCTGTCATCAAACCAACAGTCGTCGCACTCTCGACTTGGATCTCACGTCACTGTTGACAGTCATAACTTTGAAGTTGTAGATAATTTCGTCTATTTAGGAACTAGCCTTAACACCACCAACAATTTCAGCCTGGAAATCTAACGCAGTATAACTCTTGCCAACAGGTGCTATTTCGGACTGAGTAGGCAATTAAAAAGTAAAGTCCTCTCTCGACGAACAAAAGCCAAACTCTATAAGTTACTCATTATTCCCGTCTTGCTATATGGTGCAGAGGCTTGGACGATGAGAACTGATGAGTCGAAGTTGCGAGTTTTCGAGAGAAAGGATTTGCGAAAGATTTATGATCCACGGCGATTATCGCATTCGATGGAACGATGAGCTGTACGAGATATACGACGACATTGGCATAATTCAGCGAATTAAAAGACAGCGGCTACGCTGGCTAGGTCATGTTGTCCGAATGGAAGAAAACACTCTAGTTTTGAAAGTAGGCGTGATAATGGTCGCCATTGACGGTTAAGTTCTCACCAGCATCATTTTTCAAGAAATATGGACCGATGAATTCATCGGCCTACAAACAATACCAAACCGTTGTGTTTCTGGATGAAATGGCAGTTCTTGAATCTATTGAAGTGGGTTTGGAAAAAAGTATTTTCAATTAGATCACGCGTAAGAAACGATGATATTTGGAGTTATAAGAGTACGATGAGATTTTTCCAACCCCAGAATCAGATTGCTCTTTGGGAAGGAGTAACTTAAGTCAAACTAAAGTGTATAATTTTTAAATAAGTTATTCTTGAAGAAGAGGAGCAGTAAGTATTTTGATGGATGGAGCAAAGCTATGGAGAAAGATTGGAGGGAAGATCATCAATTTTAGTGTTCTTCGGGCAGAAGTAACGACTCTTATGATATATAGTACTCGTATAAGAGGTAACACGATATCATGAGGATTTTTATGACAGAAATTGACTAGTTTTATTGGAGCGACGCAAGCGTTGTGACTTATTGAAACGAGTAACTGCCAGGATCTTTTAATGCATTAGCCGTTATTTAGAATTAAGAAGAAAATTAAGTACCCCATACTTATGTAGATTGTAAAATTTCCCCAAAAAAATGCAAATATGATTATTATTTTTTTATTGATTTATTATACTTAAGTAAAAACTGACAAAACCTGCTAATGAATGTGTTGAAATGAAAGTAAACCTTAACAAACGTGCTCAGAAATATTCTTAAATTTTGTATAACGCCTAAGTAGATTTTTCAGTTTTTGACATAAGTCAAGCTCATCGTAAATATCTACCCTTAATTCATTTATCACGTTTTCGGTGGCGACCTACAAGAAGGTATTTAACTAAGCATGGCGGTAAAACATTAATCACCCAACGTTTTGCTAGCAAAGAAATTACAATTTTTCCAAGCCTAAAAATAATCACTGTCACATACAAAAATATTTATATACATACATATACTCGTACATAATTTATCTATTTTTTTGTGTCATTCAAATTTTGTAGATGGCACGTTTTCATACACATGTTTCCGTTATTTACATAATTATACACATTTTTATTAGGTTGCGTCAAAATTAACTAGAAATAGCTTAGAGAAAAAATTACCGTCGACTAGTGTATTCTATCGAATTCTTGGGTTTTGATGAAGATTTACAACGGTTGATCCATGTAGAGGTACTTTTCTCAATACCCTTGTTTGGCAGATAACGCGTGAGATGTCTCATGCTTTCATGTAGTATGTGTTCAGTATTATTTGGCACTTCATCATGGAAAGACTTACGCCTGAACAACGTTTTCAAACCGCTTCCGCTTTATTACGAAAATTCACGTTCTGTAAAGAATGTGTTTCGCCCGCTGGCTCAACTTATGGTCAACATAATCGGTCTACTGAGCCTACTATTAGCAAATACCATCACGCATCTTGAGACCCACCATTCATTATTGGATAATATTCCACCGAATAGATCACGTCAAGCACGCAGTGAAGAAAATATTGCAGCCGTATCTGAAAGTGTACACGAAGGCCGTGGAGAGACGATTCGGAGCTGTTCGCAGTATTTTGGATTGACGTAAGGAATGACTTAGCGCATTTTAGGTCGAGATCTTAAATTGAAAGTGTACAAAATACAGGTTATGCTGTTCAATCTTCCCAAGCGTCATCGTTTCGCTGTATGGGCTTTTGAAAAGTTCCAAGAAGATCCAACACTTTCAAGTCAACTTTTGATCAGCGGTGAGGCCCATTTCTGCCTCAATGGGTATGTAAACAAGCAAAATTGCGGCATTGGGTACGAAAAGCACCTAAAGAGATTCAAGAGCTGTCATTTCAATTACGTTATTATTAATGAAAACTGATTTGTTAGTCACTATTTATAGTGAAATGCTCACCGTGACCTTGTAAAATTAAGCTAAAAATATTCCTTCCAGGAATTTTCTCTTCTTTTATAATAGGTTCAGTTTAAACCATAAATTTGCTATTATTTTGTTTGGAGTCACCCTAATATGCAATATGTATATGTTCTATATATATTACATATGTATGTATATCTAAGCACTCTCTCCCTCATTAAGAGGTCAGTCACATTTACACGTGCTGCAAATTACTCATGCCACTGCTCCCCGCCGCCTCCTTACTCATATTTTTTCACCAAAGTAGACGAAAATAAATTTTGTGTCAACCACATTTATGCGTGATAGAAATACGTGCTCACATGCTTACATACGCATTTGTATACATACAAATAACCCACTTTGTAACACGCATATAGTTAGGGTCCTTCGACATTTGCTTCGCATCGTCTATATGGCTTTAACATGTTTTAGATGCTACATAAAGATCTCTGTATTTCCTCGTTGTTTACATTTCCGTTTCCTATCATTTTTATCGTCCACGCTCCACCCCAGTTGTGATATTTTTTCGCTTGTGGCTTTGAAACGTTTTGGCTGCTGCGTGCGGTTTTGTTCGGCCTCAACTTATTGGCGTTTTGTTGTCGCGTGAACTTAAACCGAAGCTAGTACATGTATGTATGTTAGTGGTTATGATTTATGAATTTGTTTAGTATTCTTCTAGTTTTCTTAAATATGCGAGATTCGGGCTTGTAAATATTGTAAGTTGATTGCTTTTAATTCAATATTGATAATTTCAATTAAATATAAGGTTGTCAAATATCTCCCTTCCGCCTTTTTGTTTTTTGAATTTCGCGGCTATGTATAAAGCGTTACAGAGCTCGTATCTGGCAATACTACACATCGTTTGAAAGGTCTTGACATAACCTACAAAACAAAACCTATGCATGATTAGTTTGGATATTGCGTCCAACAGTTATAGACGTGTAAACATGGAGTTCACTAACGCCGAAAATCGCGCTTTTTTAAAGCTTTCCTTCGTTAAAGGCAACTCCGCTAGAGAAACGTTCCGTGAGATTAATGTTGTTGTGGGGGATGGTACTCTTTCACTTCAAACTGCGAACGAATGGCTTCGACGATTCAGAGCGGTTGAAAACGACACCATGGATAAGACGTCCGTTGGAAGAACTGTGACGACGAATACCGACCAAATCATGGAAAACATCGTGTTAGAACTGCATGTGGCATCTCGTGACATCGCCCAGAGGATGGGAGTTAATCTCCAAACCATTTTAAACCATCTGCAGAAAGCTGGATACACAAAAAAGCTTGATGTTTGGGTGCCGCATGATTTGACGCAAAAAACCTTCTGGACCGAACCAACGCCTGCAATATGCTGCTGAAACGGAACAAACTCGACCCATTTTTGAAACGGATGGTGACTGGTAACAAAAAATGGATCATATACGATAATATCAAGCGAAAACGGTCATGGTCGAAGGCCGGTGAATCGTCCCAAACAGTGGCCAAGCCGAGATTGACGGCCAGGAAGGTTTTGATGTATGTTTGGTGGGATTGGAAGGGAATCATCCACTATGAGCTGTTCCCATATGGCCAGACACTTAATTCTACCATCTACTGCGAACAACTGGAGCACTTGAAGCAGGCGATCGACCAGAAGCGTCCAGAATTGGCCAACAGGAAGGGAGTAGTGTTTTACCAGGACAACGGCAGACCACAAACTTCATTGATGATGATTCGTCAGAAGCTACAGGAGCTCTGATTGAAGGTTTTATCGCATCCACCATATAGCCCGGATATAGCGCTAGGTGATTACCACCTGTCCATGGCGAACGACCTTGTTGGTGTAAAGTTGAACTCAAAAGAGGCATATGAAAAGTGGCTGTCCCAGTTCTTCGCAAGTAAGGAGAGGGCTTCTATGAAAGGGCTATTCTGAAGTTGCGGTCCAGATGAAAACAGATTAACGAACGAAACGCCTCATATTTGAACTAAATCCGATCACTGTAACACTTTTTATAAACCATTGAATAAAGAGCAAAAAGGCGGAAGGGAGATATTTGACAACCTAATATACTCAGTGATTTAATTTTTACCAGCTTCTCTAATGGAAGACGATTTCGTAAGTTTATTGAGCTGGACCTCTTGCATTAAGAAATTCGAAAATACAAACTTTTAGCATTTAGTCTATTTAAAATATGGTGGTACTTTACTCTCTGCCTTAACCCAGAGTCATACAACTCTGCACCGGTGATGGTATGAGAGAGAAAAGATACATTTTTGGGGATGAAATTGCCTTTTCTGAACCACACCAATAGCGACAATTTTGTTTCTTGACGAAGACATTAAGCCCGAAATGGAAATAAGAAGATGATTTTCCGAGGAAAATTGTCGTTGGCTTCCATCATTTCTAACACCCACTAGGCTTCAAATGGTCTGGCGGCTTCTGTTCTTGCGCCAAAACAATATTATAGAAATGTAGAACTAAATCCAATCGCAAAAATCGCCAAGATGTTATCGGAGAGAGGCACAATGACGTTGATCGGCTGATTCGGATTGGTTCAACACTAGTCAGAAATACAGCAATATGGTACTTCTTGCACGGAATTTTCTTTGACGAGAAGGTTGCACTTTGTCGTGGATATTATTGTCATTTTCGAATTTCGCAATCTTGTGCGCTCAGAAGGAGCTTTACGGCGACCGTGTTTTGCTCTTACAATAGCCACCGGAGAAAGTAAATTTGGGTAATAAGCTTGAAAATTTTCCGAGCATTGCACCAAAGTGACAAGATGAAATGGCAAACCTTCCGTTACGTTTCTGAAGAGAATGGTTACTGATTACCACAGACTAAGCCGGTGCATATATTGGCAAGCCAGAATTGATGATCAAAAAGGTTTTGCTGTATGTTTGGTGGGATTGGCAGGAAATCATCTACTATACTCGGAAGATACTCCCGTCTGGCGGAACTCTGAATTCGAAGCTGTACTGTCAATAAGTGAACCGTCTAAAGGAAGTAATCGCCCAGAAGTTCCGAACACTTGGTAGGTAAGTTCTGCATCCATCTTATAGCCCAAACCAGGCCAAGAGATAACCTGTTTTTGTCCATGGTAAATGATTTTGCTGGTAAAAAATTTCTGCTAAGAAAGTACAGGGCTTCTATAAGATTGCATAATAATAAAAACTTCAGTTAATAAATTCCTTTTTTTAAACTTATTAAATATTATTGTCGTCTATCTGGGATCTAACATAAATACCAAGAACAACGTCAGTGACGAAATCAATTAAAAAATCACTCTTACGTACGCGTAAGGGATTACCGGACTCGATGTATTGATAGTTTATATGAGCTCTTTAGCGATATGCACATAGTGCGGCATATAAAAATACGTTGTCTGGGCTTAATTGTCGATGATACTCGAATGGAAGAAAACATTTCAGCAAAACCCTCTTATAGTCGTCAAAGGAAAGGAGCACCCAAACTAAGATGGAAGGAGAAGTAGATGCAAAAACTAGGCGAAACTTGAAAGAACCAACTATCTAATGCAGAGATAACTTACCGACATGGGTAAGCCGATCAGGCACTATCGCCGCGTACCAATCTGATGATGATAATTATAATAAAGAGATGTATAAGATATTCAAATTAAGGCACTTATGCAGTCTACTTCTGTCACATAACATTATAATAAAATTCGCAGTATCGCCTATTTTCTATTCTGTAAATATCAGAAATGTCAATAAGCTATTTGAAGGCAACGAGAACGCCGGCATTTGGCATCAATTTAAATTCACTCAAGGCGCTCATTTGTAGTTAAAACACATACAAGCACATGCATACAGGTATATGTTTGTATGAATGTGTATGTGACCAAATATGCAGGTGAAAGCCAATGTGGATATCAACACTAATGCACACACTTATGTGTATGTTAACTCTCGAGAGACGTTTGTAGGTTTATGTGTGTGGCTCAAACGCTGACTAGCGTGATCGCAAGCTATAAGATTATAGCGATAACGGTATAGCGGTAAATTTCAATCCATGCATGTATGTGCAAATTGCACAGAATCAATATTAGTTATACATACATATAGTCAAACATTAGGGTGTCCGTTATTTATTAGCATGAGTATTATTTTAAAACGTATCCTAAAAATAATGATTCAACGTGAAAAATATCTTTATTATTTCATGAATACGAGGGCTGCTATATATTTTTCTGGCCTAATAATGAATATAGGCATATTTATCAATGAAATTTTCGTTGTATTTGACTCGTCTTGGAACCACACGGTCGATTGCTGTTTTGTTTCGCGCTCATACGCATAGATCCATGATTCGTCACCTGTGACGTCTTTCGAAGCACCGCAATCGTATTTTTTCAGCATTTCTTTACACCAATCCACACGAGCCTTTTTTTGAGCTATTGTCAAATTGTGCGGGATCCAACGAGAACAAACCTTTTTTACGGCCAGGTGTTCATGCAATATCGAATGTATGCTGGTGGGAGAAATACATAGGCATGCCTCTATCTAAAGGTATGTTACATGACGGTCTTGCATTATCAGTTCACAAACGGCATCGATGTCTTCTGTCACAACGGCTGTTTTTGGACGACCTTCACGGAATTCATCTTTGAGCGAGCGTCGGCCACGATTGAATTTGTTGTAACAGTTTTTCACAGTGCTATAGCCATACAAAGATTTTAGTTCATCGATGCACTCTTTTCGTGATGATCCACGTCGAAAGTTGTGAAAAATGATCGTACGAAAATGTTCCCGAGTTAATTCCATTTTTTGGCCGAGATGAATTTTTTAATTCCCTGTAAATAAAACAATTCACGATTAAATTACAAAACGTTCTGAGTGATGTTATGCTAAAAAATGTCAAACTTTCCAATGGAAATGTCAGATTCCACCTGGCAACACTAAGTGTTGCCTAGTCTAGAAATATATATAGCAACCTATGTATGGAACATTCAGTACTCTGTCGATTCGTCTATTTGCATACATATATCCGACCAGTTCCAAAGTTTTTGAGGTATCGATCTGAAATTTTGCATACGCCCTTTATTTTTCATGTCACGTCCTTGTATGGAAAACAATTGTATTTGATGAGATATCTGCCCCAAATTTGGTATTGAGTATTAACAAAAAAAACGGTACTATTTCCGAAAAATTTTTTCAGAACGCTCCGCTATAACATTTAGCTGTCATTCAAACTGACCTATTAAAATTAAAATAAACATTGTTATATGCCTCTTTATGCTATAAAAAATGCACCTCTATGGAAAAAAATCAAAATCGTTTTTTTGTCCACCCTAATACTCACATATATATATCGTATATATGTACGTACATATATGCACTCACTTACCAACACTCGCATGAGTTTAAGTGCCAGTGTATTTACGGCTCTGAAATGCTCTTCAAAAAGCGCCATAAATAAAATCATTTGTTTTGCGGTACCGCTGGGCTGGCACTGTCGGCGCTGCGCTGCCTCCTGTGGAATAGTTTTATAACAAGCATGAGATTCCATTAAAATGTTGGTATGCGTTCGCATTTGTGTGCGCGGGTGTTTATCGCTTGTTGGAAGGCAAGCACACGTCGGTTAAGTGCGAACACCCCCTCCGCCTCCCAGATGCTGTGTCACTTTCCATCACGCTGACGAAGGTTCGTTAAAGGTTAAGCAAAAGGCTTACGAAACTAGAAATTGGATAAACGGGCTGCGGTGGGTGTCATGCACCTGTAGCGGCAATGAAGTGTGTTTCATTGGCAATAACAACGACAACAAGGGTAGTCCTCAGCGGCATCTGCTGAAATGCCTGTGCATATACTCAAGTGGTTTTGGTATAAAAAACCCTGCTGGAAAATCGTTAAAACTAGTTTTCCGCATAAAATCTTATTTGACAATGTTCTGTAGATTTTACAGGTGGCGGAGGTTGCGGCAAAATATACTTTGTTCAGTTTAGTGGATCTTCTGCACTCTATTTACTTACTAGTTGTTGACCAAGATGTGCTAAGTGTACGTGTGATCCATTGGTGCAGCGCTAGAACGGAAGAAAACAACTGAGACAAGCCAGTGTCATTGGAACAAGGAAGCCTCTTCTTTCGAGCTCGTCGGCTTGCTGTTTTCAGAGATTCAGTGATTGCCCAGCAATTCAACAAGTCTAATAATGATGTTACTTGCTAGTAAGGACAGACACTCCTTGACTAACTTTGAGCGCTGAGTGAGCTAGTTTTGGATCTGCAGTTGAAATTAAGGTCCACTTTCCAGAAAGAGACTGCTCTTCGGAACAATACTCACTTGACATGATCAGAAGCCGGTGAACATTTATAATGCAAATTTTCTCTAACTCACGTTGGCCCTCATACAATATGGAAATTTTATTTCCTTAGAACAAAAACAATAACTCCAAGACGACGATGTCACGTTGTAAATTTTGCCACAAAAATGCTTTATACCACTTAGAAACGAACTTCTTTTGGATTAGCTGCTGTCACACACACCTTAAAATCATACGGAAAACTTCTCAATTTGAGATCCAGAGATCTATAGTGATATCTTTCTTTGTTGCTTTTGCGATTTCGCTTAAACTGTGGTGAATTTTCAGTGTTTAATTTCAAGAGATGTAGTCAATGCGGTTAACGGTTTTAGTACCCTACTCAATCCAGAGAGCTTCGTTTTTGAGAAACACGAAGATTGCATATCTTCGTTGAATAGATAGAAATAGACAATAATCATCTTTGTTGGAGTAGACACCGCTTACGCGGTTACACTTTTCGGTCGTCCTTTTCGCTGCTTGGGCCCACTTGTAAATTTCAAGTGTAACCAGGACATTTTCCACCCGGTCTTTCCAACGAAGTCTTCCCCTTCTATTGCTTCCCCCGGTGGGTACTGCATCGATTTTTTCTTGGTACTGGCTGTTTTATTCTTGTCTTTGGGGTTGGATCATTTAATTTTTTTAATTATATTATCTTGAGTCTCCATTCTTCGGTACCTAAGTTTTCACAAAAAACTAGTTTTTGGGCTTACCAGACTAACTTGATTTGAACAACCGACTGTCCTAAGTACCGAAAATAAAGTTATCAGACAAATTGAAATGAAAGAATTTATGCTTGACACGAAGTTTTTAAACCTCGCCTAGCACGCAATGACGAAAATATATAACAGCCGTAGGTGACAGTGTTCACGAAGACCGTGGAGAGTAAATTCAGCGCGGTTCGCAGAAACTCAGACTGACGTATGGAACGATTTGGCGCATTTTACGTCGATATTTTAAATTGAAAACGTACAGAATTCAGCTTGTGCAAGAACTGAAGACGCTCGAGCTTCTCAAGCGAAAGCGCTTCGCTCTAAGGGTTCTTGAAAAGTTCCAAGAAGATCCGACGTGGCCGAGCCAAATTTTTTTTTAGCGATGAGGTCCATTTTTGGCCGAATGTAATGAAATTATCTTATTTGGGACGAAGAGAAAAAGAGATTAAAGAGCTGCGCTTTCATCCAAAAAAAAAAGCGGGTTGGTGCGGTTTGTGGACTTGTGGAATCATCGGTCCATCAAATTTCTAAAATGATGTCAGTGAACACGTAACCGTGAGGAGATGAGTGGATTTAGCCATGCCGGTCTGTTTGTATTTACTCGATGCACACCCCCAACCAGAAACCTGAAATTTTGCACACGTCTTTCTTTACTTAAGAAACTGCTCGGCGGAATTAATGTTATCGGACCACTGTAGGATATAGCTGCCCTACAAACCGGCAGATCAAATTCAAGTCTTTATATAGAAAACTGTGCCATTTGAGAATCAATATCATTACGAAATTCGGCATGAGTTTTTGGTAACGCTATGATCTTCGAACAAAGTTTTGTGATCGGATCATTTTAGAATATAGCTGACGTGCAAAGTGACCGAACAAAAGATAACAAACTGACCAAAACTAAAATATCTCTCGTTTGGGTGTAGCTGATGTTCAAACCATCTCTCGTTTTAAGTTATTCTAAGACAAAACTTTCTCTTAGCTGCACACAACTTTGGTTCACTGGGTTATCACACATACATACACACACAACACCATCTGCATACTCATCAAATCATCATAGCAGCGGCTCAAAAGCAGGCTGCCAACAGTTTTACTCACATCATCAAATACCTTTTAGCCCTTTTGCTTACTTTTATGCGACAAATTATTTGAACTTTTTTCATTTATTTTTAGATTCAATATACTTATGAATACACCTACAACTAAAACGGCAAACAGCTCTGACATAACGGGCACATACACACATATACACATGCATTTGATCTTAATCTGCGTATACTATATAGACTTCTGATTGCAAATTCGTTGATGTGCATGTGTGCGTGCGTGTGCTGCCATCCATTATCGATTCGCCTGACAACAACAATTACGCTTTGTCTTTCTATTATTTTCTTTATTACTTATTTGTGCAGTGGAATAAAAATAGTTTGATTTTGCTGATAGCGCTTTTTAAGTAGAAATCGATGAAAGCTGCATAGATATTATATAAAACTTATTTTGAATTATTAAGATGAGCGTATTTTAAGATGTGTGTCATGGTTATTGCCAGATGTTCATTTTGGTAGGGCTCTTTTGAGTTTTGAAGTGCTTACGAATTTTTGCATGTGTACGTGTTTTTAACAGTATTTTATGAGTTTTGCAGGAAAACGTCTTTTGCTAAAATTTAAAAATTTGTGTGGCAACGCTGAAAATTAACGAAATAATGAAAGTATCCATCATAATGAAATTGTGAAGGCCGAACTAATTTCAATACATTCTTAGATTTTATATATAATTTTCGTCTAAAAAAATTACAAGGTTGCCACCTGTTAGCAAATTTTTAGTCAAAATATTGGTAAAAGAGTAATTTTAAGGAAGCGGACGAATAAAATATTTTTGTTTTAAAGAGGTTGGGTTGCTAACTGTTCAAAAATATATACAAAATAAAAACTTAAAAAAAAAATATATAAAAGTACATGAAATCAAATATATTAAAAGCAAAATGAGTCCAATAAAATAAATCAATGAGGTCCATTAATAAATGAAAAGATGAAGGAAAATTGTATATTTAAAAAAATATATATATATATTTCAAAAACCAAGTATTAAGATAAATGTATTATTGCATATGAAAATAAAGGGGTGTAATGGACTATAGTTGTGCTTCTGGGTAAGCAGTTTGAGTTGTGGGACTATACCCAATTCCTATTGTTATGCCTCTGAACGCTGAAGTCTAATTGCATCGTCTGTTCACCAGAGGTGCAGCTGCGAGGCGACCTCGGTCTTGAAACAATCGGCTCGCTATATACTACTATGCCAAAAAAAAAAAGGGGACATTTGAATTTAAACTGCGTGCGTCGAAGGATTTGGAGAATTACTTTTTTTTTTAGGTTGGTAGTACTGTCAGTTACATTTATGTCAAATTTCATGTCAAAATATTCATTAGTGTTTGAGATACTTGTCGTTTTGTGAGCTGCTAAAAGTGAGCTTTTCGGTTTTTGCGATGTCGAAATTTATTGAGCAAAGAATTTGCATTAAAGTGGTATAGTGAGTTCCAAGCCGGCCGTGAACGTGTCGAAGACGAAGAGTGTCCAGGGCGACCATTAACCTCAACCGACGAAGCTCACGTTTAGCAAATTAAAGATTTGGTGTTAAGAACCCGTCGATTAACAATGAGAGACCTTGCTGATGAAGTTGGCATATCGAAAGGCTCAGCCAATACCATTTTGAAGGATGCTTTGGGCCTCAAGCGCGTCAAATCTCGACTGGTACCGAAAACATTGAATTTTTTGGAAAAAAGGCGTCGCGTTGAAGTGTGGGAAACGATGCTTTCCGACTACCAGGATGTCATGAAATGCATTATAACTGGCGATGAGACTTGGATCTATGCTTACGACCCCGAAACAACCGATCAATCGAGCGAATATTGCGCCAAAAGAGAGCCGAGACCAAAAAAATCACACCAAAGTCGCTCAAAAATCAAGATCATGTTGACTGTTTTCTTCGATTATCGTGGTATTGTGCATTATGAATTCCTTCCAACCGGTCAAACAGTCAACAAGGAATATTATTTGAACGTTATGCGTCGTTTGCGTAACGCTATCCGCCTAAAAAGGCCGGAATTGTAGAAAAACAGTTCTTGGTTTTTACACCACGATAATGCACCATCCCATACTGCACTTCTGGCTGTTCACCAAACTCAAAAGACCGCTCCGGGGACACCATTTTTATACGATAGAGGAGATTCAAGCCGCAGCGAAGACGGAACTGAAGGCCATCCCGGAAAAAGACTACAACCAGTGTTTCGAAGATTAGAAAATATGTTGGCATAAGTGCATTACATCGGGAGGGGATTACTTTGAAGGGGATGAAATTGATTTGGAAGAATAAATTAAGAATTTTAAAATTAAATACAATGTCACCTTATTTTTGGGCACTGTAGTAAATGTGTATAAAACTTTATTATATTCGTCTAGTGGAATTGTGCGCTGGGCTTGGAATATGCTACGTAGAAACTACTCCCAATTAAAAGGTATTGGTATTCGAGGCATTGACTCCGGTGGATGACCGTTTAAGCACAATCCGCATCATAGAAAAGTTTTTCAACATATATAACATTGAATGGCGTCCATGCCCTGACCTAAGAGTAGCGCGTTTATTTTAACCACCCCCGACACGATGTAAAAATTGTGCTTGACGTTTTTAATGCCAGGGTGGACATCTTTGGTACAAACAATTCAGCCTTCATGGCCCTCCAAATAGGTTGAGGCTGATAGACTTCTCAGGGGTGCGAAATTTGGTTGTCTGTTGAACTAAATTCAAGCACAAGAAAATTCATTAAGGTGCTTGGCTGTCTCTTAATTGAAAAGTTCGTAACCAGATCGATCACGATCTCTAGTGTCCTTTACAAGGACTACTATCTTGTTGTAGCACCCGTCTCTGTACAGCAAAGCACACCCGTCAACAAACAAATGGAGGGAAGTATCGTGAAGCTGCTATCACAATCGATAGGGCAACGGTTTTCAACTCGACTTGCACTCCTGCTGTCTGAAAGCACACATCAGCATCTCGGTATAAAGGAACTGTGTGAAGGTAAAGTTTGAAAGAACAGTTGGTGACAGGAGAACTGTGGTGTCGCAAAGCAGGGAAAGAGAACTACTTATCTCGCAATGTTGCAATTGACCTCAATATGAGCTTGATAGATACCGTTAAAGAGTGAAGCGAGACGCATATGCCAACAAAATCAGAAAGAGAATGAAGGGCTTGAGAAGCTGGCTAACGGAGTAATGCTCGAAAATTAGAGTGGTGATCTAGTGGCTAATGTTCAGAGCATACTGAAATTATGGAGGGAACACTTTTTCTGCCTGCTGAATCTTCATATAACATCTTATTGAGCGTAGTGTGTGCAGGACTGAAGCCCACATAATAAACCCATTAGACTTTAGCAGTGTGGCATTAGATCCGGAAAATCTATTTTAGGCCAGATTTTCATCATGCGCCTTATCTTGGAGAATAGCCGTAAAAGGAAGATCGACACACACCGCCTCTTCGTCGATTTTAAAAATGCCTTCTATAGAACAAAAATTACTTCTCTGCTACTATGTCTGTTTCTGTGAAAAATGTATGGTCCTTTGTGCATTACCAACGGCAAATATCGCATTCGATGGAACGAAGAGCTGCACAAGATATACGACAGCATTGACGTATGTAGTTCAGCAAATTAAGAGACAGAATTTACACTGAAAGTATTCGACACAGCACCCGTCGGCGGAAGCAGAGGAAAAACAGACCTCCACTCCGTTGGGGAGATTAGGTGGAGAAGGACTTGGCTGCACTTGGTATCTCGAAATGGCTCGAAATTGCGAAAGGGAAAAATTACTGGCGAGCTGTTGTTTACTCGACTATAACCGCGTAAGCGGTGTCTACGCCACTTAAGAAGAAGAAATGACAAAATAATATGATTGCTGTAAAATTTTGACATTTAAGCAAACTAAAGAAATTAAAATACATTGCTGGTTGTTGTTCTTATTCTGCTTCTACTGTCGATTTTATATATATGGCGCTTTCCAAAGTAATCAGGACTTAAAAAAAAACAGAACGAATGATATTTTCGGAAAAAACAATTGATTTTATACAAAGTAGTCTCCTTCTGCTTTAATACAGCTTTCTCACGGTCCAAAAGCAGGTCGAACGCGTGTTTTAGGGCTTATCAATAAATCAATGTTCAATTCCATTTCCATGAATTTCAATGATGATTTCGGCTGATTTTTGATGAATTCAAAACAGTTTCGATGGAATTTCTGGTGATCACGGATTTTGATTGGACCACATGTTGTTCGTCATTTATGTCCTCACGGAAACTTTGAAAACATTGAAACCACTCGTGCACTCTTCTACGGGATAGGCAATCATCGCCACAAACTTGTTTCATCAGTTGAAACGTTTCGGTAAAAGTTTTACCAATTTTAAATCAAAATTCAATGTTGGCTCTTTGTTCGTAGCTCATTTTCGCACTGATAACATAAACATACTGACACTTAAAACGCAATAACTTCACTTCCAACCAAAGAAAGGTCATGAAATTCTTACTGAACAATCGATAAATATAGCAGATTCTAACGCATTAGCGGCATGTAGATTGCGCCACAAGGGGGCGCTAGATTCAAAAAGTTCTGTTTACTTTGGAACGCACCTTGTAGATTGCTTGTTGTTCTACTCATTCTTCTTCTAGTGTCGATTTTGTGTACTTTGTCAAAAATACTATATATTCTTTTATAATAATTAGAAAGCGACATCTCTTTCATCTCAGCGAATATAGTTCAAAGGAAATAAGATAAGGATAGCCATATTTTGTTTGCTAGTTGAAAACAAATAACGAATTAGTGGCTTATGTGAGATTATATTTTAATAGCAATTAGCTACGAATCATAACCTTCAATGAGAGAGACGAAAGCTCTTTGTTAAAGGCGCTCATAACCTGATGTGTAATACAAAAGCTAACATTGATAAAACTTTTGTACAGGGCCAAGAATTAGGAACGGTGTTTTATTTCATGATTGCTTAGTACTAAATTTAACTCAAAAGCCGTTAGATCAAAATTTCACAATTAGAAGATGCAGTTTTTGAAATTTTTGAAATTCCGTTTGTAAAGGAATTTTATGTTCGTTTGAGGTTAATAAATTCTTTATAAATTTTTCGAAGTCTAGAGTTTAGATATATAGTTAGAGTTTCTGATATTATTCCCATTCTATTTCTTAAAAATTTCCAAAAGCTCCCTTAAGAATAAAAATTCAGAATTTAGTAATCCCTATTATTACGTGGGCAGTGTCTTGTTTATCCGAAGTAAGTGAGCATGTTTGAATCTCAGGCCTTACCCAATGTAAATGCTTTAATATGTTACAAAGGTGGTGTATTTCGTAAAAATGCATCTCAAAAATATTAAATTATGACATATTTTTCTAAAGAGTGTCCACTTTTCGAAAAACACGAGGTCCGAATATGAAAAAATTTCTGGAAATTATAAAACTTTTTCTTCTACACATTAAATTACTATAATTATTAGAATGGGGTTGCTACTTTGTGAAAAACTCTTATCAAGATATTGTAGAATGTGAAGTTTTATGAAATATTGGATGAAATATGGAAAATCTTAAATCTTAAATTAACATAAAGTTTATAACAAGGTTGCCACTTTTCGAAAAGCTACTAGCTCAGAATAAGAATGTAAAGCTTTAAAAGCTTAATATTTATAGAAAAAACAATTCTTTCGACATTGATTTCTGGCATATTTAAGAATAGAGTTGCCACTTTTGTAAAAAATTCGGCGTAAAAAATTAATACCTAAAGGAAAGGAATTTTTGAAAACTTTATGGACGACGAGCAGACGAAAAGCCTTCTTTTCAGGCTAACATAATTGGAAACAGTGTCGCCTACTATAAAAAAAGTAAAATTATCAGAAAAAATATTCCATAGGTAATCTTCCAATACGTATAAATTTTCGAACCGAGCTAAACTTTTAAACAAATATGAGTTTGGCCATAAGTTCAAACAAATCTATTATACACTTGTAAGGAACGAACTTAGTAGAACAGGCAACTCTGTTACTAACATATATGCCTAAAAGAGACATTATTACCGGTTCCGACTGATTACAGCATTTAAAATACGTTATGTATGGCGTGAATCAAATCGGACAATATATACATATGACATTTTACAAACAGATGGACAAAAGGAAGTTCTATTTGACCACATTGAGGCAGTTGCATGAGAACATCCGTCGAACGCGGCCGGAATTTTGGAAGAGCAATTCATGGATTTCACGTTCTCCGATTGTGAGCGAATTTAAAGCCAAAAAGGCAATGAATACCATCGATCAATCACCGTCTTCACCAGATTTGGTTCGGTGTGATTTTTTCTTGTTTCCCAAACTGAAATTGCCCGAGGGTGGATTCCGTTTTCAGTTGATCGAAGAGATTAAACAAAATTTGCTGAAGGAGCTGTGCAACCGAAGTTAACATTTTTTCTTTTTTTTTCTGTTTTTATATTGAGTAATTATTGTTCGGATCGAGCAACTCCTTCAAAAATCTCTCTCGAAAAGCTCTCATAAATAACTAAAATTGTGGAAATATTTATTGTGAAATTAACACTGTGCACAAATATTCTCTCAGGATCAAATTCATGTACTCGAGCATATATATATATAATAGATATATATAACACCACTTATGTAAGAATTTATTAACATAAGAGCTTACAATATTTTTCGACTACTTCAATATATTAAAATTTATAAACACAAAACCAACTCGAGTGTCTAAATGTCCCAGCTTTTGTCCTTTATTTTTATCTTTTAATTTTTATTATTTTCTTTTTGCATTCTGCTTTGTATTTTTTGAGTTTGTTTTTTTGCTTTTGTTTACTGTACGTCCATCTGTGAATGACAAAAACATAAATTTTAAGCGCTCACTGACCGCAATCATACATCAGCACCCTGAGTATGGCTGTGACCATCAAAATAAACAACAACAACAACAGCAACAGCAAGCATTAAGCAACAATGACGCAACGCACCGAAGCGATAGCATTAACATTGAACAATAACAATAACAAGCATAATTAATAATCGCCAGTGTTTGGGGAGAGCAGAAGCTGTAGCCTGCAACTGAAGCTCACGTATGTAAGTAACGTGAGGGGGGTGAGACGGGTGAATGCTTTTAAGTAAGCAGCAAGTATATATCCTTGCATAAGGACAACATGCGCTAACTCATATAAACAAACATACACACTTACAATAAAGCTATAACCATAAGTGCTCACAAGCAAAATCAGACGAAATGCACATTTTGAATTGTACGCGGACTCGACTCTACTCAGCTCAGCGTCGTCATGACATTTGTTGGCATTCGCAAGCGACTGACTTTGTATGCATGTATTATGTGGCGCTGCTTATCTGTATGTGTGTGTGTCTTTGTTTTGTTTATAGCCATATGCATGTAACATGTCCGTTATCCGCATCAAGTGTGGGCGTGCGTGTACATGGTCACCGATGCTGAGCGGCAGCTTCCTTTACATTGAATATGAGTGTGCATTTTTCATACACTATTTGTTGTTGTTGTTGCACCCATTGTTTGCGTTGTTTTTGTACGCTCTTCAGTTTGTTCGAAATTGTCATGGTCAGCCGTTTTTAGTGGGTTGACTTAAATAAAAACGAAATTAAGCAAAAAATACGAGCAATTCATTAACACATTAACAAAAAACACAAACAAAAATAATAATAAAAAAAGTAAAAAGTGTACTTCGACTGCGTTCGAAGCTAAAATACCCATCACATGTGTATTTCATATATCATAAAAGTTAAGAAAAAAACTTTATATTGATTTTGATCGGTCACTTTATATGGCATCTACATATATGTTATAATAGTCCATTCCGAACAATTTAGTCGCAGATTGCTCCGTTGCTTTGGCCAAATTTTTGAGCGACTTTGGCGCGATTTTTTTAGTCTCGGTTCTCTTTTGGCACGATATTCGCTCGATTGACCGGTTGTTTCGGGGTCGTAACCATAGATCCGTGTCTCATCGCCAGTTATAATGCATTTCATAACACCCTGGTAGTCGGAAAGCATCGTTTCACATACATACTTCAGCGCGACGCCTTTTTTCCAAAAAATTCAATGTTTTCGGTACCAGTTGAGATTTGACGAGCATATCTTTCGATATGCCAACTTCATCAGCAAGATCTCTAATTGTTAATCGACGGTTTTTCAACACCAAATCATTGATTTGTTGAACGTGAGCTTCGTCGGTTGAGGTTGATGGTCGCCCTGGACGCTCTTCGTCTTCGACACGTTCACGGCCGGCTTGGAACTCTCTATACCACTTGTAAACATTTTTTTTAGACATAGCCTCATCACCAAAGGCTTTCTGCACCATCCTCAATGTATCCGCAGCAGAAAATTGATTCTGTAAACAAAATTTAATGCAAATTATTTGCTCAACAAATTTGGACATCGCAAAAAACGAAAAACTCACTTTTAGCAGCTCACAAAACGACACGTATCTCAAACACTAATGAATAATTTGACATAAAATCTGACAAAAATGTGACTGACAGTACTACCAACCTAAAAAAAAAATAATTCCCCAAATTCCTCGACGCGCGCAGTTTAAATTCAAATGTCACTTTATTTTTTGGGCACAGTAGTATACTATATATGTATATATTTGATAGGTTCTCCGACGTTTCTTTCTGGGTGTTACTATGGAACGGAGTTTCTTCTTCTTTATTGGCGTAGACACCGCTTACGCGGATATATATATAACTGCGCGGCAGTGGTTCTCCCTTTTCGCTGTTTGGCGCCAATTGGAAATTCTCCGCCTGGCCTTTCCCAAGGAGTGGAGGTGTTACCCTGCTCTATTAATTTGCTGAACTATGTATGTCAATGCTGTCGCATACCTCGTACAGCTCATTGTTGCATTATGTGCCTTTCTTTCGAAAACTCGTAACGCCTTCAGATGATGTCATCATCCATGAATCTGCACCACATTGCAAGACGGGAATGATGAGTGTCTTGTAGCGTTTGATATTTTTTCGTTGAGAGAGAACTCAGTTGTCTAGTCAGTTCTAAGTAGCACCCATAGGCAAGAGTTATTCTTCGTTGGGTTTCGAGCCTGACATTGATATTGCTGTTAATGCTGGTTCCAAGATAGACGAAATTATCTACAGCCTCGAACTGTCAACTGAACTGACTGTCAACAGTGACAGTCCCTATCCACCTAAACCAATTGGAACCAAGGTATAAGTGCAAAATGCATTTATACTTTAGGGCGCTGATCAACGTATTGTATTGATCTATGTGCTTCTAGAAAGCGCCGCGAGGTAAGCCCGTCGTCGGCAGGTATTCACGTAAATCGCAACAATTAATGTTGTCAACAGTGACGTCTAAGCTCCCATAGACGCGAATGCGACGACTGTTTGTTCGTTGACTTTCTTGCTCTCGTTCCTTTCCGGACCCATTTGCTTCGCGTTTTTGTCCATTGTGAAGAAAGCAGAACTAATAGCGCGGTTGTTATAGCCAATGATATCGATGTCTTCCGCTTGAGCAGTTGTATACTCTTGTAGATGATTGTACATTGTCTTTTCAGCTCTGCAATTCGAATTATTTTCTCCAGCAGTAGATTGAAGAAGTCGCAAGATAGGGAGTCTGCTTGTCCGAAACCTCGTTTGGTATCGAATGGCTCGGAGCTTTGGGTATTGCTCAACGTCGGTTTACAAAGCCTTATTAGTTTTACGGTGATACCAAATTCAGGCATACCAGTATAAAGGTAGCCCGTTTTCGTGCTGTCAAAGGCAGCGTTAACATCGACTAAAGATGTGGAGTGTCGATAATCTTTTGACGAGTGATTTTGCAGATAAGATCCAATCAGTTAGTTGACGGTGGGCTTTAATCTTTCACACAGTAAGCTCGCATAGAACCTTAAATGCGCCTCCTCAATGCTTCTCCTACGTTGGTTGGTGCAGATTGTGGGGTCTATCTTTTTGTAGATTGAACAGAGCACACTTAAATTCCAATCGCCGAGTATGCCTTCGTCCGACTATATTCTACAAAAAAGCTGAGGAGCATTCATTATCATTCCTTCGCCTTCGTGTTTGAATAGCTCTGCCGACAATGTATCGGCCCCCCCTGCTTTGTTGTTCTTCAGATAACTGTTATTCGATCTTCTTCATGGTCGGGCATTCGAATGTCTGCTTTATCGACATCGATTGGGCAATTGGGTTCACCATCTCCTGTTTTTATGCTTCCACTGGTCTTCAGTGGGCTGTAGAAATGTTCCATACATAATTTCGGTGTGCTCTGGGCATCAGTCACTAGATCCGTGTCATACATAATATGCCATATTAAGGGCATAAAATGAAATTGAAAAATAAAAAAAATATACTTACATACAACAATAACCGCAATTTATTTATTTTTTCGTCCTGCGTTGCACTTGCGTGTGATTAATAACATTGGCATATTATGCCAATTTTTCAGCCGAAATACTATAAATTGCCAAACATTTCATGCAGTTGAACAAAAGTATGCAATATTTAAATGCATTCAGGCTGTTTTTATATTAATATTGTTGTCATAAAGTAATAACGCAACGGATAAGGTCAGCAATCAAACTGTGAATGGATCAGAAAAGTTAATTGTTAAGTGGCAAGTGTTGGAAAGTGTTAAATCTGTTTGGTTTGTTCAATTGACAATATTTCACTCAGATTTCATTTCATGGAATGATTTTAATAAATAGTTAGTGGTTATGAACTTAATATATGGATAATTTAATATATGTGGGAGTAAAATATTTATAATGTATTGGCAAATTGAGGGTTCAAAAAATATTTATATAATACCATAATCATTTTTTGCATTATTATTTTTTTTATTTTTCAAAACAGTACTATAAAATTATTAAAGTTTATTTCATTAAACCATTTAAAATTAATTATATAAAGTAAATTTAAAGACTTCGGGTTTCGATTGTTTTGTTGCGTTATGTTGCTGCTCATATTCCTCATTTATGCTGACAAGCTCGGTCTTCTTGATTGTTTACTTAATTTTGACAGCTGTTTTGTTTGGACGCGTTTTGGTTTGCTCTCGATTTTATGTAGAATTTTTTCACTTTCGACCAATGACAGCGTCGCGTTGGCATTGCTCAGGAAATCACGACGACTAAGATCTTTTCCAGAGGATCATAGCCATGGTACAAGGGAGTAGGGAAAGTGTCCAATCACCATAGTGAAAGAGCCATTTACAGTCCTTAACCAACCCCTCCTATACGTTCACAATAAAAACATCATGGCCACCTCTGGTGAATAAGGGTGGCGAGAAGCCAAAACGGGTTGCGGAAAGCGAAAATGCTATAAAATTAAATTATAAATTTACAGTACTATATTTGTACATTTATAAATACTATATTCAAACTCTATAAAGTTTATAGCTGTTATCGAACAAATTAATTATACCTTCATGATATAGATATAGTTAACTTATTCATGGACAAATTGGAAATTATATTTGATAACGAGTGGACCATAAGAGATAACTATTGTGGAAAAGTTTGGTATTACATATCATAATAATTCGTCTGAACAAAAAAACACAATTTTTTATTGTAAAATAAATCAAGAGATCATTTTAGTAGCCATGTTTCCTATATTTTAAGTAAAAATTTTTGTAATCACAAACTACATACACGTTTTATATGTCAGAACTTAGCTATACGCCGGCGATCAAGAATCCTAGTCGTTCCCAAATGGAGTGTTTAACCATCCTAACAGATTAATCATATCAATTTTTTAGCTCTAAGCTTGGTTTTTATATAAAAAGGATTTTTAAGGGATTATTTTTTGAATTTGCAATATCTATATAGTAGTAAAAAGTAGTTTAAATTAGCTGGCATAGTATTTCAAATAAAGAAATGATAGTTCGAAATATATTCCATTTGAAATTATCCTAATCGATAATAACTTGTTTGGCCCAAATAAAATTACAAAGCAAATTCCTTAATTTTAGTAGTATAGTAGTATAATAGTGGCTCATTATTAACCAAATTACATTTATTTGCTTTTTTAAGTTTAATTATCAATTTCCATATCGTTCATAATCGACCATAATTCACTAGATGTAAAGACGAATTGTAATTCGCGTAGATGCAAATGTTTCTTTTCAAATCTCTGCTTGGTCACCAACGCCACCAAATTTCATTTGATGAGTGTTGTTTATTATTTGCTTGGCTGTTGTTGTTAGCATTGTTACCATTATAGTAGTTTTATGCAAACAAACGTAGTTCTTCCCGATGTTCAATCGGTTTTGGTGAAGCTGGCTGCTCCCACTCTCCCAATTCGGCATCATAATATTACGCAGCACGATATGGTCGCAATTCCCATGGTACTTGCTCTTCTATGGAGGTAAATTCTACACCCAAATCCTCCAACTTCGGTATGTCGGAGGGGACGACATCGATAATACATTCGCGATCGATAAGTTCCATATGTAGCTCACTAATAGGTTGTCCAGGACAGATAAGCTCAGTTAACTTGGCTTTCAATAGGAAGGTAAGATCGCAATGCATGTCTTACCGACGGTATCCCCACCATTTTTCATCATTGCGCATAACACGATGGAACCAGTAAATTATTCGCTCAACTGGTAACGTTTTGGTCTGCAAGGTGGGTGTTGAGTGTTTAGCATATAAGAAAGTATGTAAATTCAATTTTGCTCAAAACCTACCCAAGAACCTGATCAGCAGTATCGGGATCCTTAGGGCAATTGACAATAGCTTGTGCAACATCCGACACAAAAATAGGTTGTTTTACAGTACGTTCGCCCGCAAACCAGAGTGACATGGCACGGAACTGGAGACGCCAAATTTGGGTGTAGTATCGTACGCAGTTGTACACTGTTATAGAAGATGGTACCTTCTCTGTTGAGTTCTGCAGCTCGAACTATTTTCTCCAGAAGCAGGTTGAAAAAGTCGCACGATAGGGAATCGCCTTGTCTGAAACCTCGTTTGGTATCGAACTGCTCGGGGAGGTCCTTCCCGATTCTGACGGAGCTTTTCGTGTTGCTCAACGTCAGCTTACACAGCCGTATTAGTTTTGCGGGGATACCAAATTCAGACATCGCGGCATAAAGGCAGCTCCTTTTCATGCTGTCGAAAGCAGCTTTGAAATCGACGAAGAGGTGGTGTGTGTCGATTCTCCTTTCACGGGTCTTTTCCAAGATTTTGCGCATCGTGAATATCTGGTCGGTTGTTGATTTACCAGGTCTAAAGCCACACTGATAAGGTCCAATCAGTTTGTTGACGGTGGGCTTTAATCTTTCACACAATACGCTCGACAGAACCTTATATGCGATGTTGAGGAGGCTAATCCCACGGTAGTTGGCGCAGATTGTGGGGTCTCCTTTTTTGTGGATTGGGCATAGCACACTTAAATTGCAATCGTTGGGCATACTTTCGTCCGACCATATTTTGCAAAAAAGCTGATGCATGCACCTTATCAGCTCTTCGCCACCGTGTTTGAATAGCTCGGCCGGCAATCCATCGGCCCCTGCCGCTTTGCTGTTTTTCAGGCGGGCAATTGCTATTCGAACTTTTTCATGGTCGGGCAATGGAAGGTCTGCTCCATCGTCATCGATTGGGGTATCGGGTTCGCTTTCTCCTAGTGTTGTGCGTTCACTGCCATTCAGTAGGCTGGAGAAGTGTTCCCTCCATAATTTAAGTATGCTCTGGGCATCGGTGGCTAGATAACCTTGGGGGGTTCTACAAGAGTATGCTCCGGTCTTGAAACCTTCTGTAAGCCGCCGCATCTTTTGGTTGAATTTTCGAGCATTACCCCTGTCGGCCAGCTTATCAAGCTCTTCGTACTCACGCATTTCGGCCTCTTTCTTTTTCTGTCTACAAATGGGTCTCGCTTCCCTCTTCAACTCTCGGTATCTATCCCATCCCGCACGTGTTGTGGTCGATCGTAACGTTGCGAGGTAGGCAGCCTGTTTTCTCTCCGCTGCGACACGGCACTCCTCGTCGTACCAGCTGTTCTTTTGCACTTTCCGAAAACCAATGGTTTCGGTTGCAGCTATACGTAAGGAGTTTGAAATGCCGTTCTACAGTTCCCTTATACCGAGTTGTTGACGAGTGCTCTCAGAGAGCAGGAGTGCAAGCGAGTAGAAAAACGTTCGGCTGTCTGTTGTGATTGCAGCTTCTCGACGTCGAACCATCCTTGTGTTTGTTGGCGTGCGTTTTTTGCTGCACAGAGGCGGGTGCGAATTTTGGCTGCAACAATATAGTGGTCCGAGTCGATGTTGGGACCTCGGAGCGCACGCATATCTAAAACACTGGAGACGTGTCTTCCGTCTATCACAACATGATCGATCTGGTTGGTGGTTTTTCGATCCGGAGACAGCCAGGTAGCTTCATCTTCTTATGCTGGAATCTAGTACTACAGATAACCATATTTCGGGCCCCGGCGAAGTCGATCAGCCTCAGCCCATTTGGGGATGTTTCCTCGTGGAGGCTGAATTTACCGACCGTAGTGCCAAAGATAACTTCTTTGCCCACCCTGGCATTGAAGTCGCCAAGCACGATTTTGACATCGTGGCGGGGGCATCTCTCATAAGTGCGCTCCAAGCACTCATAAAAGGCATCTTTGGTCACATCGTCCTTCTCTTCCGTCGGGGCGTGGGCGCAAATCAGCGATATGTTGAAGAACCTCGCTTTGATGCGGATTGTGGCTAGACGTTCATTCTCCGGAGTGAATGATAGTACTCGGCGACGGAGTCTCTCTCCCACCACGAATCCAACACCAAACTTGCGCTCCTTTATATGGCCACTGTAGTAAATGTCACAAGGACCTTCTCGTCTCTGTCCTTGTCCCGTCCATCGCATTTCTTGGATGGCGGTGATGTCAGCCTTTATCTTTACGAGGACATCTACCAGCTGGGCAGCGGCACCTTCCAAATTAAGGGACCGGACATTCCAGGTGCATGCCATCAAATCATAGTCCTTATTTCGTTTGGCATGGTCGTCATCAAAAGGGGGGGCTCTCATCCGAGGCTGTTTTTTTCCTTTCATTGGGGGTGTTGTTTTTACGTGGCGGGTCCCAAACCCAGCGCACAACCCTAAGTTGGGAATGTTTCGCCTTCTCACTTTAGCTCGCCTTCAAACGGATGTTCTTAGGCTACCCAGAGGATACTTGGTCAAAGACCGGAAGTCGTGAGCTGCTTGAGTCATATGTAAAAGAATCGTTTCTGGCCACTCCCAAGTGAATGGCGATCAGAGAACTTTCCTCACTTGCGTGAGCTTCTACACATGACTCCATCCTCTTTAAGAATATATTTTAAAATAAAACGATTTTCTTTTGAAAATAAATAAAGTTTTATATATAACCAATATTTTTGGGACAACTTTTTCATAAATTTTAAGAAAATAAAACAATGTAGCCATTTTCCGGTTAAAAGTCGGCCATCTTGGATTCCAATAGAAACTCAACCCCGGACTCCCCTTAACGTTTCTACAGTGGCACCTCTCAGCTGTGCCTTTGTTTACATAACATCAGCTGATAGTTACTCTACTCCTCCTTTACGATGATCTCTAGGGTTTATGATTATCAAAAAGCAATCATCAAACTGGAACCTGCCGCATGAGCCAAGAACGAAAAAAGCGCACCAAGTTAGGTCGAATGTAACGGTTTTGGTAACAGGTTTCTTCGATTTTAGCGGCATTTTGCATCATGAGTACCTTCTAAAGGATAGTACGGCAAATAAGGCAAAATTTCTGCAAGTTATGAGCAATTTACCTGATCATACACAACATTGTCCATCGCGTTAAGTACCGACCAATATCAGCTGATTTAGTGCAACACAGTGATTACAGCGACCTTCCAACTTTCGATACCATTATGTAAAATAATAAAATTTGCCCTTTCCTTCAAAATAAGCCTCAGTCTCGGCGATCACCTTTTGATTCGAAAATTTCTTCCCAGCAAGTATTGTTTTGAGATCTGAGGATACTCGTAGGAAGTAGTCGCTGGGGTTAGATCTAGTGAAGACTGTTTGGGCGGCAGCAATCCAAGCACAAATCATGGATTTTTGCCATCGTTTTCCTTGAATTATTACACCGGGTAATAGTGAAACTGTAACTTCTTTTTCTTCAAATGCGGCAATTTTTCGAAGATTTCGTCCTTAAAACGGTCCAATAACGATATGCAATAGTCGCTTTTGATGGTCATTTCTTCTTCAGGGTAGATAATATAAATTATTCCATAAACAAGAAGACACAACCTTGCTTGCCGAGTCGACTCGGATGATTGTCGATTGGACTTCTCCAAAAGCAACTCCGCATTACTAACTCTATGTTGTTGTTGATCAAAAGTGAGGTGATGTCACCCACTTTGCACAGAGCTACATCGTACCCAAATATTCGTGAATGATATGATGTGTACGTTGTTGATGTCTTTAGAGTGTCTATCTTGAACAACTTAACTTTAGGGCCACCAACTTTTTATGGAATTTTTTGATGGTTTTGTCGGCAACAACCTCTTTGAGCGACCACTGTTTTCACTGTTTTGTGCTGATCATCATCATCACAGTCTAAACTAAGTATATCTATCCTTGATAGTTGATTTTCCAAGGGCAGTGTCCGGAAATTCGTCATCAAATCAAGTCACCCAAAACACATCATAACAATAAAAATTGCTTCACTCATAATGATATAACTCCTAACTCATGGTTAACAACGGACAAATTTATACACGCGCCTGTAGAAGGTTAGGGCCAACTAAAAATATACCAGTGCCATTTACGTGTCAAGTGTTTTTTTATTAAAAAATTTTCCGAAAAAAACATCTCCTGGAAATACTTGAAATAATTATATTGAAATAATTCATTTTTGTCATTGAAGTTAGGAATAGGATACTATTGAAGCGAGCAATAGAAGTTTCTTGATAGTATAAATAATAATGCCGGTATATGACAATTTAGAAGGCCTCGACATATAATCCGCCACAAAAAATTTACGATTTCTTAAAACAGCTTAGTAACTTACTCAAACAATAAAGCTAAATACCATAAAAAATAACTAGAGTTTATTGCCTTTAGTTGATTGAAGGACTTACGCTGTTGCCCAAGCATTTGGAGAATTGTGTACGAGTAATGGCCAAAAAATATTTTATGTAAATAACTACAAAAGTGGTGTTCACTAATGTGAGCTATTCGCAAAAGGATGCCAGACAGCAGCTTTACAGCACAGCAACTTGAGCCAAAAAAAGTGAAGAGGAAAGCAAAGTTGTGAGCACTGTTTTGTCAAGCATATAAGTGGAGGACATTTGTTGCCATGACATAGATGGGACATTGAAATTTTATTGTATATTTCCGTGAAAAAAATCAACTATGTATATATACATACAAGGGATATGGGTGCTTAGAAACAAGCTCACTAGAGTTAGTGGAAGCATAAGAGCATGATAAGTGAACTAAGTAGGTGGTAAGAAGAGCGATTCAAAGTGTGCAGGATAAACGACTTGTGGTTGCCTTTTTTGGTTCCAACTTTGTGCTCAAAGTTAGGTTATGGTAGTGACTCAGTTGAGTGTTGAGTATGTGACTCAATTGGTAAACGGTTCTGTTTTCTGTACAATGAAAAGCAGATAGGATCAAAATATTTATAAATATGTTTATGGGTCAAAATGGAAAATATGATATATTTCATTTATTCACTAGATGGCGCTGTAGTGAAATGTTTTTAGAATCTCCGTCTATACACAATATCCACTTTTTGTGATGAATGTTATTTAGCAATGGCGAAGTGGTGGAAATTTTCGAAGGCGAAGTGCCACATTTTGAATACCATAAATTTCATATTGTCTTTAGAATTGTTAGTCTGTTTAATTTTGGTAGGTGAGAGATTTCAAACGTACTCCTTTTTTTAGAATTGGTCGAAGCATTATCAGGATCATTTGTTCATTCATTTAGATATTGGCATATTTCTGAGATTATTTTCTTGATTAATACAGTTATTATTTGATGATAAGTACATGATCTGTTTTAGAAGATTAGGATCGAGTATTGGGCATAGGATCATCTTATACACGATTCTTTGGTATCTAATGGCAAATGCCGGCAAAGTAGGTTAGCTTAGCTCAGGTCAAGAGAGCGAACTTAACAGCGATCTCGCCTATACAGCCAGTTGGCTGAAAATGTTATTATGATTCTGCTTTTATTTTTTGAAGTTTATTGTACATACACATTGTAGTCCGGATCTGGCCCCACGTGATTATTACGTGTTCCCATCTATGAGGAGTAATTTTGCTAGTGAAAAATTCTGCTTAAGAGAATCTTGTAAAAAATCGACTGTCCCAGTTTTTTGCTAACAGAGAGGTGGATTTCTGTTATAATGCTTTTATGAAGGTGTTCAAAGCGAGCTAAATTCGAATAAACTCGAGTACATAGCACACGAACATAATAATAACTTAAGATTGCGAGTAACTGAAAATTTCAAGGACTCTCCAATCATACACTCAAATTTTATTGAAATACATTTTCTATCTTCACAAATAAAAATAACCTTTAAGGAGAGGTAAAAGTAAATGTTGGTACATCCCAATTCGTGAAATAGCAAACTGAAGAAACGATTTCAATGAGCACAATTTGCTACAATATTGTATATTAAAATGACCGAAAAAATCGAGCTTATGGTGCACGAACATACATATGATAACCTAACATTCAAGGTTTCAAAGGTATGCTCCGATTTTTTATTTTAACAAAGGTAAATTTTGGTAAACACCAACTAAACTCGGTGAGCACGAAGTATGCAATAACTGATGAAATCGAGTTAACTGAAGGAACCACTTCTTTACTTGTCTTTAGTGCGCGTCGTATTGCGACAGTTCTGCAGCAATACATCTTATGTCCGTTAAGCGTGCGTACTGACCTCATACATCAACCTAATCCGTCAACATTCAACCAACGGTTTGTTTATAGAAATGTAATGCTACATTTAAATGCTCTTAGGCTATTAGCTTAGAGAAGCAGCACTGCAAAAAATAATCGAGGCAAGCCAGTTAAAGTGCGATGAAAACTAATGGCATGCCCAAGAAAAAGGGACAAATAAAGCTACAAAAAAAAAAAATAAAAAACAAGAAAATATGTGCATACAACTCAGTGAAAAGATAAAAATTGCGAAAGTAATAGAACAATTAAAATAGTGGCAAATAAAGCAAAGGCACATACAGCAAGGCATAGAGGAACGCAAGCAGTGGAGGGAAGGAGCGGAGCTGGAGACTGTGGTATGTGTGTATATATTAGGGTGTTGGTTATTTCTTGATTTTATTTCAAATGTCCTTTTGAGCTTCAGTTTTTGTCCTAGAAAACGAATGAAAGCAAAAAAGCTCTATATTTTTAATATTTAGCATGGGGGTTTTAATCCTTTTGGCTTTAATCTGCAACTTTGAAAATTTTATCATATACTCTAATATAAAATTTTCTGCTTTACAACTGAAGTCTTTTTTCAAAAAAGCATTCCTTTAAAAGTTATACGCATTTGAAGTCATGCATCTGTACTGCTTTCATATAGTATGTACACCATGTCGTATGAGCGACGCACTGTCTGCATCACTTTTGTGATTGTTGAGGTCATTTGATGGATAACTTTAACTGCGTATAACTTGTAAATGAATTGTTTCTAAAAAAATGCTCAAGACCTTTTTTGTTAAACGGAACATTTTGTGTTAGAATATCACCTTTCGAAGTTTATTTGTTTAATACAAGTATAAAATATGAAAAACCCTCATGTTGTGCACATGGCAAAAGAGATGTGATTTAAGCATGGTTTAAATTAAAAATCAGTAGTTTGTTTAAGTCGGATCTTTGTTTATCTTCGATCTGAAAAATTTCTAGAGATATTTTAGCATTGTCTTGAACAGGAATCGTTGACAGATTTTGCGCAGATATCTCAGCAAATATAAATATTTTCCATACAAGTACTTGAATTCGACGCCGGAAATTTCCGGCTAATCTCTGCATACATGCCGCACGACGATGAGGTGGAGCCACTTTCCTTATTGTTGAGGGTGACCTTGGCTGAAACGTCACGAAGAAGAACCGGCGTAATAATTGGTTCCGACGCCAACTTGTGGCACTCATTCTGGGGTAGCTCTGATATTAATTTCTTATCGTAATTCTTAGCGTAATCCTGTTCATTTGTAATAGACAAAACCCTCCTACATTCAGGACATCAGAAAGGAGGGAAGTTTTTGACTTTACTTTGACCTCGAACTCAATTGCACCAGTGATTTCATACTGGAGGGTCCTTGACGATTGCTTCTTCTCTGATTACAGATATATCGGGTTCAGTTTCAGAATGTTTGTCTACAAAGTCTTTAAGAAATTCTAGAAATACAAACTGGGAAATGTACCGCAAGAAACTCAAAGAAGCTCTTCCATACGCGCCGGCATGAACTTATCGGTAACATCCGAGATGGTGGACGAGTGAGTCGAAGTCTTCAGCTCGGCGTGTAAAACTGCACTGGAAAGCTCCTGTCCACTGAAATCACCGAAGAGTAGAGAAAAAGTTTTGAACTACAGAACTCTAGGGAAATCAAGGCGATTTGCACACAATTATTAAACAAGGAATCGGGACTTGCAATATACAAGTCGGAGTTAAGAAAGGCTAAGAGGACTTCATGTGAAAAAGTTGAGGCCTATCATGAGCCTTGTTGGTTTAGGCGTAGCCTCCCAAAGAACGCCGTGTCCGTGGGTTATCTTAAGGACGTAAATGGAAAGTAAGACCTTAGGTTTGGAGATACACTTCGGGTACTCCTTAATGCTTACTTCCTGAGCAACACATCTCTGGTGATATGTGCTGCAGAAGGATTCAATAACTTTTGCCGATCTTCTGGATAACCGGCAGTTGACTTGTGCGATCAATTTGTTGAAACCTTTTAAGTCCTATTGACCGGATGGCATGCCAGCGTAGCTGCAGTAGGCTTTTAAAGTATCATGCGACTGATTGGCGCCTATCTATGTGAACTGCATAAGACTGGGATATATCCCGGAGGCCTGTATACGAGTCAGAGTTATATAGGTTAGTGGATACTGCCCTGCATATTATTGTGTCATGGCTTGAGGAAGCCATTAGGGTTAAAGAATTCGCTGTTGCCAAACCAAACTCTGGCGGTTCCAAGCAGTGAACTTCTCTACGAATAGGTCAAAGCTTTTGGGGGGAAGGTTGGTAGTGGAGTTTACTATCAGGAACTCCAGCTTCACTCTTCCTGACTATTGCAGTGTTTTCTAAGACGAGACAGCAATAGAGCCAGTAGGGCAGTAGACGATTACCTTATTGGCCCCCATGCTGTAAGGCTGGTGAGACGATGTGAAAACAACTCAGTACTTCCGTCTTAACGAATACCCTAATACATATGTAAGTGCACATACACGTATGTATGTATAGTCGTAGTAAAAACAATCGTTGTGTGGGCGTAAACAAAGCTGACAGCTGAGTGCTGAAGACTAAGTGCTCCGCATGCACACATACGAATGCGTTTATTCATGCAGATGAGTGCGTGTGTGTGAATCAGTGGCATTCCATTTGCATGAGTATGCTTGTCTGTGGCACTGCTAGTCAGACAAGTTGTGCTTTCTTATGGCGTTGCTGTTATTTGTTAGCCTGTGCTTTTGTTAGTAATTTCATATTTCTACCATCTTTGTTGTTGTTGTTGTTGTCACAGCAATTGCTTTATTGTTGTTTGATATATTTGCTTACCACACACAAATCCATATATATATATATTTGTGTGAGAGTGTGTCTTATGTGCGCATACAATTGCTTATGCATATGTGTTGGTGAGTGCTCAAATACACATACAAAAACACACACACACACATGGACATATAATACATGCATTTTGTGCTTTACTCTATGGCTTTTATAGCTGTCAGCGCTCGCGTAATTAAAATGACGTTTATAAATGTCGACATGTACTTGCTGACTTGCATTTTGCCTTTTCGTTTTTTTCTTCCATATTTTTATTTGTTTTTCCATTTTTTCTTTTTTTTTTCAATTTCTCGACGTCTTTGTTGTTGTTTTGTTTCTTGTGTGCAGTGGCTTTTGTGTTGTGCCGCTGCGTTGCGCTGCGTTACTTTTTCAAGGACACTGTGCCAACATCAGCTCATGGCAACAATAACAACTACCTGTACGTAGATACACCAGTCTATACATATGTTGCATGTGTGTGTGTGTATGTGGAAAAATTGTGACAACAACAGCTGTGGCGCATAACGAAAAAATAACATATATTAACAACAATAACAAATGTGTCAGCTATATGGCAGTAAAGTGTGCACTTTAAGTGGCAACGCCGTCAACCTCAAACAGCACTTACAACTAATGCGTGAAAAATATTTAGATTGTAACACCAAACAGCCATTGAAGTGCATGTCATACAAATACGCATACATATGTATGCCTACATATGTGTATGTATATGTGTGTGTTTTTTTTGTAGAAGACTCTTTGCTTTATTGTGTTAGTTGCTTTTTGTTGTATTGAAATTAATAAAAACATATCTCACATGCAAGCGTTCAAGTTACCCCCTGCAGTGCCGTATATTAGATTCAGTCAAATAAGTTAGGTTGAAAGAATTTTGTCAACATGCTATTAGGACTAATATACTGTTATCACAATACAGATCATGTTAGTGCCATAGAAACAGTTATCATGAACTGTGTAACTCTGTATTTCAACGGTTCTTATATTTTCCGGCTTATTTATATCTCTTAGGAGCATAGAACTATCAGAGTTGGTGTGCTATAAAACCCCTAATTTCCTAAGTTTCTAATAATGGGTTGTCAAAAAAGTCTTGCGGTATTTTTATTGAATCAATTCGTGTGGCACCCATACATCGAGCTTCTTAGTAACTTCAAGCTTCTTCAAATGGTTTATAACGGTTTGATGACTACTATACCGGTCTCTTTCGACCAATTCAGCGATTTTATCGCAATTTTCGACGACAAGCCTTCCGGAGCGTGACGCATTCGCGACCACCTCTACACCAGAACGAAAACGTTGAAACCATCGTTGTGCGGTGGAAATTGAAACTGTATCGGGTCCATAAATTGCACAAATTTTATTGGCGGCTTGAGATGCATTTTTGCCTTTATCGTAGTAGTACTGTAAAATATGCCGTATTTTCTCTTTATTTTGCTCCATGTTTGCTACGCTATAACTCACGAATGACTTAAAAAAAACGACAATCAATCAAACACGTGTTAGCTCGTGAAATGAGCTTTCCAAAAAGGTATAGCATGACCGGATGCGACTAATAAAACTAGAACTACGCGCTTTCAGCGCCAACTAGCGAAAATACCGCAAGAGCCTTGCGGTACTCCACTCGAGATAGAGTAGCTCTTTGTGCCTTCATCTGTATCGAATAAAAGTCGCCTGTTTTCTAAATAACTTATGACCATTTCTATAAGATATTGAGAAGCGCGCATGTCATACACTGCCTTGATTATGTTTGCCCACGTTGCTGAGTTGAAGGCATTCTTCACATCCAGAGTGATCAGCGCACAATATTTTTTTGTTCCGCCTTTCTATCGCTTGTCACTTACTGCGCATTTCGCGGTGTCAACGACATCGTATAATGCAGGCGCTTTGCTGCTTTTAATTTTTCTGGTTATGGATACCAAGTGCATGGCTCAAAATTGTTTTGTTTCCAGGTTCGTTTTTGGCATCTGCTCCAGCTGCGGCGTTCCGTCCCTCCGGCATAAGAGGCTTCAGCAATAATAGCCATGTGGTCACCATATGTAAATATGTCTGTCGCCGCCCACTTAATGCGGCTGCTAAGAGCGTCGTTGGCAAACATGGTCGATTATAGAGCCTTTCCTTCCCTTTTGAAAAGTATTTTGCTTTCCGTTATTCAAGATTATAAGATTTATTTGGCCGAGGAATTTAAGTATCAGACGCCTATGATGGTTTGTGCGCCTACTACCCCAAGCGGTCGACCACTGCGATTATAATTAGTGATTTGCCTCTGGTTTCTAGAGCAAGTTCCAGCAGGAAGTCTTCAAAATTTTTAATTGAGGCATTGGGAGGAGCATAGCATAGACACTTCTTCTAAGGCACTTTGCAACGCTTCGGCTCTCTTATCCGCTTGGTTTTTCAGCTCTATTCAGTCTCCTTTCAATGTTTCTCTTATGTACGTGATGCTTGAGCCCAATTCCTCTAAGCCACTGTCACCTTTTATTTTCCAGAGAATATCCGCGTATGCTGCACTATCCTTTTTCGTAAGTATGATGGCGTCTGGCATCGATCTAATTTTCTTTTCGAGTGGTCTTCGCTTTTTAACAACGTCCACCCAAGCTTCGCCTGCGCTGGGTTATATTGGCTTGCACCAATTTCGCTGCTTCGCTGTAGGTGGGCTGCTCCATTTTATTTGTATTTTTCGGGTTTACGCGGGTAAGTGCAAATGGATTTTTGTTAAAAAAAAAAAATCAAATTGTACTTATCTTTTCTTAAAAGTTAAAGTTTCCGAAAGCCACAGGAAAGGGATCAACAACAATTGGTGTTAAAACTGGAAATTTCAAAAAATACTCTAGGACCACACCAAAAACTTAACCACCTCACTTGCCGACAACATCGAAAAAGGTAGAGAAACAATCTTCTCTTATTCGAAAAATTTACGAGTAGAATAATGATTTAGATATTAAGAAAGATATTAGATATTAGAAAGATTAAGTTCGAAAGCGAACTTGGCAACAAATGAGCTTAACTGTGACTTAAGGGGGGACCTGCATTAGAAGCTTCGCAAAAGGATTTTTTTTGCTTAAATCTCTTTAAAAATTATCTAAGAATATGTCCCCAAAGTTATAGATGGGATTCGAAATATTGTCGAAGTTAGAAGAGAAACAGTGACCGAGCGTCTAGCTTTTTTTCAATTCTTAAAAATGTACAATTTCACTCTTTTTTGGAATTTTCTTAGTTAAACTAGAAATAAGTTATTAGCAAATATGAATCTCTTTGAATTTTTTGTTTCCGATAGAGATTGCGACCTGCATTCTGCTCGCCGTCCGACAAATGCACATGCGAGATGCATCGGTTAATTCCTTCCCAAAGACAGAATATCAAAGATTTCGTATCCAAAAAATTTTCGGATGATTTTTAAATATGTAACTATAAACTCTAGAAATTTCCTAGAAAATTAGTCCATTATTTCGTTTCCTCCCAGAAAAAAATTCTCAAAAAAAATAGATTTTTAGAAGCCTCTAAAGCGGGTTTCCCCCTTAAACGGTTCTCGTTTCCGGACATGTGCTCTGCGACATCCTTTTAACAAAACTATAGTCCAAACTATAGGAGAACACGGCTAGTTTTTTTCAAGATCCCCATGTTATTGCAAAAGTAATTCTTGTTTAGTACGTGTCGTAGTAATTTCGAAAGATCTTCTGAGACACTATTTCAATTACTTGATTTCACCTATTGAAAATTCCGAAGAGAATTGTGGAAACTCTATTCTATACTCAGTATTTGGTTGGAAGATGGCATGACTTACACTTCGAAGCATTTTTCAAAGACTTATGGAGAAGCTATTTTTCGAAGCTTCTATCTGGCAACTGTACTGTTACAGAGAAGAAAAATACTTTGTATTTGTTAAACCTACATAGGTATTTCATTAATTATTAAGAAGAGAGGCACCCAAAAGCGGCTGAGCCGTGTAGCTTTGAGTAGGAAAGAGTGGCCCACAGATATATGGTGGTTTTGCCAACATCTGAGCGCTAGTGGAAAAAATATGGACACTATTTTATTATATTATAAAATTCCACATAGTCATCGCCTTAAAAAGCTAAGAATTGCAAAGAAAACATATCTCATTCGATTGAAGTTTCTATAATTTTATTTCTCAACACCTATGAAGGACACTGCCAGAGTGCGCGCAATTTTTTTTTTACAATAACAAGTATATTTCAAACACTTGCTGTGCTACTAATTAAAAGGCACATATACTATATATCTATGTGTTATTGTATGCGGATAGTACCTAAAAGAAGCTACGGCGAACATTTTCTTTTTTGTTTTTTGAATTTTTACGTTAAGATTTTGTTGTTGTTCTGCGCACTAGTGTTCTGCTTCTTGGTGTTGCTGTTGTTGTTTCCGTCTTGTAATGCATTTGAGACTAAGAAACATGAAACTATATAGACAAATACATATCTACAAACCCTAGAATGCTTGTTTGTACTATGTGATAATGCAACCCTGTAGCCAAACTTTGAAGTATAATTATATTAGTCGTTCCAGCGGCTATAACCGCACATATACGGCAATAAAGAAGAAGTAATTACAAATCTTATTGGATCTTTATTTTTTTTTTTAATAAGAAAACTTAACTTCAAAACAAAAATTTGTGGACTAGTCTTTTATTGTGCGTGCTTTTCATGGGTATGGTTTTTTACGTAGAGGGTCTGAAACCCACAACTCTGTGGAGTGAGGATTCGCCGTCAAACGGATGCTTTTGACCACCCAGAGGATACTTGGTGTAAGGCTTAAAGTGGGGGTATGTAAAAGAATTGTTTCTGGACACTCCCTACATCTCTAGAAAGATTTCGCTGTCGCATAGTTGCTAGTTCCTAACTAGCGCATAATGAATACGCATTAGTTCTACAAAACCAAAGCCAGACCAGCGAAGCATTGGCTGATTCCCAGCTGGCAGATAATTGGATAAGATTTCTAGTGAGCTCATCACTTTGCACCGGCTCCGCTATGATCCGGCATTCAAGCCTGTCTGATAACGAAGTAACTTAATGCTATTGCTTGAGAAGTCAGACCTCCTTGGACTAACATAGCGCTCAAGATCACCAATCCAAGTGAATGTACCCTTCTCACTTCGAAGTAGTGCTTCTACTGTCACCTTAAATGTAGCCACTTATGCTAGTTCTATTAGCCTTAGGTTAAAGCGGGTGCAAACTAGTTAGCGGTATCAGAGGAAAAGACCAGATATTTGATTTTACTTTCTGTTTCAAATCAAGAAGAGGAAGAACAATTATCTGAAGCGTTAGTATGCCTCCAGAAAACACATTAT
>CM050325.1:76634583-76730954 GCA_027475135.1 Bactrocera correcta | reverse complement strand
CATAGTGTGTACATTGAACGAACATTTCGTTTCGCCAACTCGCAAACACGTACATACATATGTACAATATGTCTGATTGTATATAGCTTAACTGGGGGCTTGGCATGCACTTGACGAAATATTTCTCAGATTAAATTGTAGATATTTAAGAATAAGTACATAAATATGTATATGTATATACATATATAGAAAATATTACAAAAAAGTAGCAAGCTCAAAATTATTTGTTTGCATTTGTATAGTATGTATTATGAAGACTCATCTCGTGAAATTGGTTTAACTATATGTCCAGAAAAAACTACAATTCTCAATAGGTAGTAAAAAAATTAATGGTTTCATTTTATCTTGTACTTTACGTTAGAAAAAATAATGTTTGGATGTGTGATAAATGTTAAGCGAGCTAATTTTATAACTATATGGTATGTACATATATCACAGTGTAGATCAAAGTCGAAAAGTCAATTGAATACAGGTGATAAGAGTCTAGTACCAATGCTTTAAATCAAGATTGTGCATTAGAAAGCAATACACTTATATTTATTATGCATATTTAAGTGCATAAATTAACGCAAATTTATGTATACTTCAGTGGGAATATCTGAACGTTGCTCGGCCGGCTGTGTCATTATATTGCTGATAAGACTCGCTTTCGCACCATAAAAAACAAATGTTCAATAATAAAATATATCTGTACATATGTATATACATGCATGCATTCATTGCAAATATACACTTTGCCTAAAATATAAATAAATATATTTATTAATAGACAGCGTAAAAAAATATGTATACATTGTTAATACCGAACAATTTGCTGACTTTGATGGTCACACTATTACTCATAAAAAGAAAAGCCTATGCATACGATTTCAGCAACTACATACATACATACATGTACTATATATTTGAATAAGCACTTGTAACCAGTAAACACCTCAAATTCACTAAATGGTTTTAAGTACATCTCATACAAAATGGCATACAAATTGCAAAAGTAATTAAACAAATAAGGTTTTTTTTATTCATTTTAAACTTAAACTGAGTAAAGCTTCGATGTATGTAGCTTCCATATACATATGTATGTCTCTTATTTGGTAAAGATACTTTCACACATTTTCATAATGTCATTGATCACGCAATGCAAATACCTACTAGGGGTATTTATGACTTCAGATTATTGCTTTTAAAAAAATATTTATCGTTTAAATGTTGTTAAACATATGTACATGTTTACAAATATCCATATAATTTTACATTTATGAATGCAGAAACTAAATTCTGACACAGCGTATGTGTATGAGGTGGTCATAAGAACTTGCAAACTGATACCACACACATGTAGAAATGTATGTATGGTAATGTATACAGGTACTTATAAATTAATTTACAATTACTACTTCAGCACTTGAGAATGAGTATTACTTTTTAACTTTGATAAATGTAGAATACCCAATATATTTTTAAGAATATATATTGTATAGTACATTACAATGCAAATTCAATAAATACAAACAGTCGAAGTCAAAATTTAATTTATTTTTCTGTCAAACAATTTCTTTTTAAATGAGTAATTTTCAGCTTCAAAATTTCATAATAATTCTTTTATTTCTAATTTATTTTATAATAAAAAAAAAACAAGTTATAGTTAAGCTGTTTGGTAGTAATTAAGGAAATATAAAATTTGTATAAAGAAAATGTGTTATCTTCATAAGTGTACAAAGATATGTACATATGCCTGTATGTTTATGATTGTATATAAATTTTTATCCATTTCATTTAACGCATGTATTTTTTATCTCCCATTCATATACTTATGTATGTAACTTTCAGTTCGAAGTTCAACATTTCTTTGACTATACATATCTACGCTTGCACTTTGTACTTTTGCCGCTGGTGCCAACAAATAAATGCAGAAAACAACACATATCAATTGTATACTTTTTGTTGCCTCTAAAGAACTGAATCGTAATCTTCTTTCGATTTTTTTTTTTATTCTTTTTACTACCGCAAATTTATGTACCGGCATTTTTGGCAGTATTTAGCAGAAACCTTAAAACCGGTTTAGTTATGTGCGAAATAGAAGCCGGCTTTTGGCTGTACCCATAGAGCTTGAGAAAATGATGCTGAGTTTTTAGCAGACCAAGAGAAATGTGGAATGCGAAAAAAAAACAAAAATCGATTTTCTTTTTACAGCAATGCGTTAAATATATACTGTATATGCAAAATTCCTTCTTATGTACATATGTATGTACAACTCCTGAAAATCACGCCACCGGTGCCATATTAACCACCTCTATATAGGCCTGTCCGTTTGTGCATTCTTAGCATATTTTCAGATATACATACATATGTACATATGAATCATTACAAAATATGAGTTTTAAAATATATGTATATACATACATACATATGTTGATTTATTAAATTGTACAAGCGAGGATTTCTCAACGGACACTGCTCCGATTTTAACGGTATAAACAACTCCACTAATATATGAAACTCACCCAATTCCTTCATGTACTCATCAAAGTTTTCACTCTTTTCCAATTTGTATTTCTTTCCTTCCCAAACGGCCATTTTTGGTGATTTAATAAAGTTTTACTTTAAACTTGAAAAAAGAAAATAACTGGAGCACTCACACAATATCAGTGGACGACACTTGATGACAGATGTCGGCGCAATTGGAGCTCCGCTTTTATATCAGACAGTAGCAGAGAACGCGAAGCAGTTTGTTGTTGTATGTTCTCGGCAGCAGCGGCTGAATGCCGGCAAATGCCAATTTGAACAACAACAGCAACAATTGCGGCGACATTGATAATTATAGCGTTGCCACCAAGCGCAAACTTTACAAAAATATTTGGTATGGTTCATTTACCGCACAAGAAACGCAAAATTGTTTGTTTTTTGTTTGAAATAAGAAAATTAGTAAGTACATACATATGCATATGCACATAAATATGTAGCTCTTGATTAAGAATGTTGATCTGATGACTAATTAATTTAATTATAAATAAATTTTTTAATAAAGATAATACAAATATATTCGTATATATATATATATATTATATATAAAATTTCATACTATATTATATACATACATAATTGCATACGTTTCTATGACAATATCTGTAATAATTTAGCAGAATCGTATTTTTATATCACAAATATAGTTGTGATTTATTTCTTACAATATTTATAGTAATAAAAATAAAAACATGTTCTGAATTTTTGAGGATGAGCTCATTTAGTTGAATGACTACGTAATATAAGCAAAATTGCCGTCATTTGGAGTGCTAAAAGTGAGTTTTTCGTTTTTTGCGATGTCGAAATTTGTTGAGCAAAGAATTTGCATTAAATTTTGTTTACGGAATGAATTTTCTGCTGCGGATACGTTGAGGATGGTGCAGAAAGCCTTTGGTGATGAGGCTATGTCTAAAAAAAATGTTTACAAGTGGTATAGTGAGTTCCAAGCCGGCCGTGAACGTGTCGAAGACGAAGAGCGTCCAGGGCGACCATCAACCTCAACTGACGAAACTCACGTTCAACAAATCAAAGATTTAGTGTTTAAAAACCCTCGATTAACAATTAGAGACCTTGCTAATGAAGTTGGCATATCGAAAGGCTCAGCCAATACCATTTTGACGAATGTTTTGGGCCTCAAGCGCGTCAAATCTCGTTGGCATAAGTGCATTGCACCGGGAGGGGATGAAATTGACTTGGAAGAATAAAAAAAGAATTTTCAAAATAAATACAATGCCAATATTTTTTGGGCACAGTAGTAAGTATTTATGCGCGCTGCCAGTACATGAATGAAGAATACAAGAATGAGAATTGGACAATGCCAAATTATTATTGAAAAGGTTCTTATGTATATACAAAGGTAGATATAATAGACAGAACATCGCTTTGTAATCTAATCAAGAGTAGCAATATACACATGTATATTTTTCAAGCTAAAATTAAAGTGATGCATATTTATTTATGTAAAGTGTGCGAAGATGCATGCTTTATTATATGTTCATTTGCACTTACCTATATATATGTATATATACAGAAACACCACATACACACACAAAGTGCAAATGAGAATGAAATTTTAATAATACATATGTACCATCTTTTTATTTATTTATTAAATTGAGCTTTTCATTATAATTGGTTATGGTGAAATTTTAACTTTTATTTATGTAAATTAATTAATACATTTTTTTAATATGCAAGCATTTTATATAAAAATTCTTCGAAAATTTTGGACACGCCCTAATATATACATTTATGCAAATGAAAAATGGACTTTGTTTCCGTTTAAGAATACAATTACAATTTTTTTCGATTTTTGTTTTGTCTTAAATAATTATTATATCTTAAGAATCGTTTTACATCAGATTTCAAACCAATAGCGCATTTTCCATACAATTCATGGTTTCAAAGTCGGTGCCCCTATAATTTCAAAACTACTGCCTTTTTTAATATTTTTCATTACACATTAAATGATTTTTTCACGAAAAATCGAGTTTTTCCTTCAAAATGCTCAAAAATTTGTTAAAATTGAAATAAAAAAATTTCCTTAAAAATAGGCCTTGATGTACCTGAATTAACCCTATTCCTCCGGAATGTGCAGATAATTTCAAACACAAGACAGAAGAAACCAGAGGAATTAAGCGCTAACGTAGGAAATAAGAGCATATTTGTAGAATGCAAAAACATCTGAACTGGTAACATTATTATCCAGTAAAGAACATTACTCTGCATGATAGCCTTATTTACGGAAATTCACGAATCCGCGGAAAATTTCCAACAGTTTAAAACCCAGCCACAGGTTATCATTTACTTGATTATTTTTGTAGCCTTATGCTATCAGGTACTTTTTATCATATAGTTCTTCTGCAAAAGTGTGACTAAAAATCGTTTAATAACTACATATGGTAGTACTTCTACTCCAGATAATTTAAAATTTTTCCAAATATATACCATATACGGCTAAAAAGATTATAAACCCATAAAAACACATATGCATTTATTGGTATATTGATTATATGGATATCATGTTTATAACATCGACCATAAAATTTATTGATCATAGCAACAAGCTAAATAGAAGTTTCTGGTTGCTTAATTTATATTTTATGACTTGCAGAATGCATATTTGTCGATAACTACCGGCTTCTTTAAAAGTAACATTTCATAACATAGAAGCACATTGTTATAGTACTCTACGTTAGTCATATTTTAGAAAACAGTGTGCTATAACAAATGTTTGAAAACTAAAACTTTTTTCCAGCAATCAAAGTGTCTCGTACAATTCGAAGATCGGATAAACTCCGTTCACGTAAAACCGGCTGCCGTGAGAATATACTGAACAGTGTTTTTGTTGTTGTAACGGTTATCTAATCCCCGCTTGGGTGGCAATGTTCAAAGTTCGAAGTCATCTAACGCTAGGCTCAGGAAACGTGCCGTTTCCAAGGGGCCGCACCAGAGAGAGAGGGGTGCTTTGCTGAACATGTCAAGAGGTGGTCAAAGTCATTCTAGATTTTCGCGACAACTCGAGCTCGTCGTCTGCATTAGGCGATGGTTTGACTTCGAGTACGAGTTTCGAAATATAGAAATTAAACAGTAAAAGGGATCAGTGAGTGTCTGAAGTGAGTTGTGTCGAAGTCCGGTCGACGTACTGTTTCGATGTCATCGACATAGTCAATGAAAGACCTCTTGATGTTCCTAAAAACGACTCCTCTTCAAGCAGACGACTGCTGGATGGTTTCTGCGAAGACAGAAACTGCACAGAGAGAAGTTCGTTATTTTCTTAATAGGAATCATATGGACGACGCTGTATAAGTGTTTGACCGGAGATATAAAGGGGCATTGCCCTCAATATCATACAATGATCAGCCTTGGTGCTTTAGCATCAACGATTTTAGTCCATGTGCGCCAATGGATTTTAAAGATTTAGTCTTGTTGATAACACTCCGAACCTCCCCATTGTTGACAGTAAGTGGCATTTGGCGCAGCCGTCGAGTAATACATCGTTTGGCTGTCAAAGATGCAGTGTGAACTGCCGGTTAATAATCGAATTGAATTTTAACTCTGTCATCGTATCTCCTCAGATTAGACAAGGCCCTGAAGTACTACAAAGCTTATTCACACCGTTGGAGAAGTTACAAGACTTTAGGTGCTCTACCAATTTCGTTCATTTATGTTGATTAACCATTTGCTGAATATCCAAATTGAAATCCCTTATTCGCTCGTTAGCCAAAACAGCTGCTTCGGCTGAGAAATTGGAGCGGAGTTCCACGATTTCGCCCGAATGAAGCATTCGGTGGCAGCAGCGATCACCTTGCGGCAATGACATTTACCAACGAATACGTCCGTAGAAATAGATAGTCGCGAAGGTGCTTTCGGTAAATTCTCTAAAGCCGAACCAGTTAGCTTCGTTATAGTTAACGAAGGTGCGGTTGTTCACAGATATAAAGTGGGGAGGTTTCTCCATCGAGTATTATGAGATGAGAGGGTTATCATAGGTCGGCCGGTTATGCTATTATGCTGACAGCGATACTAATATCAGACTACATAACCGTTACAACAACAACAACATTTTAATATCAGGCGAACCCATAAGTCATCGCTGTTTATTGTGCAGGTAGTCTATCTATTCCCTCAGCTCCATTCCCCTATGATCATTTGTCAGGCACGAATGCCAAAGACCGCCTTGCTTGTTAAATCCGGTAGTGTTCATCTATGTTCGTGTGATGTCCTGTTGAGCATCAATAACAGGGGAGATGCATATAATAAGTATTTCGAGCTCGACATTGTCTGACTGAATAGCTATGCACTTACGTTCACGGGTAGTATCCCTGCGATCGATGTCGCCATCGATGAGAAAATGTTGTACAGTGTTGTGTAATATGATGGCTTGGCCTCCATATGCTAAAACTTATACATATGTATATGTAAGTACACGCGAAATGTTCATTATACGTATTGCTTTATAAAACCAAATTTTACTGCAAAGTTATAAAATATTAAAGTGTATAATATAGAATTTAATGAATATTTTATTATTTTCTAGAAAACGAGCCGTAATATTTGTATCACTTACTTAAAACTTTAAAATTTCAATTACAATTTATTTAATTTAAACAGTAATATTCTTATATTAACGGCTTACAAAATATATATATTTTTAAATATAATTGAAGCTTGTATGCTATGAGCGTAAACATGAACTATCTAGGATTTTGCTGAAAATTCACGGAATAAGACCCTGTGCTGGGATCTTGCTGCATCTGGAAATTCTCCGTAGATAAACCGAATGGTTTAAGGAACATATTGCCAAGATCTTTTAGTTTGGAGAGCATCTCAGTTTTCAAACGCTCATTACGTTCATTAATTTGTTCCGGTAGTCGTGAGACAGCTTCCCGCGCTTCTCTTTGACTTGGTTCTAACTCACATACACGCTTATAATCCGCCAATGCGTCTTCCAAGCGATCTTCGTTTTCACACAACTTAGCACGCCTTTCAATTAAAAATTATTTAGTTTAATATTGGCTAAATATAAACATTTTTACAAAAACAATATAAAGACAAATTAACACTAACCTCATAAGTGCGCGTACATAATCCGGCCATAACTCAATAGCTTTTGTGCAGTCGTCTAAAGCTGATTTTTTAGAGTCCAAATTAATTTTAGCAGCAGCTCGGTTGCCATACAATATGGCCCGCTCTTTGGTATAGGTTGTGGGACAAATCTGCAGAGCATTTGTGTATATTTCAACTGCTTTTAGAGCGGCACCTGTCTTGAACAGCTCGTTTGCTTCTAATTTCATTCGATCCGATTCTTCTTTGTTTTGCTGCAATTCTTCAGAGCTCATGGTCTTTTCACGATTTTGCAACTCTTCAATATCAATATCATCGCAAAACATTTTTGATACCTCATCAGTATCATTTTTTTCTGATTTCTTTTCTCCATCGTCATTTTCCTCATCATCATCAGGAAGTTTGAGATCCTCCTGCTGGCGTGTTATTTCTTCAATGATTTCTTCATTAGTTTTGAGGTGTGACGAATTACTCTTTGTATTACTGAGTTCATTCGCAACGATTTCTGAGCATACATTTGCTTCTTTAACACCAGGCACCTCAGCGAGTGCATCGTGAAATTCATCATCACTATCTTTTGCGTCAGTAAATCCGGACATTGTTAATTTATGTTAATAGTTTTAGAAAATGTAACTTAATGAACTAAAACTTTGAATTATTCAGAAATGTCTTACCACAGAAAGAAATAGAATAACAAAAACATCTGACAAATCCATAACATGCTGCCACCTTAACAAAATATTTAATTCTATTACCACATTTCATTAACGCAGCACAGGCAACATTGCACGCAATAGAAAATATAATAGCTTTTTATTCATTTATACATTTATTAAATATATACAGTTAAATTAAATTACGGCTTTGCATTTATTTATACAATATGTATATTTCTCTGGTAGTGAATAAAACGTGAGTTGGAAGCAATCTGCACGAGTGCTCACATTAAAGCGGAGATTTAAAAATATCGATACCTTTTCATATTTCGAATTTTTTGCGATTAAAAATTCGAATGATTTCTCAATAAATCGATATCTTTCGTTCTCTCCTTTGCATTACAGCTGATACCTTCAAAACATATTCGAAATATGGTGTGTCCAAGTAAATCCACTGCTTCCGGTTTTGATATCCTTAATATCGAGGACTATATTTTAGAAAAATATGTGCCTCCAAAGCTGTCGGATCCTATCTATACGGTTGTCTTTGTGGACAGCATTGTTGAAAACAAGGTTAGTAATGAAGCAATATATATACATATATATACAAGTACTTATATGTGTATTAATGGCAAAAATTTTCCTCAAGCTCACAATGAAACATTCACAACTCCGATGTACTGAACTGATTTGGCCGTTCATCAGAACAGGAGATGTGCCAATGCAAGTACCTATTAAAGCAGCACAGATCTTGGCCGAAGCTGACGATGAATTAAAAGGAAAGCGGATATTGGAAATAACGCTTGATATGGTATCATATTTAAATATTATTGCGTTAATGTTTTAAACTAATGATTTCATTTGATTTACCATAGCGAACAGCCGAAGACTATTTTCAACCTGGTGATACAATTGGCGTACTACCAGTCAACAACACAAAGGATGTACAATTACTGCTAAAACACATGCGATTGATAAATAACATTGAAGATATATTCCAACTGCAGATTTCTACAAAGTGTAGCAAAAAAACTGCGAAACTGCCAACCTACATTCCAACTCATTGCACACCATATCAATTACTACGTGATTGCTTAAGCATACATGCCATACCGAAAAAACAATTCCTTAATGTTTTAGCCAATTCTTGTGAAAATAATGATGAACGCGCCTTTCTAAGCACTTTATCCTCAAAGGAAGGTAGCAGTTATTACAACGAACTGATTTTAGAACGTGGCCTTAAACTTCTCGATTTGTTGGAATTATGCCCCTCCTGTAAACCTACATTAGAAATACTTATTGAGCATCTACCGCGCTTACTGCCTCGTCCCTACTCAATAGCGAATAGCCCTGTTGGGAATGATTTGAAACTTATCTTCTCAATACTCTCGGAAAAACCGGGTATTACAACAGATATGTTAAACAATCTGGCGACACCTTTGATCGACTCTGCGAATCCTTCAGAATTGCCAAAAATTACAATGTATGCACGACTACCAAATCAATTTCGTTTTACCTCACAAGAAGTCAACGAAAGAAATCACATTCTAATCGGTGTAGGTACAGCTTTAGCACCTTTTTTAGGTTTTCTAGAACTAAAGGAACAACTACTTGCAAACGCAACATTTAAAACTTTGGGCGACACATGGCTTTTTGCAGGTGCAATCAATGAAACGCACCTGCCACACAGAGAACGTATATTAGCATATGAAGAAGCTGGAGTGCTACAACGCTACTTTGAGAGTTTTTCCCGTGCGCAGAGTGCCACCTATCACTATGTTCAGGAACAATTATTGTCTCATGCAAGCGAATTTGTAGAGTTTTTGATGCAAGAAAATGCTGTGCTATACATCTGTGCCGATGGTGGATCGATGTCAAAGTCAATAGAAAAGGCAATAATGGAATGTTTGGTACAAGTTAAACATATAACACTCGATGAAGCGTCTCAAGAGCTAAAATTATTTAAAGGAAATGGCAAATATCGTGAAGATTTGTGGCTGTAATTGACTTGCATTTCATAACAAAGACAACACATTATGACTATGAATTGGTTAAACGAGGGCAGTTGCATATTAGCATACATACATACATACAATGTGCTTATGTACGCATGAATACCTATGTTATTTATTATAAAGAGTCTCTTGAAATCTGCAATAAATGTATGTACATAGAAAAATTGTATAGTAAATTAGTAATCGAATAATAATTTTTGGTAATGACGTTCATTAAAATTAAGACCTTAGGAACAACAAAATTATAGTTTCTTTTGCAAATATTTATAGGTTTTATTTTTAATATTTTGGAAATCTACATACATCGTAATTATACAAAACACACTCGAAGGTGTAAACTTCTTTTCTCTGAATAGTTATTTACACGGTTGCGAGTTTTTAAATTCACAATCATTGAATCAAGAATTAGATTTTAAGTTTTTAGCCCCAACATCTTTGATAAAAATTTTAATTTTCATTTTTTTAAATTAAATTTTAAATCTTCAAATCCGATTTTGGCATTAAAAATTTAAAGTATAATTTCGAAAAAGATTCAATTTATTTAAGAACCAACATTTTGTTTAAAAAAAAAATTCGGATTAAAAAGTGAAACTTTTATTTTTCATTTAACAGTAAAATTAAAAATATTATTTTAGTGCCAAAATCAATTAAAAATTGATTATATATAAATCGGTGGCTGATGAGTCAAAAATTATTTAGCTGGCTCCAGAGACTATGTACGACGATTCGCAAATACATACCATCCGAAGTACATCGTTAAAACAATAAAGAATCGCGGATTAAAAACGATATATGCCAATCGATTAGCTGTTTTTTCGCGAGAAGCAGCTATTTCCTTGGACTTCGGACACTTTAGTTTCTTTCGAAACACCTTCTCCTACAGTCATGTTACTAACCACTAGATTTAGTTCAGCTTTTATCTGCCTGGCCGATTTAAAAGGGTTCGACTCGGCGATTTATACTCGTACAAAAATTAACTCAAATGTTAATTCAATTATTTTTCTAATAAATTATTTTTTAAAACATATACAAACCGAAACCTAAAGAAAATATAGAACATTGTAAGTGCAGCCAAAAAAAAAATCAATCAAGTAAAGGTAGAAAAGATTTCGACTAAGGTCTCCAACGTTCCCACTACACTCTACATAACCTGGATTTATACCTGACCAAGGACTGTCAAACTGACATGTTGGATACCTCGTTGTGCTCGAGTGAGCGCGGTCACAGACAACACATCTGCGGCGAAAAGTTTCTTAAATTTCTTCCAAAAGGGCGTTCAGTTAGTGTCTTTCGAATTATGTATCCTAGCTACATCAATGCAGATGAAAGAGTTTAAAGTTTGAAAAGCATCTCTGGGTGCTCTGCGATTCTTGACCAACACTTCGACGGCTTTGTAGCTGCAGATTTTCTAGAGAAAAGTTTTAAGGTTTACCTTGTTATTGCTGCGCAGAGTTGACAATCCTTGGCCAGACAAAATCTGAGTTCGTTCTGGTTACGTAGACACGACTGTCGAGGAAACAGTCTACCATAAATGACGTCTTCATATAACATTTTTAGTACTTACTTTTTAATCAGCATTTAATTGTAATGTTCTTTCCTCTTTATTTTTGTTGGACTTGAGATTTCGATGAGTTGTTCAGATATTTGTTTGCATCTGTATCTTCGTAGTTGTTTTCGTTAAGTGTGACCGACTCAAATGTGATAATAAAACGATGTTTATTTTTAAATTTATATAATTTTATTAATATTTTATTTATTACTTATTTTTGGCGATAAAATTTGCACACTACAGAAAAGTTTTCTATCAAAAATGTGTTCTTATCAAAAATTGATAATAATACATACAATATACAGTACCTACATTACGATGATAATAATAATAAAAAACCGATTTTAATTATTAATAATACACGGATATTGTGTCGGCATTTCACTTCGCTTGTTGCCACCAACACGTGGCATATCAAATATTTCTAATAAACCCATGCATACAGTACATAAATGCGAATTTTTGGGTTGCGCTCCGAATGCTTTGCTTACAATTTTTTCGATTACGATTTTCACCTTTTCTTATTTTTTGTTTGTATAAAATTTTTGTTTTACTTAATTCTCTGTTACATTAAACATTTAAATACTGTAAAATTATTGGTTTTCTTTATCATTTATTGCATAATTGTGGGATTACTATGCTACTGTTAAAACTATGTATCTAAATGTATATATGCATATAAAGAAATGGTATTAATATCGTTGCTTATGCGTTGATTTGATTTTTCCCTCAATTGGGAGTTCACAAAAAACAATATTCTTTTATATGGAAAGTGTTCATATATTTATGTATGTATGTAACTATGTACACAACATAATAAAAGTGGAATAAATAGAAGGTTATAATTGAATAAGGTATCCTTTGTGTGCATAAGATTTATGCTAAGTGTGATTGCTAGCTTGCAAGAGAGTCAACTAAAATGTAAATGTAAAAACGAAATAAATTTCGGAAATTTATTAAAAGTTAGGGTTCAGTAATGTTAAGTGAATGCTTCAAGAAAAGCTTTAGTGCAGTGCAAAAACAGTTTCTTAGCTACTGTGGTGATTTATAAGAAAATAATATAAATACAGGAAAAGCAAAATAATTTAACCTCTTTTTCAAAATTGTTAACCAACAAAACTTTGCGTCCAATAAAATCTTATAACAGAATTTGTAAAGATTGTTTGGAGGGAAATAAAAAATATACAAATCTTTTGTAATAAGCACACCAGGGTGTTCCTTATTTCATAAGTTGCATTATTTTTGCAAATGTTGCCTGAATTTTCCGTTTTTGTCCACCCGTGTCCTAAAGCACAGTTGTTTTGCCAAGTATATAACTGGAGATTTTTTTGATAGTTTGCATGAATCAAGTAAATCTTGAACTTTGAAAAAATTATATGCTAATACACTTTCCTTTTCACTCTAAAAAATCTTCATAAAAACTTCACTTTAAAAATCTGCGCAGTTAAAATTATGCAACATTGTGCGTTGCTCATACGAAATGGTGTACCTTTTGAACACAGTACATTTCTGCATAACTTTATCTCCGTATAACTGTTAAAGTCACATTTTTATAAAGACCTTTTTTTGTAGAGCGGAAATTTTGTATTAGAATATACATTTTTTAAAATTTTTACCTTTATTTGCTTAAGAGTTAAGAAACTTAATGCAATGTTACAAAAATCCCATAAAAAATTATATGAAAAATTTAATTGCTCTAGACGTGGTTTAAATAGAAATTAAAAGGGTGTTTTCGTTGGATCTTTTCTTTATCGCAAAAACTGTATCTTCGGAGGGTGTTCGCAAAAAAAAAAACAACTTATGAAATAATGGACACCATAAAGCACATGTACTTGTTTGTGAATTATGTTTTAACTATATTCCCGAATTTAATAGTTAGCTATAATGAAGTATTGTACTGTATATACTACATATGTATTTATATAATACGTTTATATGTATATATCAGTAAAAGAAATGCATTTAGTTACCAATTATTGTTAAATTGTGCGTTTTATAAATTTGTTAGAGACGCTGCTCTTTTTAAAACATTAAATTGTTGCTAAATTACTCAAAACCTTTAAATAGTTTACTGTAACAATCACAGAAGCGTGAAAATTTTAATATTTAAATTGATACTAATTGTGATTTGGAATAATATTTCTTGCATGCTTATCCTCTGGGAGATAGTGCAATAGCAGGAAAAGCGCAAAATATGGTATTAACATGTTTTGCTTTGAAAATTTCAAGAAGTATACATGGCGATTATACATTTTTTTTGGTGTGCCGCTATACTTTTATATTTCAAATTAATTTATTTTCAGCAGTACAAAGTGTATCGGTGTCGACTGGCAAGCGCTTGCATAGCAGAAATATATTACAATTACTAATTTGTCATTTTAACTTCGAAAAATGTGTTTAAATCCGCACTACAAATGAAAAATAAAATTATTTGAAATTTATTTCTATGCAGCGACACTTTGCGCTATAATGGTATTAAGTGTTCCAATTTACTGGCTTAAGATTAAAATTTAGAATTTTTAAACATTTCAGCTGTGCTAAATCAAGCTTTTTAACCTACAAGCAAGTACTTGTATAATACATATTGTTTTAATATTAAAATCAATGAAAAAAATATCCTTTTAAAATTTGTACATGTGTAATTATTGTGTATATTTAAATTTGCCTGTCTTTAAAACTAAAATTTGTTGTGTAAAAACTGCCGGTCGATAATGTTTTCTATGATACAAATGTGTTCTTCGTCATGTAAATGCAGGCGGAATCTGTGGATTTGAAGCTACGAATTACAATAATGCGTTTTTAAGGAATTTTTACGAAATTTCGCTTTACTTAGCTAAGTTAAATACAAATTGTGAACTTATTGCTGAACGCTATTGTTAACAACAATAATAAAATTTCGATTTTTTCTAAACAATTTAGTCCTAATGGCACTTTAGCTTACAACAGTATATAAAAAAAATTATAGAAGACTTACGTGTATGTATATTTATTTATTTCAATTAGTTTATATGGTTCAAAGACAGCAAAAATCAATTATCAGGCATTACAACTTGCACAATGTAAAGACTAAATTATAAATGCGCGTTGTAACAATATTTGGCCCATTCATACACGTCCTAATGCCCACATATTTATTTTATTTATTACTTTAATTGCTATTCCTACGTATGTATGTGTTTATGTATATATATTTAATTGATGTCTCATTCTTTTAGTTTGAAATACAATCTTTATTTTTAATATGTTTAATTTTTTATGTTAGTTTATTTTTTGCATTTGAGAACCTACAACAACATCGCATAGAACAACTTTTTTTCTGCATTTAACGTAGTTTTTAAGACATTAGATAGCTTTGATAAAATCGCTTAAATCACATTGATAGTAATTGATTATAAGTATTTACGTTTTGTATTACACTCAATTGTTTAACGTAACATATTGGTAAATGTATATATGTATGTATGTACTATTTTTATGCAAATTAACGCGTTTGCAAGTTACAATAAAAGTACAACTGCATTTTGTAAAATAAATATTTAAAAAATTAAAATGATCGCAAAAATTAACTTAAAAACTAATATAGTTACATATTAAACAAATTACATACATATGTATATAAATATAACCAGGTATATTAAAACAATATTAGTGTAAATATACATACATGTTTATATATAATTAAAATGAAGTATAATAACAATAAATTTTGGCAATGAAAATATCGCTAATCGTTCGTTTATATGTATGTATATTTATTTTCTTTTTTTTCGCAAGTATTTATATACATATTTGCTTATGTATTGAAATGTGACTAATTTTTATTAAATTATAATTTTTTTTAGTTACTCAGCTCACACTTTCACTTAGATGTAAAGTGCAAAATTATTGGCATTGTTGAGTAAAGTAATGAAGCAAATATTCTTGAAACAGTGGAAAATAGGAATAAATTACTTTGTTTGCATGTTTTAATTTCTGCTTCTAAACTATGCTCTTTTACATACGAATTGAGTTGATCAGCTGAAGGAGTACAACCACTGTAAGAATCTAAGTCCAGACTATAGTCTTTGCTATTGAAAAAGTTGCGCGTGTTTTATAGTTTCGTTTGTAATGATTATTTGTTATAAAACTACATACATAGTAATTATCTTCGTTTTCATTATTTTTTCGATAATTAGAATTACTCTATTACTACTGTTTGTTGATGTGCGTTGTGTGTGTGTTTAATAAAATATATGGAAGTCAGACTTTGCTGATATTTCTCATAATGATTACTATTTAATTGTAGTAGTAGTAGTTGCTGTAGTATTAATAATAGTAGTAGTTGTAACGGTGTTATTTTTTGTCGCTGCTGTTGATGCTATAGTTACGCTCAGCAAACTCCGGATGTTGTATTTCATGTAAACTGCCGGTGGTGCACTCAAAATTATCGCCTGATTATCTGAAAGAGAAAGCAAACAGAAACTAATTAATATTTACTACAAGCTCATATCTGTATGTATGTATTAATACAAATATATTAAATATCTGGAGAGTTTTCATAACCATAAAAATCGATTTCCTTTATTTTATTTTCTTAATGTACACAGAAAATTTTGAAAAGACTTTCCAGAGTATTTGGAAGTGAAAGGTCAAAATTTAAACGCAATTTTCTCAAAATGGTGTTTTCAAAGTTGGTGACCAACATCACTCAAAAACGGCTAAACCGATAAATCTCAAATTTTAACACGAGCTTCTTTAATATATACATTTCGATACCGGCTCGATAATGTGAAGTCGGGGACTTCAAAATAATAGTTTGGTTTGGTTTAGTTTGGTTTAGGTCACAGCACAAGTAAAATGAGTTGAATCGTTGGCATGATATCAAAAAACCTTCGCACACAAAGCTTTATCATTTATAAAAATTCGTGAATAACTGATACAGTTACGACTGCATTTATAAACCTTAATTTAATCGGTGAATATGCTAGGTCGCAACATTTATCAAGCATTACTTAGAAAAACTAGCACTAAGAAACTTCATGAGAGTTTTTATGTTTGTGGTGCCACCTCTCGACAGGAGAAAGAATTTTTAGCCTAAATATGATAGTATAACTGAAAGACTCTGATTATGCCACTCGCATTATTTTTAGGATTTCATCCTACCCTATAGACAACATTACAATTCGTTATGAGGAAATATATTTCAAAACGTCAATGTAATACCAAATCAAAATGAAAAACAGCTGAGTTGATTATTACCATTAAACGTCAATGCGGTTTAACAAGATGAAAAAACAGCTGATTCTATTTTACAAGAATATAATGAGTTTCATAATTTTTTCGACCAGCAGAATATTACTAAATTTCTGTGCCTAACAGCTTTCATTACTAAGAAGCTACTATATTGAAGCAGAATGTTGTGCGCTTAGAAAATATGTATATACTTATGTATAAGTGCTTATATGCAGGTCGCGGAAATTCCAGCGCTAACTAGTAGTATAGCTCGATAATTTTAACAATAAAGCAACGTGTATTTGCATTGTTATATTTTATTATTGTGTGTCAATAATTCACACAACCGCATCATATACTATAGCATACTATTTACTAAGTAATCGCTTACAGTGTGCGGCAAATTATTGGGTATACAGTTCTTTAAGCAGTAGATTTAAAAAAATTGCGTTGGAAATTTGATACTAATTAAGGTTCAGGTCTAATTAAGAATTTTTTAATTAGTTTAGTTTTGGTAACTGAATTTCCATATATTATTTAAAAATAAGTTAACATTTTTCAATCGATCAAATTGGGATTGCATGGATTTGAAAAAGACATCGAAATCATCTAGCAGCTACATACATACTATAGAAGTTCAGTGTAAATCAGTCTAAACAAGTTGTGTCGCAGTTTTTATTAAAATAAAAAGAAAATATTGCAAGAAAATGTAATTAGAAAATATGTATGTATATCGTTTTTATCGAATGTTTTCATTTACAATATATCCAGTAAGTAAATTACTATTATTTTTTTGCTTTTATGGCAATTTTTTTATAAAAAATTTCTTGCTAATTTTTCGATTAGAGTTTAACCTTTTAATTATAAGTTCATCAATAATATATGCAACTTGACTTTAAATGTTTGCCCAATAGCTGTCAGTTTGTATAATTTTTTTTTTTTTTTTTGCAAATACAAAGAAATTTCATTCTGTTTGCCTTACTCATAGGTTAACTGTAGAAATTAGGCCTTTTTGAACGCTCTAGACACAACCTTTTTGAGCGCTTTAGACCCGACCTCACAAGCTAATTTAGTCAGTTTTCATGTTAACTTCAGTTGTACCTTCACAAATACTCGTACAAAAGAATTTTTTTACAGACGGTCAATTCCATGGAGATCTCACCAGTGGCCTACATAATAAACCACGCTAAATGTTGTGAAGATATCTCGTCAAGTGCAAAGGTTTTCCACAGAGGCACTTGATTCCTATCAGTTTGTATGCCATTTATATGCTCTAAGTGGTCCGATATCGGCGCTTCCGACAAATGAATAGCTTTTTATGGAGAAAATGAAGAGTGCAAAATTTCAGATCGACATATCAAAAACTCTAGACAAGGGTCTAAATGGCGTATACGACGGATAGGCTAACGGACATGGCTAAACCAATTCAGCTCGTCATGCTGATCATTTATATACATATATGTACACACATACAGATGAGTCCAACTAATCAACAACGACTTGTCCCTATAAATTAAATGACGATTTCTGTAAAATTTTTAAGGGTAAAAATATAATTTTATTTTGAATTATCTTCTATGAAAGTATGGTCAGATTTAGCTAACAAAGTTTTTTTAAAAAATTCCCGTTATTCTGAAATATTTGAGGTCTTTTATGCAATAGTGAGTAAAATGGCAACGGGCGTTGAATTCTTAAGATTTCTTAGAATTAGTTGTGTGTCAGGTAACTAAATCTTTATATTTTTATTGAAATACGTTACTATTAAGAAATTAAATAATTTTAGTGAATAAAAATGAGTAAGCACAAGTCTTGTGATAAGGACACTAGGGCTGTTATCGTACAGATGTACAAGGATAGGAAATCTTATGGAGACATTGAAAATACCCTAAATTTTCCCAAGCGGTTGGGTTTTTTATTAATGCAGTTAGGTATTTCAACAAGAATAAAATGACAAAACAAGTTCCAAGAGAGAAGAGAGATCGGAAATCTACTCTACAGAAGGACGAGTTAATTATCCGCGATTCTACAAAGGACGGCAAAACAAATTCGAGTTGCAATTTTTGGAAAAAACTCCAGATGCATTATCTGTAGTTACCGTAAAAAGACGATTACGAGAGGCAGGACTCTTCGGAAGAGTTTCAAGGATGAAGCCATTACTCTCTGAATGCAATTAAAGGAGCCGCTTAGAGTTTGCAAAGAAATACTGCCATTGGACAGAAAAAGAGTGGAAAAAGTGTATTATTTTTCGACGAAACAAGATTAATAGGATTTCTTCAGGTGGAAAAACTTATGTCCGCAGGCCTCGATGCAAGGAGTTGGACCCCAAATACACTAGGCTAACTTTAAAACATGGTGGCGGCTGCATAATGACTTGGGGTGCTATATCGTGGTGAGGTGTTGGGCCCATTTGTGAAATAAATGGGCGCATGGACCAGTTAAAATACATTTCAATCATGGACAACGTAATGTTACCATATCCTGATGACAATATGCCCGTAACGTGAATTTAGCTTTACGCTTTCACGCATCCCGGACTTAATCGAAAATCTTTGGACACATTTGAAGAAAAGAGTTCGTTCCCACATAGTTGGAAATTTCCAGGAATTATACGAAAAGGTTAAACAATAATGGAATAATATTCCAAAGGACATTTTGCAAAAGTCTTGCGGTATTTTTATTGAATCAATTCGTGACTCCAAGCTTCTTCAAATGGTTTATAACGGTTTGATGACTACTATGCCGGTCTCTTTCTAACAATTCAGCGATTTTATCGCAATTTTCGACGACAGGCCTTCCGGAGCGTGGCGCATCTTCGACCACCTCTACACCAGAACGAAAACGTTGAAACCATCGTTGTGCGGTGGAAATGGAAACTGTATCGGGTCCATAAACTGCACAAATTTTATTAGCTGCTTGAGATGCATTTTTGCCTTTATCGTAGTAGTACTGTAAAATATGCCGTATTTTCTCTTTATTTTGCTCCATGTTTGCGACGCTATAACTCACGAACGACTTAAAAGAAACGACAATCAATCAAACACGAGTTAGCGCGTGAAATGACCTTTCCAAAAAGGTATAGCATGACCCGATGCGACGAATAAAACTAGAACTACCAACTAGCGAAAATACCGCAAGACTTTTTTGACAACCTAATTTAAATATGAAAAGCCAAGCCCAGTCCAGTTTTATGCCTTGAACGCGTGCCATTGAATTTGTACTAGAGCATATCCCAGCAAAGTAGTGCAGAGAGTTCCCAAACAGCATATAGAAACATATTAACTAACATCGCTGGTTGTATAAATTTGTATTTTCCCCAAAACGAATGATAAAACTCCCACAAAAGCGCTTCACATCACATAGGAATGTACAACTCAAAAACAAAACGATTATTTTCACCAATTGCCGTTGAAGTTTTTTCCACTTTTATACATGTACATACATACAAATATGTACCTATATGTACTTATATACATACATACATATGTATTTATAATGCCCTCAACTCGAGGCGGCTCATAGCTGATAAATATAATTATAACGCTGATAATTGACGCTGGTGACGCCGATGCCGTTGTTATATGAGTTATTACTACACATGCAAATATACATAAGTACATATACTCGTATATGTTTGTACATAATGAACACATGAATTGGAGTGCTTTGCTTCAAATTTATATAACAAAAGGTTTGCAGTTTTCCAACGCTCATTACTAAATATTTTTTGTTATTATTGTTTTACAATTGAGTCGTTTTTTATTTTCGTGTTATAGCACCAATGATCACCAGGATGATCTGATTTCTTAGTGTCGTTTCGGACATTTTTAAAATGTCATGATCTGTGATTTTTTTTTGCATTGTATTCAGTAATTTCATCATGAAAAGGTATACCATATGCAAGAACAACAAATTATACAATTTTATTATCAATATAATCATTCTTCAATTACAACTTTTTCTGCGCTTTTGCTATTCATGGTCGCAATAACCACTCGTCCACCTGTGCTCGCTATTCGCAAAATTGTTGAAAACTTTAAGCAGGCATCCGCTACTATCAATCGAGTGCTGTATATATCGATGATAACCAACTTTTTAAGGCAGCATTTGGAAGAAGTTGATCTTAACTACATCTGGTGCCAACAAGACGGAGCTATCTGCCACACAGCATGTGCAACACCCGAGTTATTGCGAGAAAAGTGGAGATACGATTATTTAAAAATTATGAAATTGAATGGCCTCCAAGAAGAACTTCTTATGAGGTTATTTCAAGTTATTGGTCTTTACCAATAAACCAGACTCTCTTCAAGCTTTGGAAGTAAACATTGAACGTGCTATTCAGGCTATTCATGACATATTACTTGATTTAATGGAAAAAGTACTCGAAAATTGAGCTCATCGAATTCGTTCCTGGAATGCATGTATGTATGTTACGTACATATATGTGCTGTGGAGATTTCATATTTTAAATTTGATCCAATTTGTGTAAGTACTAGAGTATTGAAGATCACTAATAGGACAGTTATTATCAACTGTGGTAGATTGATCAATTGCTACAGCAAATTCGTATATCGTATAATAAACCACGCTAAATGTTGTGAAGATATCTCGTCAAGTGCAAAGGTTTTCCACAGAGGCACTTGATTCCTATCAGTTTGTATGCCATTTATATGCTCTAAGTGGTCCGATATCGGCGCTTCCGACAAATGAATAACTTTTTATGAGGAAAATAAAGAGTGCAAAATTTCAGATCGACATATCAAAAACTCTAGACAAGGGTCTAAATGGCGTATACGACGGATAGGCTAACGGACATGGCTAAACCAATTCAGCTCGTCATGCTGATCATTTATGTATACTCGTACATACATACAGATACGTGCAACTAATCAACAACGACTTGTCCCTATAAATTAAATGACGATTTCTGTAAAATTTTTAAGGGTTAAAATATAATTTTATTTTAAATTATCTTCTATGAAAGTATGGTCAGATTTAGCTAACAAAGTTTTTTTTTTTTAAATTCCTTAATTCTGAAATATTTGAGGTCTTTTATGCAATAGTGAGTAAAATGGCAACGCGCGTTGAATTCTTAAGATTTCTTAGAATTAGATGTGTGTCAGGTAACTAAATCTTTATATTTTTATTGAAATACGTTACTATTAAAAAATTAAATAATTTTAGTGAATAAAAATGAGTAAGTACAAGTCTTGTGATAAGGACACTAGGGCTGTTATCGTACAGATGTACAAGGATAGGAAATCTTATGGAGACATTGAAAATACCCTAAATTTTTCCAAGCGGTTGGGTTTTTTATTAATGCAGTTAGGTATTTCAACAAGAACGACAACAATGACAAAAAAAGTTCCAAGAGAGAAGAGAGGTCGGAAATCTACTCTACAGAAGGACGAGTTAATTATCCGCGATTCAAAAAAGGACGGCAAAACAAATTCGAGTTGCAATTTTTGGAGAAAACCCAGATGCATTATTGTAGTTACCGTAAAAAGACGATTACGCGAGGCAGGACTCTTCGGAAGAGTTTCAAGGAAGAAGCCATTACTCTCTGAATGCAATTAAAGGAGCCGCTAAGAGTTTGCAAAGAAATACTGCCATTGGACAGAAAAAGAGTGGAAAAAGAGTATTATTTTTCGACGAAAGCAAGATTAATAGGATTTCTTCAGGTGGAAAAACTTATGTCCGCAGGCCTCGATGCAAGGAGGTGGACCCCAAATACACTAGGGTAACTTTAAAACATGGTGGCTTTTGCATAATGACTTGGGGTGCTATATCGTGGTAAAGTGTTGGGCCAATTTGTGAAATAAATGGGCGCATGGCCCAGTTAAAATACATTTCAACCATGGACAACGTAATATTACCATATCCTGATGACAATATGCCCATAACGTGAATTTACCAGCAAGATAAGGACTTGGAACTGATACTGCACGTGGTACAAAACAATGGTTTCAGGAAACATTGTGTCTCTATTATACTGGCTTTCATGCATCCCGGACTTGGAACTTAATCGAAAATCTTTGGACACATTTGAAGAAAAGAGTTCGTTCCCATATAGTTGGAAATTTCCAGGAATTATACGAAAAGGTTAAACAATAATGGAATAATATTCCAAAGGACATTTTGCAAAAGTCTTGCGGTATTTTTATTGAATCAATTCGTGTGGCACCCATACATCGAGCTTCTTAGTGACTCCAAGCTTCTTCAAATAGTTTATAACGGTTGGTTGACTACTATGCCGGTCTCTTTCTAACAATTCAGCGATTTTATCGTAATTTTCGACGACAGGCCTTCCGGAGCGTGGCGCATCTTCGACCACCTCTACACCAGAACGAAAACGTTGAAACCATCGTTTTGCGGTGGAAATGGAAACTGTATCAGGTCCATAAACTGCACAAATTTTATTGACGGCTTGAGATGCATTTTTGCCTTTATCGTAGTAGTACTGTAAAATATGCCGTATTTTCTCTTTATTTTGCTCCATGTTTGCGACGCTATAACTCACGAACGACTTAAAAGAAACGACAATCAATCAAACACGAGTTAGCGCGTGAAATGACCTTTCCAAAAAGGTATAGCATGACCCGATGCGACGAATAAAACTAGAACTACCAACTAGCGAAAATACCGCAAGACTTTTTTGACAACCTAATTTAAATATGAAAAGCCAAGCCCAGTCCAGTTTTATGCCTTGAACGCGTGCCATTGAATTTGTACTAGAGCATATCCCAGCAAAGTAGTGCAGAGAGTTCCCAAACAGCATATAGAAACATATTAACTAACATCGCTGGTTGTATAAATTTGTATGTTCCCAAACGAATGATAAAACTCCCACAAAAGCGCTTCACATCACATAGGAATGTACAACTCAAAAACAAAACGATTATTTTCACCAATTGCCGTTGAAGTTTTTTCCACTTTTATACATGTACATACATACAAATATGTACCTATATGTACTTATATACATACATACATATGTATTTATAATGCCCTCAACTCGAGGCGGCTCATAGCTGATAAATATAATTATAACGCTGATAATTGACGCTGGTGACGCCGATGCCGTTGTTATATGAGTTATTACTACACATGCAAATATACATAAGTACATATACTCGTATATGTTTGTACATAATGAACACATGAATTGGAGTGCTTTGCTTCAAATTTATATAACAAAAGGTTTGCAGTTTTCCAACGCTCATTACTAAATATTTTTTGTTATTATTGTTTTACAATTGAGTCGTTTTTTATTTTCGTGTTATAGCACCAATGATCACCAGGATGATCTGATTTCTTAGTGTCGTTTCGGACATTTTTAAAATGTCATGATCTGTGATTTTTTTTTGCATTGTATTCAGTAATTTCATCATGAAAAGGTATACCATATGCAAGAACAACAAATTATACAATTTTATTATCAATATAATCATTCTTCAATTACAACTTTTTCTGCGCTTTTGCTATTCATGGTCGCAATAACCACTCGTCCACCTGTGCTCGCTATTCGCAAAATTGTTGAAAACTTTAAGCAGGCATCCGCTACTATCAATCGAGTGCTGTATATATCGATGATAACCAACTTTTTAAGGCAGCATTTGGAAGAAGTTGATCTTAACTACATCTGGTGCCAACAAGACGGAGCTATCTGCCACACAGCATGTGCAACACCCGAGTTATTGCGAGAAAAGTGGAGATACGATTATTTAAAAATTATGAAATTGAATGGCCTCCAAGAAGAACTTCTTATGAGGTTATTTCAAGTTATTGGTCTTTACCAATAAACCAGACTCTCTTCAAGCTTTGGAAGTAAACATTGAACGTGCTATTCAGGCTATTCATGACATATTACTTGATTTAATGGAAAAAGTACTCGAAAATTGAGCTCATCGAATTCGTTCCTGGAATGCATGTATGTATGTTACGTACATATATGTGCTGTGGAGATTTCATATTTTAAATTTGATCCAATTTGTGTAAGTACTAGAGTATTGAAGATCACTAATAGGACAGTTATTATCAACTGTGGTAGATTGATCAATTGCTACAGCAAAATTCGTATATCTGCCTAAAACAACAACTCAAATTTAAGACTTACCTCTCTGCCCTAATGAAGCCAATAAAGCAATTTTCGACTTAAAAAATTTGATGAATCAGCCCATCCATTTTCCTGACATCGATATAGCCATTACAATCTTCTTTCCGGTGTACTGGTTAAGTATAACCGTTGAAAGATTTTGTTTAATGAGGAATATTCCATTCATTTGCGATATTTCTTATTATAAAGTATAACGCGGGTAAATAATATTGGGCGGCCTTTGTTCTTACCCCTGCCTGAACTGATTTTTAAATAGTTTATTATTTGGTCTTAAAATGTTTAACTGATGATGGCAAAAGCTTTGCTTTTCTATTTACTATTGTGTCCAAAAAATAAGGTGACATCGCATTTATTTTGAAAATTCTTTATTTATTCTTCCAAATCAATTTCATCTCCTTCAAAGTAATCCGCGATTTTTTTGGTCTCTGCTCTCTTTTGGCACGATATTCGCTCGATTGATTGGTTGTTTCGGAGTCGTAAGCATAGATCCAAGTCTCATCGCCAGTTATAAAACATTTGATGACACCCTGGTAGTCGGAAAGCATCGTTTCACACACTTCAACGCGACGCCTTTTTTCCAAAAAAATTCAATGTTTTCGATACCAGTCGAGATTTGACGCGCTTGAAGCCCAAAACATCCTACAAAATGGTATTGGCTGAGCCTTTCGTATGCCAACTTCATCAGCAAGGTCTCTAATTGTTAATCGACGGTTTTTCAACACCAAATTTTTGATTCGTTGAACGTGTGCTTCGTCGGTTGAGATCGATGGTCGCCCTGAACGCTCTTCGTCTTCGACACGTTCACGGCCGGATTGGAACTCACTATACCACTTGCAATCATTTTTTTTAGACATAGCCTCATCACCAAAGGCTTTCTGCACCATCCTCAACGTATCCGCAGCAGAAAATTCATTCCGTAAACAAAATTTAATGCAAATTCTTTGCTCAAAAAATTTCGACATCGCAAAAAACGAAAAACTCACTTTTAGCAGCTCACAAAACGACACGTATCTCAATGAATATTTTGATATGAAATTTGACATAAATGTGACTGACAGTACTACTAACCTAAGAAAAAAAAACCTCCAAATCCTTCGACGCGCCTAGTGTAAATTCATATGTCACCTTATTTTTTGGACACAGTATACATACATTCATGCATATAATTTTTTACCTTCTAGGAAACTTTTGATAAACTTAGTTTACACATTCATTTATGTTCCAATTGTATAAAATCCAATATCAATAATCATATGACAAAGTGGATTTATTCTTTTTCAAACATATCTGCTATTAGTACAAATAATGGCAGCGGAAATATTAAATACTTGAATAATGGTCTAGACCATCGGGTCACAAGAAAGAAATCAAATCTGCTATTCAGAACACAACTACGAGAACTTTTAGGAGAAATTACAGACGATGTGAACGAGTGGTATATTCAATATTTGTACAGTAGTGATGTAGATACCATATATTTCACAATTAATTTCTAGTCAATAAACATACATATGAATATATAAGGTATTCATTTGACTACATTAATACTATTGCCTTCAAAATAGTCCCTATTTGATATTATGATCGTTGAAACTTTTTAAACTCGATTTTTGCGATAACCTTTAGATCGGACTGTAAATTTCATTTATCTTGTAAAACGATGGCCCTCTAAGGTTCGGTTTAGAAGCCATATCTGGCGATTATGGCGGTTTTGGCCAAAAATTTACGAAGCAAGCAACGAAAAAAGCTTATATGCAACGAAAATCTCTAAACTCATAAAAACACTTTAAACCTTAGAAACTGCTACAGGCAAAGCAAGCAATGAATACAGCTGAAAATTTTGCCGTGCTTCAAAATAATACAAAAAACTAGTTTTGAAAATTGAACTCCTCAAACCCGCGAATTTCAAAGTTATTACTATTACTTTACTTTCTGAACACACCCCGAGATAGTAATATCAGCTTAATTTCACATCGAAAATTGCAAGGCATTTGCATTAAAACAAGAAATCGATTAGCCAATCCACATTTAATGAAATAGCTAATTTGATTATAGGAATTCCCATTTAATTTCACAACCACATAAGTTAAAAGATAATGTATTTGTGCTTGAAATAGCAATTAACTAATTTCCTGATAATATTTGAAGAAATTTTTACGCTCTTTCACTTAATTCAAGGGACGAAAATTAAAAACTCTTCCGACAAATTCAACGGTCCATTTGTACAGACATTTTTACTAGTACATAAGTACATTTGTATGCAAAGCAACATTTTCAGTTCAGTTTGGTCAAGCAGTTAATAAAATATTACCGAATTTAGATAACTTGATTTGCACTTTATGTCTCTTTTATATACCAACTGAGAAAGAACATTATACCTAGTAATTTATGGCATTTAGATGTAAGTACTTTCAAACCAAAAAGTAATTCTCAGTCGTAAAATCTAGGGCTGCAAATTTCTGTACTACTACTTATGAGCAAAACATAGTAAGACTTTATTCATAATTTTAAAATTTTTAATTTATTGCAAATCTATCTCTTTCCCTCAAAGGAATCCACCTTGGCAACAATAGACTTGAGTCAATGTTTTTTCCAATCCTCGAAACAGTTGTTGTAACGATTCACGGTTAATATTGTCAACTGACTCATAATGGTCTTCCCGGAGCGATCGTTTGAGTTTGCTGAATAGCCAGAAGTCAACCGGCGTTAAATCAGGCAATAGTCGGTCGCGTGCACGACGGTGCTTTATCACGATGTAAAAACCAAAATTTGTCGGCCCATAATTCCGCCCATCTTCTACGAAAAACTTCACGCAAACAACACATAGCACTCAAATAGTATTGTTGACAGTTTGGCCGGTCGGAAGGGATTCGGATTGTCAACATAGCCTTAATTTTTGACCTGCTTTGAAGTTGTTTGTTCTGTTTCGACTCGATATTAGGCCGAATAGATCATCTGTTTCAAGGGTAAACATAGATCCAAGACTCATTGCCGCATTGTATCATAAACGTTAACAAGAAGCTGCTTTTTAGAAAAAATTTAGTGATTTCGGAACCAATCGTGCTCTCACTTTTCTTAGGCCCAAATGATCATCCAAAATGGTTCACTGATCCTTCCGATATTCCAACGATGCCAGTAAGATCTCTGACTGTTAGTCGATTATCAAGCAACAATTATTTTACTTCATTGATGTTGATGTGTACCGTCCTGGACGTCGTTCGTTTGAATAATTTGCACCAATAAAAATACTTGCTCGAGATAAACGTTATTTACTATAGAAAGACTAACGTGTAGTAAACAGTAATGTTTATATTGATGTGAAATTTGGCACTGATGTCATTAGCAGTCATACCAAACTATAAAAAACATATTTCCACGAACGGGTTTTCGCGCGAAATTTAAATTAAAAAGTCTTCCTATTTTTTGCCCACAGTAGTATATATATTTTGCTACAACGAAGAGGTATGTCCACGACAGAAACTACATAATTTTTAATAATTGATAAAAGCTATCACTAACATAAAAGATTATCTAAATATCGAACGGTCAGCTTGAATGGAAGCTGACAATTTGTTTATAAGAATTCAACGATACCCTGCATAGTAATCTATTCCCAATTCGTAAGGATATTTTGTCAGATCAAAAAGTTTTCTAAATAAGAACTCGATTTTGATAGTTCAGTTTTGTATGGCAGCTATGGTGGACTGATATCGGCGATTCTGACAAATGACCAGCTCGTCTTGCTAATCATTAGTTTATAGAAACACCCTATAGGATATCCAACGTTTCCCGCTGAGTGTTACAAACTTCGTAGTCAAGGTGACAAACTAAATTCGATTTACATCTTGGGAATATAAAAATATTAATTCGAGTTAAGTATTTTGTATTTGGATTATAAATGCTATGCATTTTGTGTCAACAATTTTGTAAAAACTAAAATAATAACGTTTAAGCAAGAAAATATATGTGCAATCTTGATGAGTAGTTTTCAAAATTTATATTGGTTGCAACAGCATGTCACATTGAAGGTCATTTCACCGACTTCGTTTGAGTCGGATTAAAATTGAATTGAATTTTACACTATGCTACCTAAGATTCTTTTGCGTTCACAAACATAGTCGGCTTAAGTGTTTAGGTAGAATGGAGAAAGCAATACAATCCATTTACACTGTCTGCAATTAAAGCGTAAATTACCCTGTGGCATTGCTTATCTATTTTACTACCGCTGCGTACCATATGTCTACCATTTAAATATATTATATTTGAATATATGTTGATGTGTGTATGTATGTATAAGTAATCCGTATATTCGTTACATTTTACCTGTCAGACACTGTGTAACACATTCTTTGACCAAGTCTTAAGTACCGAGGATGTGGTACCTGTATGAATGAAATAATGTACGAGTATGTATGTATATGGTTAATCCTCCATACAAATTGTTGTACTGTGTGTCTACATGCTGAAAACAATAAATTCTGTTTGTTGAATATAAACACGGCGAATTTTTTGAGACATTCTCACAGGTGACCCTTTTAAACACATTACATGTGTGTAACATGTGATATTTTATTTTGTCTAATACATTACAATAACAATTACTTTGCTTACACATGAAGACAATACAGTCGCACAACTACAGCAAAAATGTTAGGAATGACTTTTCATCACTCTCATTTGATAAATAAATAATATTTTATAATAATAATATATAAATAAAAATATAATATAATAAAATATATTTTCAATTTTCAGTCAATAAATACTTATGAAATTCATCTAGTATTGCGTACTTTTCGTAAAACACAATTACATATGTATATATATATTTATTTCTAACACTGTTTATCCGGAGTTGTAGCCGTTGTTTCTATATAAATATACGAGGGCTGCTATATCAATATTTCTGGTGCAATCTGACATTTCCATTGGAAAGTTTGACATTTTTTAGCATAACATCACTCAGAACGTTTTGTCATTTAATCGTGAATTATTTTATTTACAGGGAATTAAAAAAATCATCTCGGCCAAAAAATGGAATTAACTCGTGAACATTTTCGTGCGATAATTTTTCACAACTTTCGACGTGGATTATCACGACAAGAGTGCATCGATAAACTAAAATCTTTGTATGGCTATGAAACACCATCCTATAGCACTGTGAAAAACTGGTACAACGAATTCAATCGTGGCCGACGCTCGCTCTAAGACGAATTCCATGAAAGTCGTCCGAAAACAGCCGTTGTGTCAGAAAACATCGATGCCGTACGTGAACTGATAATGCAAGACCGTAATGTAACATACCTTCAGATAGAGGCATGCCTATGCATTTCTCCCACCAGCATGCATTCGATATTTCATGAATTCCTGGCCGTAAAAAAGGTTTGTTCTCGTTGGATCCCGCACAATTTGACAATCGCTCAAAAAAAGGCTCGTGGATTGGTGTAAAGAAATGCTGAAAAAATACGATGCGGTGCTTAAAAGACGTTTATAAGATCGTCACAGGTGACATATGATCTATGCGCATGAGCTCGAAACAAAACAGCAATCGACGTGTGGGTCTTCCAAGACGAGCAAATCCAACAAAGTTGTTCGTGGAAGAAGCACAGCATGGTCGCCTGTTTCTTCGGCAAAATGTCATGGGCGACTGAGTGGTACACCACCATTTGTTTGCCTGAAGTCTTCGGAGAAATTCGAAAACGACAAGAGAAGACGAATCATTGTGCACCATGACAATGCGAGCTCTCACACATCGGCTCAAACCAGCGCCTTTTTGACCGGCCAAAACGTCGAATTGATGGGTCATCCGTCGTACAGCCCTGACTTGGCACCCAATGACTTCTTTTTATTCCCACACATCAAGAAAATAATGCGTGGTCAACGATTTTCGTCGCCAGAAGATACTGTTGAAGCATTCAAAAACCATGTTTTGGAGGTGTCTCAATCGGAGTGGAAGGAGTGCTTCGAAAATTGGTTTGAGCGCATGCAAAAGTGTATAAATCTTGGTGGAAAATATTTTGAAAAACAATAAAACCATTTTCGTTGATAAATATTCCTATTTTCATTATTAGGCCTGAAATATATATAGCAGCCCCCGTATACATGACCATAGAGCCGTGATAACTTGACTAAAAACACCCGTACTTTTACGAAATTTATTTACAAAAGTCAATATATAAACAAGTTTATTTCTTTTAGGTCATAACATATGCTGTTGAATGTTTCCGTTATATAACGTTCCATCGATTAAATTCCGAAAGCTACATGCAGATAATATAGACACATACATACGTACTTATGTATACACACATAAAACTAACAACAAACCATCTAATTCCAAAACTCTTATCTATTGCAGTCTGCATTTCATTGTTATTGTGTTACCAACACTAACCAAACATAGCCAGATCAAAGTGCGGTTAGTACTCGCCATAGTTGTACATATGTATGTACATACACATATATTTTAAATGTGTTATTTTTATTTTAAGTCTTAAATTGAAATTAATAGCGACTTATCAGTGTTCTTATCAATTTTATTGGAGATATTGACGACTGATTAGAGTGTGCGAGAAATGCAAGAATGAGCCACTATGGTGGATGATTCAATTTACAGACGATTTTCTACTAAAAATACATAAGAATAAGTGCAAACACATGAAAAGTCACATGTTTAAGGAATTGTAAAGAATTTGTAGATATTTTCTACACTTTTGGTTCTTTGGTAAATAAATAAAAATTAATCGAAAAAGTGAGCACACAGCGTACTAAATATTGAACATGAGCAGCAAATATGAAGCTGAATAAATATTTGCAGTCAAAAATGCAGCTGAAACTCAACTGAACGCAATCCAAACAAAAGAAGCACATACAAAAGACTTAAGCTATGAGGTAGGGTCAATTCAAAAATGTGTGTTTTAGTTTTATTTTCACAGTTTAGTAGAATTTAAAGTTTTTCTATATCGAAGGTGTATTTTAAAGTTCACCTATTTCATTTTCATCTGACAAACAACTGAGAGGGCATGCTCAGGAACAGAAATCAGACAGGAAAATACTTATATAGTATAGTACGATGGCTCAAAATTTTTAAAGCTCCATTTCTCATGAATATGTATGCATGGCAACTTTAAACACTATGATAATTTATTTTTCTTGATTGTATTGATCATAGTTTGTTAAAAACGGATATATATTATTTAAAAAGTTGGAAGTAACAATCAACAAGAGATCGCTCTACAGAATTCTTTGACCTAACAATACAAGTTTTTTTAACGAAAATATGGTTTTATTTTTGCGCTCTCCATCCAAAGAATAATATACAAGGTATGACAATTAAGTAATGAGACTGATTCCATAAAAACCGTATATTTGAAAATTATTCTACAACTCTGCCATCCCCTTCAAAATAGTCCCTTGGGCAGCTATACAGCGATTCCAGCGTCGTTTTTCCATGCTTCGTAACATTTCTGGAACGCTTCGGACTGGGATGTCCGCGAGTACCCTCGTCACGGCCGCCTGTATGTCTGTAATCGACTCAAAATGGGTTCCCTTGACCACCGATTTTGTTTTAGGAAACAAAAAAAGTCACAGGGTGACATGTCAGGCGAATAAGGCGGCTGTTGCAACACGGCGATCCCTTTTGAGGCCAAATACGGGAACACGCTGAGGGCGGTGTGGCACGGCGCGTTGTCGTGATGAAGGATCCAGTTACGAGCGATGTCTGGGCCCACCCTGTTGACTCGTTTTCGCAATCTTTCGAGTACTTGGCAATATTCGAACTGTTATATGCCGATCTTCACGGATTAATGCGCGAACACGCTGCGCATTCGCGTCAGTCCGCACCTCGACTGGTCTCCCACTCCGCGCCTCGTCTTTCACGCTTTCACGCCCCTCCTTAAACTCCTTGTGCCATCGAAACACCTGGGCACGACTAAGAGCACTATCACCATACACTCTTACAATTTTAGCGTACGTTTCCGAAGCTGTCGCGACGCGTTGCTCTTGATTTCGTTTTTCCATTTTCGTGACGAGCACTACAAACACACGTCTACTCAACTTGACGCAGCAGGCGAACTAAACAAGCTAGAGCGATGGTACATATATCAATGGAGAGGGGAGGGATGCCGGAAAAAGAGAAAGGGATTTTTAAAGTCACAGGTTTACCACAAGCGCGGCAATAAAATCAGTCTCATTACTTAATTGTCAAACCTCGTAGTTTGTTTCTATTTTGATCTCCTCATTTGAGTGAAATATTTTAGCAACGAGGCAATTTTCGAGTCTGAGTAATGGGATCACAGTAGTACGCTGACCACCAATGTGACTAATAGGGTAGGTGAGTACAAGTTCATAGCGCAATCCCTTTAATTTATCGGTCGTATCACAAAGAAGTAGAAGAAAGGTAAGCTGAGTGAGTCAACCATAGAGAGAAATGTATTCTCATAAACTATTATGCCAGAAATATAGTACATTTAAATTATTTTCAAGTAAATTAAATTAATATTTTGGTATTTTTTACTGGAGCCATTTTATTGTACCTGTGATATTTTTTTGGTTAAATTCATATGTCTGATTTCGTGTCGGAAAATGTACCCTGCATTTTTGATACTAAAAAAAACTTAAAAAAAAATGTATACAACTTAAATTAGTAATTAAAAATCCTTATTTTTTTAAATAACTTCTATAACATGAAATATGTGAATTTTATAAATTTTTCTTTTCATCAGTTAAGTGGTGAATAATTTTGGTTGCAGGTTTATATGGCAATGTGTGCTTTAATATTGTCGCTTTTGTATTTTGTTAATTAATATTTCCGAAAAATTAAAGCTATCAAACGCAAAAACCGCAACCGAAAACGAAACCAATATTTATACACTTTTAACTCACAATTCCTCTAAAGCTTTGTGAGGAATTTCTTTGTTTCCCCCAAATGCTCATAATGTGTGAGATTACATATGTATGTATGCGCATAACAGTATATATATAGGAAGTGCACATATGAAGTGTTTACGTAAATTTCCATTACTGTAGTAGTAAAATTTCATATAATCTCAAAAGAAGACTAGTGTTGTTTTGGTTGATTTCCGAACAACTTAATTAAATTAATTATCGAACAATTTATTAAAACTTTAATATTAGAATTGAAAATGTTTTCAATGAAAAAGTAAAATCTGCTAACAGTGATTAAATATGAATAAAAAAATATCAAATTAAAAAAGGATAACAAGAAGCCAAAGACCGAGCTTCTGAAGAACGGCTATGAAAGCTTATACTCGTATTAAGAATTTATTTAGATTACATAACAAGTTACATACCTTACAGAAACTTATGTAGGTACACAGGTACATAACTCTTCCGCAGACGGACAAGTTTCTTTAATATAGCAACTGTCTGACTTAACCTCGGACAAGCATTCAAACTCATTTATATACATACATATGTACATACATATGTATATATTTACAAATGTAAATATGTATCCACGCATCACCAAGTGTATACTTAAGTATGAATGTTTAAATTCGACTTTTACTCTTGCACTACTTCAAATGAAATGTGAAGAAATTAAATGAAACGGAACAAAATGATATACGCGAAAGCTACGTACATATGTATCTGTGAATGCATGTACATACATATACGAAATGCTAATCAACGTTGAGGCTAAATAATTCACACCCAAAAAACAACAACAATAACAACAAAACATTAACGACGATACAGCAGCTATAATAAAAGCAGTATTACTTTACGGCGAAGATGGCAGCCAACAAAGCAGCTAAAGCAACATTAGCAATCCGACTAATGCACTGAAGCAACCAGAAGTAATAGTAATAGTAACAACAACAACAGCACAAAGCCGTGGCAATGGCAAGCAGTGACAGCAACCAAGAAAGAACAACAACAGCATACATTACAAAAGCAATAAATAAAAAAATAAAACAAAAATACAAAATGTGTTGCCTGCGTCAACAGCAACAACAAGAATTGATAGAGCAGACTACCGATCAACCCACCAATGATTAGTCCGAGGCACCAACAGACCAACAACTGGAACGGCAGCAAAGGCCAAAGGAAAATCAGAAGAAGAAAAAATTGTGGAAACAAAAACATTAACATAGACAGAGCGGCAATAACAAAAATTAAATGCAAATAAGTGAAAAAGAAAAATATTAGCAGCAACAACGAAATCGACAGCGCCACGGTGTGGCGATTTAAAAATCGAAAATAACCAACCCATGGATATTAACAAGTTTACGGCGTTGCATTACCGACTGACTGACTGACTCTGAGTGACGGGCAGCGGCACAAAAGTGCACAGGCTATTACAAACGTACATACATATTATTTGTTGCTTGCATGCTTGTGTGTAGCGTGTCTGTAAAAGCGTGCAAGATTAATACAATACTTTATGCATACATATGTATAAATACATATGTACTGTATATATATAAATATGTAAATATGTACACATGTAAGTGGATGTTAACACTCATGCAGAGATTAACGCTTGCGCTGAGTTGGAAATGCACATTCATTCACTTTGCGCCGCGATTATGGCAATAATATTTAATAGTGTATGAGAAAAATAGTTGTACTTAAATAGCAGACAACAATAACAACGAAGAAAACATTTTTAAAAATAACTTCCAGAAATTCGTAAATAGGCATACACTCACAAAACGCAGCTTAAAAGCGAGCCATTAAGATTACAACATACGCATATGTGTAAACGCATTTACACAATTACCCGTTAAGTAAGCAGCCGAAATGCAATAAAAAATCAAGTCAAGGTCAACAAACTGTGGTCGCTTGCTTAACATATTTTGTCAATATTTTCCTACATAAGTTAGGTTAAAAAGAACATGTATGCACACTTAAGTATAGTACTTATGCTTTCACAATGTCACATACATACATACAAACAAACCTTAAATCATTTTCAAGTTTTTTTTTTTTTGTATTCAACAAGAGAAAGAGTATGTATTGAAACGCTTTGGAAGATTTTTTAAGTATTTTGTAATTAAAATTAAAAAGTTTTACTCTTTCCAGAGCCTCTGTGCCACCCGGAAGGAATCGTCGGAGACCATAGAACAAATATATTTACTATAATGAACACAATGGCGAGTCGGTTTAGCCAAGTTCGTCTGTTAATCAACCGTCTGTATATACGAGGTTCCCACGATAGTCGGGTCTACGTAATCGGAGCGGACCCGGATTTTTATCCGACCAAGGACTGTCAACTCGGCAGAATTCTGCCGCTACAACAACAACAACACAGGTGTGTTCAAAAAGTATCGCGAATTTTTTTTTTTTTTTCAAAAATTATTTATTTATTCATGAATATCTATTTTGTCCCCTTCAAAGTAATCCCCATGAGATATTATACACTTATGCCAACGGTTTTTCCAATCTTCGAAGCACTTCAAAAAATCATTTTTTTTATCTTCTTCAGCTCCTCCTTCGATGCCGTCTTTATCTCATCAAGAGAAGCGTAACGTCGTCCTTTCATGGGCCTCTTCAGTTTAGGGAACAGAAAAAGTCACAGGGGGGCCAGATCTGGGGAATACGGTGGCTGCGGCATCATTAATGTGTTGTTTTTGGCCAAAAAGTCGCGCAGAAGCAACGATGTGTGTGAGCAGGGGCGTTATCGTGGTGCAAAAGCCAGTTTTTGTTCTTCCACAAATCCGGGCGTTTCTGGCGGATTGCTTCGCATAACTTGCAGGTAATATTCCTTATTGACCGTTCTTCCCTGTGGCAAGAACTCATGATGCACCACGCCCCTGCAATCCAAGAAAACTGTCAGTTACGATTCGCGATACTTTTTGAACACACCTCGTATGTACATATGTTCGTTAACTACTCCCTCAGATTTTGAAATGCCGATTTGAAATTTTGCACACTCCCTTTTCTTCTTAAGTAGATACCCATACACATACCATATGTCTGACAATTATAGGGATCGTTTAAAATAAAGTCCATGTATTGAAAACTTTTTTATTTGTCAAGATATGTATATTCACGAAATTCGTTATACATACATTATTGTCCAAGGCAACGCAACAATATCCAAAGAAAGATCAGATCGGACAACAATAGCATATAGTTGCCTTACAAACTGACCGATAACTGTAAGATAAAGATCTTTTTATGAACTTTTATACTCTGACGCCAAATACACCTGTGAAGAGTTTTTTAGCTGCGGTGCAGTCGAAATCAAAGTTTTTTCTTTTTTTTTATTAATACATAAAAATATATGTATGTACATACATATATGACATACCATAAACAGAAACAATCTTTGCACAAATGCATCATAATATATAACATGTAAGGTTTGACTCATGACTCATCGGTTTTTAATGCACGAAAACTTAATAGCCGTGTTGGCCGGAGAAATGGGGTTGAAATGACACATAACATTGTTTGAAATTTGATAGTCACAACATGTAACCACCCCATTTAAATTAATGTATATCATTAAAGGAAGCAAAGCTAAGTGAGCAATGCGTTTGAAGCTACTTTATTTTTTTTTTTTTCATGGTAGTAATTTAATTTTTTTTATTTATGCAAAAATAATCCGTAAGTTTACTTGATTCCTGCGACGAATTAGCATTCCGTTATTTTCAACGTTTGTAATAATATTTAGTATGTTATTGTTGTAGCAGTAATGTAGACCCTGTTTGAGTGGCTAGGCGCAAGTTAGTTGTTATCGAAACACTCTCACCGGAGGTACAGGAAACGGGCTTTTTCGACATAGTGAGAATATGTTAAATGATTGGGATTCGTTGGGTTTATTTCGTGTGTCGGGGTCGATTCTGGAGAGTTGCGAGTTTTACCTGCTACAATATCGAGAACGAAGTTGGAGAAAAATTACTCTAGATTTGCAAGGTAACACAAGCTCTTCGTTGCTGTTGTTATTGCAGCAGCTGAAAACATTTCCGAAGTAATTTCGAAGAATAGTGCCGAGGTGACAATCCTTGGCCGAATTAAAATCCATGTTCGTTCCGGTGACTTAGAACCGACTGTCGTGAAAACGGCAAACTCTTCTTCGGTAAATTTATTACAAGAATTTATTCTTTTTAATAGAACTTCAGCCATTGAATCGCACAATGGCTAACTTCAACAAACCACACAGATGCAGTACCTTTCAATTGGCAATAGAACCTGGGGTTTGCGCTCAATATTTAAAATCGAAATAGTGACAGAAAATATTTCTGAAATAATTCCAAATATTGGTTGACGTGACAGAATTTGTGCCGATATAAGCCCGTGTACGCTTCGGTTATATGGATCCGACTGACATGGGAACGGTGAACGTTAATCTTTGGTTTGCAAGCCTGGCTATCGAGTAGTGTAAATACAATACTATTCTATAACAGATTTCATTAGTTCTCCAAGCAAGCGTTCCACCAAATCCACAATTAGCAATGTTGTACAAACTCTGTGTGAAATTTTGAGCGAATCCAATCAAAATTCATTCACTAAAAACTGATACAGATACATTATTTCAGCTGAATTTAAGCTAATAGTATGAAGATATTTGCTTCTCCTGAAGTTTCATAAAAAAAATATATTGAAAATAAATAACTTGTTTAAATTATGTAATTATGAAAATGATTTAATCAATGATACATATGTACTCGTAAGTATTTTCAAAATATCTCAATAGTTTAACAAATTGGGTTAATCAAAAGGAAACAAACATAAAATCCATATACATACATATGCATGTACTCATTAATATATTTTGCTAATGTATAATCTGCGCGGACACAAATATATACATGTATGTATGTATGTACATCCATAAGTTGAACGTGATTCATGAATTTTTCCACTTAAACAGAGCTAAATTGAAATATTTTTGGTCAATTAGCGGATTTATTTTTAATAATACTGCTTTTCAAGTGTATATGTTGTTATCATAAATACAGTTTTTTTTGCATAATATAAAACCAAAAACTGTTTAGATGTTTTCCCTAGACGTGTTCACAAGAGAAGAAGCGGGAAGGTAATGAACTGTTTTCTATAAAACTGTTTAGATAAACAAATAACTTTATAAATTGTATTTAGTGCTCAAATACATTCATGTATATTGCATACACTCAGACGTACATATATGGATGTATATTTGTCGTTTGCAAGTTTGTTTGTTGGCTTGCTTTCCACTGAAATTTTGCAACTTAAATCCGGCTAAAAAATAAAATCAGCGAACACGTCTGAAATAGCAGCAACACTTGGTTGATGATGAGTAAAAGTACCTCCGCAATGAGTGAATTAAAAACAACAACAACATCAACATAAATCATTGCAAATTTCACACACGTTTTAGTGGAAGCGATTGTGTACAAATGTGATTTGTATGGATGTGAGTAAAAGTGCAAACAACGCTTGTATGTAAATTATGTTCACAACATACAAACATGCATACATACATATGTATATACTATATATAAGTAGGTAAACGAACGTCCACGTGAATGCATTTTTCGTATTCACTCAAGTGTAGTTTCCCATCATGGAGATAAGGTGCCACTTAGATAGATAGACTCCTATGTATGTATGTACTTATATACATTCATATATACAATTAAAGCAATCACCTTCGGTTTTATTGTTAATTATCCGTAAACAGCTGGCATACAACTGAGGCCAAGGAAATGAGCGCTTAGAATAATTAATATGAAAGAAATATACGTAATTACAGCGAACAAATTCTTAAAGCATACTTAAATAAACGTTTTAATAACAAACTAAAAAAAAAAAATAGGCAAAAAATCACAAATCACGTACGAATAGCAGCAAAAATTGAAATAACCAACAAGTATAAGTAAATAAATAAACAAAAGAGAATCAAAAAGCAACAGACAGAACGTGAATGCCGGCCGCCATGGCCACCACAAGCGCCACGCCGCAAACACTCACACCCCTTTGGGGAAGTATAAATGTCTGGCGAAAACGAAATTACACAAAACTTATTTGATTAAAAAAGGAGAAACGTAAAAGTCAAAGATGTCGACGAGTCACTCACTGGATGCCACCATTATTTGTGTTTAAGCATTTGCAGCTGATATTTTGTAGCTTATACTATTTGCTGGCCCACTGCAGCTACACTTTCATAATTCACACAAACTTAACCTCATCTACCAGGAAAAGATGGCCGCAATGCATGGCGGATGTTTACATGTACCAAAAAAAAGAAGTGATAAATATACTTTAAAAAAAGGAAATAATATTCGTATATTTTTTCACTTACATTGAGACAAAAAAAGTACCCGGAAATTGCAAATAAACGCAAAATATTTAATAATTCATCAATATTTGTTTTGTCGCCTTCAAAGTAATCCTCACCAGATGTAATACACTTATGCCAACGAATTTTGCAATCTTCGAAACAATTTTTATAAGCACTTTTTGGTATGACCTTCAGCTCCTCCAGCGTATTTTGTTTTGTCTCTTCGATCGGCTAAAAACGGGATCTACAGAGCGGCAATTTTAGTTAGAGGAACAAGAAAAAAGCAAACGGAGCCAAATCTGGTGGATACAGTGGTTGATCTATGGTATTTATTGAGTTTTGGCTTTACATTCGGTCGCAGTCATACTCTTTTTGAAAAAAAAAGCAAGAGTAAGAACGCGTTTTATATCCAAAATATATTCTTCATTTTTTTAATTTTCATCAGTTGTAGAGATCGAAGGTTGCCAAGAACGAGGCATGTCTTCAACGATCTCTCAACCGTCTTTGAAGGCTTTGTACCACTCGTAGGCTTGTGTATAGAACACACAACACTTTTCAACATTTGCAACCATTCCATACCCGAAATTTGATTGGAAATACAAAAGCTGAGACAAATTCTTTCTCAACATTTTGATCAATTGTAAAAATCGGAACACACTACTACTCGTAAAGCGTACCGACTTAAGCAGCTGCTGTAAAAAACTGGTTGAAAGATCGACAGTAATTAAGGACATTGCTACCAACTTAACAAAATAGATTTTTTTGAAATTTCATTTACCCTCGGAGTTTAATTACAATTTCTGGGTGCTTTTTTGTCACAAAATAAGAGTAAGTTTAGCCGCATTTACCGAGTTTAAAATGTGTTAGGTTTGGGAAAGTACAAGACCGAAGAATGCGAATGTACCGAAAAACAAGAAAAAATGTTAGATTTGACTGTTGAAGTTTTGTTACCAGAACTTGGTATTGATGATTACGTTTGCAGGGAAGGTATATGCTATAGTGGTCCAATATCGGCGGTTTTGATAAATGAGCAGTTTCTTATGGAGTAAAGGACGAGTGTGAAATTTCGTATCGATGCCAAATATTTAGGAACTAGTTCGCATATACATATACAGACAGAAGAGCTTATACATGCACATATTTGTGTACCTATGTATATGATATTGTGTATAAAACGAACAAAGACTATGAACTAGAGATACAGTGCTTTTTTGGTCGATCTAAATGCTTAGGCATGCAAAGTGTTTACATATACTTTATAAACTAAAAATTATACTTAGATTATTAATTATAAGTTGCAATATATTAAAAATAAGTGACAAACATTAAATAGTTAAATATATTTTTTTTAATAACAAATTAGCTCATGTAATGGCTAGCGAATAGTATATGGAAAAAATCGCGCTAATAAAAATTTAAAAAAGAAATAAAAAATATAACAAAACTGCGAACGGATAGTAGTTGTTGTTATTTGTGATAACGATTTAACAGATAACAAAAAGTTTTTTACAGTCTATGCGTTGAACAAGAGTAAGCCTATATAATACACTTTAAAATATACATACACACACATATAACTTATCTAATCTGATATAATGTTACCTTTGCAGTATTTCTTTTATGTTCAAGAACAAATTCGATTTACCTAATATTTTGTTATGCAGAAGTGTCTTTAAGTTTGCGTTTAAATAATCCATAGGGCCTCAAAACTTGAACACCTCATTTGCTTAACATTCAGATTAAATAGTTAAAAGTACATAAATAATTATAGTCTCCGTAAAAAATAAAAAAAAAATGCAGCGAAACAATTTTTATTTATAATTCTTGAATATAATAACCAAAATTATAAATTGAGACTTCTTACAATAAATTATATGAATCTGTTTTCGAATGTATATACTTGGCTACAATTTTTACAACTAATGCCGTTTTACACGTACACCTAACGCTATCATGACTCGTTATACAAATGTACATGTTAATACCCATAATACCAACTCACACACCAGCCATCGCTTCCCGATCGTGATTGTCAAAAAACGTAATCAACAACGAATGCCAATGAGCTTCGCTTACCAAATACGCAAGGGGAAACACTTTCGTTTATCACTGCGCATATTGATAAAAAATAAAAAGCAAAAAATAAAAATAAAATACATATGAATAAGCTTTTTTATATTGTCTGCGTTTTGAATTTATTACCATAAGATGGGTCCAATATATTTGGTGAAATTACCAGTAATAAATTGGTGAAAATTATAATTGCCATCCGTCAAGTGAAAATGTGGTCTAGTTCTTATTACGATCTGAGTTTAAAATATTCTGGTTACGGATCTGAGTTAAATAATATAGTTAATCACTTTGCAACCAATAATATTTACGGCTCAAGAACGTTTACGCTTTTACGTCTTTGTTCAAATCTATACACAATTTTTAGGCACGTTTTGATGATTTTAAATTTTTTTTACCGGAAACATTAGGCCAAAATCTACATTGACTTCACTTTGCATGTGTTTGTGTTTTATCAAAAGACATTTGACTTTGCACAGAACGTGGATCGCCACGCCAATCGCAAAAAAAAATTGTGACGCATAAATCAAAGAAACTTTATGCAAATGAAACTATCAATACAGTTTTAATAATAGCATGAGGTAACATCAAGTTTATTGTAAATTCATTTGGCTAAAATTTATACATGTGATCAATATGTTTACTAACAAAAGCTACTCACTTTAAATATCCAACGATGGTTTTCACTTCGATGTATATTCATTAGATTGCATAACAATCTAGCGAAATCAATTTACAACCCAAACAATACCCAAATTTTCTTACATGGGAGCATTCGCACTTGTTAAAATCTATAGATATCACGATTGATTTTAATCAGTAGGGAATGATAGTTTGTAAAAAATATGATAAACAAGAAAAAACGTTAACTTTGGCTAAACCGAATCTATATTACCCTTAACCGTATGTTTTTTTATAACATAAAAGTTTATAAAAAGATATTTTTGCCATTTTTTATAAAAATGGTGGCAAACTTAATTTACTCTGTTTAATGACAAAAAAAGTCTTTAAACACATTTTTGTACACCATAAAGTAACATTTTTACATTTTCTTGTCCTCATATGTTCATAGTATTTTATTACAGACGCATTTGAATACTTTAAATTAGACATTACTACGAAAAAAACAATACATAAGGTTGTTTCAACAAAAAGCTTACGAACTTACCTTTCGACTGCAATACTGTTCGACCAGCGATGTTCTCGCACGCTTCATTTAATGCACCAAAATCCATAAAATTTCTGTTGCGCTATTCATGTTTTCTATAGCATTTTTCTGTCAACAGCAATACACTTCGCCTATCCCCCTATATTCCATTCAGCATTCGCCTTCACCCTTCTGTCACACTTATTGACTTAGCATTAAGACTTTGTGGCAGATCTTAAAAGAGTTTTCGTACTCCATATTCCTCATATCCAATCGAAGGCTTTTCTTATACATACTTATAGCTATGTAGTATATAAATAGGCAACTTAAATACACAACGTTCTTGCACAGCTCATGAATACAACTGCACTAATGCAATATTACAATTGCACGTCAATCTATCCCACATGATCAGTTCTTTTATATAGACAATTGTTGTTTCAATCTTCCCACCCCTTCACATGCGATTTTACACCATACGCCGCAGCACTTTCTTGGCTGCTTTTATGTTCGGCACCAATGCTTTAACTTCACTGCAATCGTCAAGGAACGGATGCCGTAGCAATTCATCAGCTGTTGCACGTTTGTCGACCTCCACTTGCAAGCAACAATCAAGAAAGTCTTGTAAACTGGGACTCAGTTTATCCCAGCTCTTAATGTCAGGTCTACCATTAGCCGCAATAAGATAGAGCGCACGAAGCGGTGTCTCATAAAGATATGGTGGTTGACCTTCAATCATTTCTATTGCCATAATACCAATTGACCAGATATCTACTTTCTTTCCATACTTTTTACGTGTAACGACTTCGGGAGCCATCCAATATGGTGTACCGACCATAGTTTGACGTTTTTCATCACCTTCAATATTTGCGCAGAAACCGAAATCAGTCACCTTTACCGAACCATCCATACCTAATAACACATTATCCGACTTAATATCACGATGAATGATACCTTTGGAATGTAGAAAACTTATTGCATAAAGAACTTCACGGCAAACGCACGCGATCTGTCTTTCCTTCATAACAGTCTCCGTGACAACGTCAGTTAGTGGACCACCATCCATATATTCCATTATTACCCATAACTGATCTTCTGGTTCAAGTAGATATGCATCCAGGAAATTTACTAAATTTTTATGATTGAAGTCCTTCAATACACGTATCTCAGTAAGAATGAGATCTTTTGAGGACTGATTTTTAAGATCGATGGTTTTAACTGCAACTTGCGCCTCGGTTTGCAAATCGCCTGCAATGAATACAATGCCAGAAGCACCCTTACCCACCTCTTGCGTAGTGTGATAGCGTTCGCGAGGGTCGTCCATATTGCAAATAGCTCGAAGTTCTTCATAAACTTCAGCATCTGTCTTCTGTGCACGTTTATCTTTTGATCTACGCAAAATCGATTCCTCAGCTGGTTCAGTATCAGCATCTGTTGGAGCCACAGGATTGAGGATAATCGTATTAGTGTTGATCTTGTTCAAAGGTTCCTCTGCATTGATAGTTGTAAGATCAGAGACTCCGCGCGAAAGCTGTTGAGTTACCGCTCTGGGCTTTGGTTTCAAAACTGGTTTAGGGGGTAAGGTTTGCAATTTTTTGGCAGGCAATGGAGGACGGTCGTCACCGGTGTATGATGAAATTGGTTTCAATGTTTCGCGTTGCGCTAATAAATTTGACTCAAGTTCTTTGATCACTTGATTCAATCCAGTCATACGGATGGCTTGTTGATTGTCATTGAAACTACTGCTATTGCTATTTCCACTGGACGATGCACCACTTTCCCCAGTAGAGCTTCCTCCTCCATATAACTCATCATCATCGGATTTATCTGGATCATGTGATTTGTGTTTATTTTTGTAATTCACATAGTTATCTATTTCTTTTGATTCCTCGTGAATTGCCTCCTCAGTAATGAACGGCTTAAATACATCATTGTCCTTTTTCTTAATGGAATAGTTATAGTATTTGACGGCATGGTAGGCAGCATCAGGGTTTTTGTCCTGTTCATCGCGGGTAATTTGTGCATTCATAAGTCTTGTCCAGGACGCAGGCAAACCTTCAAGATGCCCCGTCTCTTCATTTCTTGACACATGATAATGCCGTTGGAAATTGGTTGGATTACCGATTTCTGAGATAGGTTCCTTCTTCCGACCAAACCAACCTTTCAGACTTGTGAAGCTAGTCATTTTGACAATATGTTTGTATGATTAAAAGAGAATATTTTGAATTTTATTCTTTCTTTTAATAATTTTAACTAAAAAATGTTTACTTTGCTCGCAATTTGTTAGTAGCCTACACCTAAATTTGTTGATGTTTGTTGCTACCCTTAATTTTCTTCTCTGTCAGCTCTAGTGCTGTGCTGTTGCTTACTAAAATGCGTGACTCACACGTAGCTTTTCAATAGTATGCATGGTGGCGATCAGTCTTTAAGACTCGAAAATATATAGAGTGCATTATATCAACTACTCCACGACTAAGTTTTATATTCGTACTTTTGATTCCAAATTTTTAGTTTATTTCACATGTAATACTTTATATAAAACACATTCTCTTTGTGTATATTATATTCCACTTTCATCATATATGCACATTTCTTTCGTTCTTAAAATATTTCTGCAGTTTAATTAATCACCAATTACGTTTCAATTATACACAAACTCGTTTCTTCATTCACATGAATTTCACATGCACTAGTTACATGTTTTCTTATCTACTAATTTCTCAGATGCATTCAATTCACTTCTCTTCTCGTTTTATACAATCACACTGCATCTTTTTCAAAAAACTTTTACTTCTGACTCCACATTCCGTCCTTGCTTATATTTTTAATTTATCTGACTTTTCTTCACTTATGCACTTAGTACTTTTGTCTCCACTGCTGGCGCATTCGTGTTTTACACAAAGGAGTGGCACTTCACCTTCTTTACTTCTATTCCTTCACTCACGTCTTGTAATATATTTATTACATCTTTATTCCTTACTTAATTTTATTTCATTGCTCCGCTTTATTATACTTTTTGTTTTGTTTTATTTCATTTCAGCAGAACATCAAACATAAGAAATTGAGTTGTTTTTGGAGATATGTTGTGAAATTATTTCACTCTAAAGAATTTTACACTTTTCTCGATTGAATGTCGACGAACGACTGACACCGCCAGCGATATAATTTGTTGTTGTTCCCCTTGATTACAGGGATGCATATAATTAATATCATACCATATCTAAAATATTTAACGTCCCTCACATTTAGTTCATCTAATGTTCACAGAATCTTATATAAATATAAGTTTTAGCTAAAATTAATTTTTAATTAATAAATAAATTAAAATAAAAGAATTATAAAAACATGGTTTCTGGAACTAGCAACCCTGATATTATTTGTTAAATATGCGTCTCACTTTAACAAAGGCGATCAGATACCATTTAGGTGATGCAGAGAGTTCCTTCTCGCTCAAATGCGAAACTTGTCGATAATGAAGTTTTCCAAAGGTGCATAAAATAAAAAGCAGCGCAAAAAATTTGGTGGAATGGAAAGTTTTAATATAATATATATTTTTGTTTTATTTTTGATTTAAATACAAATTATGCAACTGTACAAATGAAGAACTAATGTCTAACTAAACTATTTCCTATAGTAATACAATAATAAAAGTAAATTAATAATTCAAATGTCCCCCAAAGAATTTTATGAAAATAATATTGGCTGGTTAAGCAGGTCTTATTTCCACCGGCGTTGTAGAAAGAACAAAAGGAAGCGGATATTCTCTTCTCAGTTTCTATTCTTCTCAAATTATTATTAACCAATTATGCCAAATAATATTTATTGTTAATACATCGATGATTTTAATTTTGAGCCAATGAAGTAATTGTACATATATACCATATACAAAAAAAATAAGGGATTTCCTGCAAGAATAATAATAGTATAGCTTATTAACGGTTAAAACAACAAAGTAATAACATAATTAATATTCGTAAGTATTGTGTATTTGGAAATCTGTGGCGTCTTTCGATGCTGAATTTATGTAGGAATATTGTTTTCATCCTATGATCTTATGTGTACTCCATTCGGATAGGTACATATCCATGTATGTATATACATTTGTATATGCCGAAAATAAATCAATTTAAACAAATCGATAACAAATATATCTGTATATGTGTACAATTGTTAATATATTCACATTAGTATTTTTACATATATCTGTAACTATCAACATCTGGAAGATATTTTACTTTCGCACATAATTAAGTATCTTTCTCTATCTTCGGGACCTTAGTCATACACATATGTAGCGTAGACATATAGATATGTGTCCATATGTATATTGATATTTATACAAGAGCATATGTTACCCTGCCTAGAAACTTTTTATACTCATGGGAATATTTAAACAGCCTCTGAACGAGATGATGAATTTAACAGATGAATAAAAGCATTTAAAATCTGGATATCATTTGACATAAGACTCAGTTATTACTTTCAGTTTAATTGAAGCAGTCGAACTGTACGGAATCAAGTGCAATAATCTTCTTAAAATACCAAATTGAACAGTTACGTTTAAATATTATTAAATATATTTTAGTAATAATATTAAATAATATATTCATTTTCAGATGTGGTTAAGCACGATTTGTCTGACTCTTACCTTTTGCATAATGCGATCGGACTCGGTAGCTGTACCCAATTCGACTGCTGAAGAAGTGCTAAAAGAACCATCAAATGTATCGCATGATTGTACCAATGCCTTGAAGTTGGAGCACATCAATCACGTTTTAAGTCGAATTGATACCAGCGTACAGAGTCTAGAAGAAAAGGCACACAATTGGGCAATCTTCCGACACCATATCGATGCGTGGAATGAGCAAATCAAAGCGTTAGAACACAAATTAGATTTGGTTAGGCGTACACAGGACGAACAGCAAGCATATGGAAATAGATTAATCAGTCTGGAATTCACACTCAATCACATACTAAGCAAAGTCGTATATCTGAGTGATGCTTGCAATGCGCAGCAAGGCGTCGCCATACGATCACCAACACCCTATAATACCCGTGCGAACAGCAATGGCAATGACAATGGCCGTGACACTACGCAACAACAACAACAGCAAAATCGAGATACCAACGAGCTGCTATATGAGCATATCGCCTTGCTGGGGGACGTAAAACATGCCATCGACGTTGACAAGCAGCTGCGCGGAGAGCTGTCGACACGTCTCAACAACATATTGCGACATGTGCAGAACATTGAACGCGATAATTGTCGTAGCGAACGAAGGCACACAACAGCGAATGCCAACAATAAAGTCGCTAAGCTAATGGCGCCTATTGGCGGTTGCAATTCAAATCAAAATGTTGAAAGAACGCTAATATCTGTGGATCAACAGTTAACGAGACTACTAACACGACCCACAACACCACCGAAAGAATTAAAACAAATACACACATTAGTCAAAAAAGATGCACAGCAATTGGAAAAATTGACAAATTGGATGAATAAAATCGATAAACAATTGTTGCAGTGGCGTGATGAAAGTGCCATGGGTTGGCAGCAATGTCAGACCATGTCCGGTGAGCTAACAACGTTCACTGAAAGTTCGGATTTGCTACTGAAACGCATCGAATTTTTGCTACACGAAGTCGATGAAAAGCTAGCGAAAGAACCGTTGCACAAAACGGAAGATAAAGACGATGAAGTTGATGCAGACGAGCATGACGAAGATGCTGATGCAGTTGACACGGAACAAGTTGATAAGGATCCATCTAACGGTAGTAATGATGTTGAGCATGAAAAACCAGCAGAAGAAAACGCTGAAGATGAGTCGGCGGTAAATGCTGATGAAAACTTAGATGAACCTACAGATGCAGATGTAGAAGAGCAGACAGAGCGAATAGACGTTCGCTTCGATATTGTTGGTGAGTATGTACTAGGGAGCTGAATTCTTAGAATGTACAATTTGCATTAGAAAGCTCAAGAGAAATTTAAACTTAATTTCTTTACATACATAATTTTTATAAATATACTAGATTTTGCGCAACCCAATAAGATCGGTTGTCATGAGTTGTTTGGTCCATCAGTCGACGGGGTTTACAAATTTTCGACACCTGAATTAAATGAAGCATCACGTGATTTCAATGAACGTTACTGCGCATTTGCAACTGACGGCGCTGCTTGGACCGTCATACAAAATCGTGGTCCCTATATAGAGCATGAGAATTTCAATCGCTCTTGGGTGGAGTATAGAAATGGATTTGGTATGCTCGACAAAGAATTTTGGTATGGTAATGAATTCATACATCAACTAGTTGATCGGGATGACTATGAACTGCGCATTGAATTAACGGATTTTAACGATGGTAAGCGTATTGTTATTATTGTATGTATGTATGGACATAAAATTTCTTTTTAAATTAACAGAGCATTTGTGGGCCGAGTACTCATTGTTTCGTTTGGACAGTGAGCGCTACAACTACAATTTGCTAATTGGTGGCCATAGCGGTACAGCACCCGATGCAATGCATTATCACAACGAAATGGACTTCAGTACGTATGATCGACGCAACGATAAAAGCGTAGATGCGTGTTGCGCATGCGCTACCGGTTACGGAAGTGGCTGGTGGTTTGACAAGTGAGTGTGCCTAGAATTCTATGCAATTTTCTTAATACAAATATATTAATTAAAAATTATTATTTTTATATTTATGCGCATTATAGCTGTTCGGAAGCGAACTTAAACGGTATTTACCGTCAAACACCCAATGGACACAATTTCGTCGGCATCATTTGGGAACAATGGCATGGTGACTACTCACTATATAAAACGCGCATGTTAATTAGACCTAAGAATCCATCGAAACAAGTAGAAACAGGCGAAGAGCGTAATGCACACAATGAAGATCCTTAAAAAAATCTCAGTGAATAAATTCTCATGAAAAAATGTAAAAAAAAAATTAAAAAATGTTAAAAAAATTAAAAAATGTAAAAAAAAATTGAATTAAATAAAAAATAAATTAAATAAAAAAATTTAAATTAAATAAAAAAAATAATATAAATAAAATAAAAAATAAAATAAAATAAAAAATAAAATAAATTAAAAATAAATAAAATAAACACAAATTAAATAAAATTAAAAAAAAAAACACAAAATTAAATAAAATAAAAATATATAAAACAATAAAATAAAATAAAAAATAAAATAAATATAAAAAATAAAATAAATATAAAAAAATAAAACAAAAATAAACACAAAAATAACAAGAATAAAATAAAATTTAAAAAACATAAAATAAACACAAAACAAGAATAAAATAAAATAAAAAAGTAAATTTAAATTAAAATCAAAAAAGATTAAAAATTTTTTAAAATAAAATAAAATAGAATAAAAAAAATAAATTTAACAAAAGATAAAAAAAAAAAAAAAATATATATAAAAAAAATAAAATTAACAAAATATAAAAAAGATACAAAAATATACAATAAGAAAAGATAAAACTATTTAATTTTTAAGTGCAGTGTGAGTAATTGTCTATTAAGAAAATCAGTAATTTTTATATTTTTTACAATTTTATTTTACGTTAATAATTTGTATCATTTCTTATTAATAAGTAATATATGTTTACATATATGCTTTTATTTGTCCATTCATCTATTTTATGGTTTTTTTCACAATTTTGCCAAAATTTAACATTACTTACATGCAGAAATGTAATTAATATATAGATACAAACATATTTGTAGTTCATATGTCCTTTCACGTTACTGTGCACTAATGCACAACGTGTTCAAATTATGGTTCTTCTTTCTTTTTAATAATACGAGATAATTTTCGAACTTTAACAAATAAAGAATAATGCAGTATCACTGCTTAAATATATATATACAATCTTTACATGCATACTTTATACAATCATGCAGCTAAATATCATTCATACAAATACATTAATTATTTTTTTATACAACTATGTTTCTCAATGTTTTATGTATACCTATAATTATATTTTATATACATATAAACTTTTTTTTTGATGCAAAATTCAATATGCAATTTTTTATTATCTGCTCTTTTAAGTGGACTAACAAGATTTTATAAAAATTTGTCAAATACAGCACATACGAGTATTTTAAACTGCATATCGTGTGAGAAAGACACTATTTGCCATTAGCGAAATGAGTTTTGTAAGCAAATTGTATTGTAACGAAGAATGTGCTCATTATCAAAAATATACTAAAAATTACAACAGAAATAATTTCTTTAAAAATCAGTTAATTTAAGCACTTTAAAAGGGGGAATATTGGAAACTTGATTATAGAATTTTTATTTGTTCTTTAAATTTAATGAACCATTTCTAATATATTGTTATTATTTGAAATCATATATGTATGCAGCTTCTGATCGTGCTTCTTTTAAATTGACACTTTTGCTTCAAGTGCTTCTTCTAACAAATTGGTCAAAGTAAGAGTTTTAAGTCACCTCTGAACGGTTTTTGGAATTTATGTAAAACTTTTGCCAATGGTTGCATTAAAAACGTTTACACTGGTGCTGTTGATTATAATCTGTTTAAGATATGCAAGTATTTCGAAAAATCTCGAAATTATAATGCGTGTTAATATAACAGTATGTTTTATACACATATTTTGTCATCACTGTAACTGAGTTTCTATCTCAGAGCAATACTTCCTAAGTGCTTTGGTAAACATCACACACGGGCATGTATTTTTTTATGTAGCATTTAATGATTTTATTTTCGTGCGCTAACAGTGCACTGACTCGAATAGAATTGGTGATCGATACTAAATGGTTCAAGTACAAGCAGTTTCGGGCATTTATAGGTACATGTAAAAGCAGCAATTAAGTTAAAAGCAAAAAAAAAAAAACATAATTAAAAAGCAAGTATAAAATTAGAAATCTGGAAAAAAATAAACATAAATAATGAGCCTTTTTTTAAACAAACGAATTTGTTAGGCGAATTGTTTGGAAAAGTTTCATTCGCATTAGCACTTTTCTACTGCATAAAATTATTTCAAAAAAACTCATTATTTGTGCATTTTTTTTAGTTATTTTGTATAACAAAGTGTCGGAAATGTTGAAACTTTACCACTTGGTACCGATCTTTTTATAAGTATAGGTAATTTTTCAAATTATAATTATTTACCACCTATAATTTTACAACTTAATCAATTTACTTGCAAAAGCTGTACTTAGTTCTAATGCGCTTTTACACATACACATACATATATGTATAAGTTAATTCTAAATTTGTTTTTATTTATTTTATTTTTTGTTTGCTTTTTGAAAATCATTTTTTAATTTTTTTAAAACATTTATAACTGACTATAAATATACATACATATTTGCAAATATTTACAGCAAAAACATTTACATATTGGTTTTTGCGTTTTTTTTTTTTTTCTTTTTAAGAATTTTTTACTAAAATTTTAAAATAAAAAGCATGTTCTTCTAATATGTATCTTCTTAATTCGATCAGTAAAGTTTAAGCGATTTCGTCTGCCTTTATAATTACACAACAAATGAAATGGAAGCGATCTAATAAAGCTAAATTTACTGAAAATTAAATATTTGCCTGAATAAATTTCCGAACCGCTAAAATGGAAAATTTTAAGACTGCTGTAAGTTTATTATCTTATTCGCGTTTATATAACAGCAATAACCGATTGCCAGAAGTATGTCTGCTTTTCAGCAGCACAAGTCGCAAAAACCATGCTGAAATTCCAGGTTTTTTACCGTTACCGCCTCTCATAGACAACGTATGTAAATAAAACCACCGAATTACAAGTTGACTTGCAGAAGCCAATTTATGTTTTATTGAAGCTGTTATTTGTAAACTGCCTATTCTAGAGCCTAACAACGACAGTTCAACAATATTTTGCGTTTCACATTTCACAGTAGACAAGCATTTAATTTGGTGGTTTTACGTGAGTTTACGTACATTCTCTTCGAGCGTATAATTAACATATATTGAACCATACAATAAACGCTGCCAGGAATTAAGAATTTGAAATATACCAATATATTGAATGCATTTGCAAAGAGATCGCTTCGAAATCCGAGAATTGGTTGTGGTGAGTATTAATTTTGACTGTTGCAAACATAATTAAGACAGTAAAATTGTAAACCAATCGGCATGGGTAATAATTGCGCAATACACTTTGTATTCTATTAGTCAATTCGAAATATTGTAACTAGCTTCTGCGTTTGTGTTTATGTGTAACCTTTTTTGTGTTTTACATGTGAATCTTAAGTGTATATACTAAATTTAAGCATAATAATAGTTTGTATGTATATTTAATTATAATTAAATGTTAATATATTAGTTTTTGTTTTCTATAGGTTATGCTATTGACAACTATATTTATTTAAATATAAATTGATATTGTTATTTTTGTTTTTCCATTACTGTGTTTTCTTCTCTTTTTGTTTTCAATATGAAATCTAATATAAAAGTTGCCGATAAAAAAAATTAAAAGCATAAACTTATTCATAATTTTTACAATGCGTACTTCCTTCGCCTCCTGTTGTTGTGCGCAAATGAGGGAGAAAACAGCATAAAGTAGTTTTTAACTGTGCCTTTAGAAAAAAAAAATGCCTTCAATTATTGTTAATGCTTTTACTTTGTTGTTTTTTTTTCATTTTTCTGTGCACTTTTGCATTTTATTAAGACAGCAAGAAATTAATATAGTATTCCTACATTTGTTGTTGCCGTTAAATTCCACGAAAATATTTGCTATTGTTTTATATACATCTGTAGATATTTTAAAATACATGAAAGCACAACAAAATTATCATTCATATATGTAAGTATTTATGCAAATTACAATTTTTCAAATTAAGAAACCCAAACATTTACATATTTATGAATAGTGTCTTATAAACTTGTAAATTAGATGAAAAATCAAATAGGTTATGTTATTGTAGATTAAGTAAGCGCAACTATCTGAACTATGTTTTTCCTTATTTCATTAGATCCACATTACATACATTCAGCAAACACTCTTACTAATTGTGTTTGCTCGCAGGCATTGTAATTTTTTACATAAGATATTGTAATTAAAACTGGGAGATGTATTGAATTCTATGGCTTTACCATGAACAACAAAGTATTACGCACACTAAATATTAATGCAACGCAGCATGAAACGACATTTTGCTAAATTAAATGTGAAAAATATTTAAATATTACAAAAAAAAAAGCGTAGTGGCGACTTTCTCAGGCGTTTTTAATAATTTCAAGTAAGTTTTTATTTATTCTCGCTACCTCACAGTACGGCGTTGTCGCTCATTGCCGCCACCGCCACCACGATCTTCACTTTCGCCACGCCATTCCGGATCGTTCGGATCATCGTCGGCGAATGGCTCGCTGTCCGTGGAGTCTGCATCGCTATCACGATGACGCCGGCCTAAATAGGCTTCGTACTCATCGTCTATATCGATCATTCGGTCACGTGCGCCACCATTAAAGGACCCAACGTAGCCAGCATTACCTGCACCGCCATCAAAGAGATCATCATCGGGAGCCAAATGATGTTTTGGATAGTCATAATCATCATGCTCTTCGGCTAAAAACATCATTAAATCGACATCATCATCATCGTCATCATCATCTGCTTCCTCAACTTCGTCCGCTCCACCACTATTCACACAATTGTTCACCGCTTCATTATTAAATCTAACGCGTGTGTGATTACCGCGTCGCCTTCCCCTGCCACCTTTGGAACCTTTGCGTATCTTACCACCATTAACTCGCTGTCTTTTATTTGTAGTAACATCACAGTTTTGTATTGATTTTCCACGTCGATTAACCACAGCTGAACCATCACCACGCCAACTGTTTCGATGCCGTGGATATTTGGAGCCACCAGCAGCGGCACCAGTGTTGTTGCAGTCTTCTAAATATTTTGCATCGAAATTCAAATAGTGAAATTCGACGGGCATTGCCTTTAGCAATCCTTCAAATTCCTCATCGGTAAGTGGGAACTTCAAAGGTTCATATGGAGGCACAAGCTACAGACGAATATAGACAATAAATACATTTTAAAAATTAGAAACGTGCCAAAGTGATTTTATACGTTATTTACCTCTCTTGGGTCCGGCGTAGAACTGCGTCGCTCCGTTTCGCGATCTCTTTTAGTTGATGTTGTGCGACGGCGTTCCAAACGTTTATTTAAATCATTATTATTCGCACAAATTGAGGTGCCGCCAATGCTGCTTGCTGGAGCATTACCTGAGTTAATTAGTTAATTAATGAAAGATCGCAAAAATATATGGATGCATTATAAAAATAAGAACAAAGGTTGCACCAAAGTTATAATACCCTTCCCAAATAAATAAAGTTTCCATACAAGAACTTGATTTGGTCGTTCAGTTTGTATGGCAACTATATGCTAGAGCAGCGAGATATGAACAAGTTATCAAATATAGCGTTGCTTTATACAATAATACACGCCACATTTGGTGTAGATATTTGGTTGGTAAGTAAAAGTTTTCTATACAAGAACTGATTTTTATTGTTCAGTTTGTATGACAGCTATATGTTATAGTTGATGCGATATTGGTTCCGACAAAACTTCAGGTCGATATCTCAAAACCTGAGGGATTAGTTCACGTATACAGAGGGAGAGACAGAAAAACCGGCATTACTAAATTAACTCAACTCGTAAAGCTGATCATGTTACATGATATGTATATACAGCTGTTGACAGCTAATTAGAAACGACAACTATTTTGGAGTAAATGATGTTATTTTCCAATAAATCAAGTATATTTATTGTATTTTCACTTATTTTATTGAAACCTATGTTAAACTTAAACTCTAATAGTAAAAATTGCGTTTAAAATTTGTTTTTGTTTTGAAGATTTTAACAAAAACATGTGGAATCAACGATTTTAGTGCGACAACTAATTGAAACGAAACTATTTTATAAACAAAAAATGATATTACAAAAACTTGCTTACTTTCAGTTAGTATTTTGTTGGTTATCTCTTTTACTTTAATATTGCTTCACATCGATTCCAAATTTACGTTATAAGACTCCGGCAGCGCACCAATGGTGTAGCTTGCCACAAAGAAGATCCATATTTGCGATATTTTTGGTGCATATGGCTCTATTAACATCACCCAGGTCTTAAGTCGGGGCTAAACGATTCCCACTCCAAAACATTGATAGAATTTTTATTAAAATTTTTTTTCAACTTAGACGCATGCTTTGAATGGTTATCTTCCTTATAAAATGCAAATTGTCTTCAGACCATGGCAAACTTGAGATTTTTTAGGATGTGGACGTATTTCTCCTTGTTTATTTCATTCTAGAAAAAAAAACCTCACACCAAGATTGATCCCCCACCGTACGCAACTTCGCGTGGAACATAGCGAGGATCAAATTCTCGAATTATTGGACGGCGAATATACCTACGACCAGCAGGACCTAAGCGATTCATTTTTGTTACATCGTTCCAAACGACATACCTCCGTTGATTGTTGTCTTAGACCAATAAGAGTTGACAAAGTCAGTCATTTCTACGAATTTTAGTCAGAAGTTGGTTCCTACGGCTGTCCGTCTGAAGTCCAGATTCGACCAAACGCCGGACAATTGTTCTCTTGGTTATTTAGACATCGTATTCGTCTTGAATTTCACGTAGAATGTCAATGGAACTCTTTTTTTTCGGTCTCCTCGGGAGACAGTAGTAGGTCTGCGGTATATTTCTGTTAAAGTTTTCTAGTTTTTTCTTTGCGTGCAATATTGAAAATAGTTTTATAATTCTGTATATGTTTAAGGACATTCAAACATTTTTTTTTTAACATTTGACCTTATTCGAAATTTCTTTGCACATCTTTTCAGACCGACGAAGGTTAAAAATGTAGCGAAGGGTAGGTGTACAGCGGCAGCTTTTCCTTATTAAAAAACTTGTGTAATTATTTTAATATATTTTAAACCACAACTTTAAAACACATCCTTATCAGAAATTAATAATATTGCTAATAAAAATTAGCACCAGAAGGAATTCTAATACTTTAAAAAACTGTTTCTAGTTAGCTGTCGCACTTAATTCACCTTCTATATCGTAACGCATTTACTATTTGGTTAAAAATTAAAAGAACTTTAACTTTAAAACTACAAAACAGAGTGAATTTAGTAGTAAATATGTTAACACGAACAATGCAAGACTTTTAGGAATATAAATAACGGTATATCAAAATTTTTTATCATCATACTCATCAGCCACCTACAAACAAACAAAGTGTTTCGAATTAGCTGTCAACGGCTGTATTTTTTAGTCCACGACGTTTCCTTTTGGGTATTACAAATTCTGTGGCGACCTTAATATACTCTGCAAATAACACTTGAAATCACATTACACTTACTTAAACCATTCTCGGTCAATTCCGTAACCGTGTCCAAGGGGTTAAGCGGTGTAGCCGGTGGCGCAGGTGATGGAATACTCTGTAAACATAAGAAAGCAGAATTTGTATGTACTATTACCACTAAATATTTAAAAAACATTTACCTCATGATCACCTCCACCTAAAATGGCGGTTTGTGGCGCTGGAGAAGTGGGATCGGGAGTGTTGGCGCCACTAGATTCTGCCCGACTGTCAATGCGCCGATTGGCGCGCGAACGTGTGCTCCATGGATATTTTAAATATGTTTGGAATTTTCGACGTTCCTCAACCAGCGCACGCTCATGTCGTAATTTAACGGTTTCATCAGAGATATCCTCTGTCTCGTTAGCTTCGTCAGCAGTAGCATCATATTCAAAGTTATCTTCCTGAAATGTATCACTGCGTTTCAAACGCGTCGTACGCTTCAAAGCCAAAATTGACTCAGATGCTGTTGTTTGAATTTCTTCGAATTCTCCTGTAGTAGGAACGTCTACAGTATCTGGTTCAGCCGCAACAGTGCCCTCAACAGTGGATGAAGCGTCCTCATGTTTTGATTTTTTCGCTGTTGGCTCGTCTGATAATGCAGCAGCTGCTGTTGTTGCGTCGGCTTTGATGTTTCCACTTTCAGGTTTTGCCGAAACATCATGTGATAAAACATTATTAATTTTATGATCTAGCACTTTGGACGTTTCTTCGATCGGAGCATCAATTTCATTTGAGGTATCTGCTTCATCTACTGGCTGGACTTCCTTAGTAACATCTCGTTCTTCAGATGCCGATGTTGCTGCTGTTTTTTCAACTGACAACATCTGTTCTGTTTTTTCTTTCTTAGCATCTTCATTGGGTCTTGCTGTTGTTATATCACTTGATGCCTCATTTACAATGTCTCTCGAATCATTTTCTAACCTCTCATCGCCAACAGTTTTCGCAGTAACGGCATTATCCGTAATATTTGCTGTGTCAGTTGACTCAACAGCAGATATTCGATCGTCTTCAATAACACGCCATCTGAAAATATTTTGAACAATATGCAATTAGCCTCAAATAATTAAAATAATTTCATTACTGGGATTCTTAATGATTAGAGAAAATCTCCTTAGTTAAAAAACGGATAATCACTGCTTTAAGGAATTCTCCGTATATCAGTCACATCCATGACATGATTCAATTACTGTTATTGAATCATAAATCATATTAACAAAAGTCAAAAAAGAAAAGTTGATATTTCTTTCTATGCGGTGCATGATTATTCTGAAGCTTCTCTTTTAAAAAGTAATTGTGAAAAAATCGCGAAATATTTGTATAAAAAGCGCATAATACGAAACTACTAAATTCTTTTTATTTTTCTTGAACAACATAATAACAGCTAAACTCGATTTTCGGAAGTATTGAAACACTCTTTCTGCGTAATAAAAATAAATTGATGTCCTAACAGATTATATCGATATGTGAATTTCAAAAAATACATTTTTTGTGTTACGTGTATATCGAATGTACATATTATATGTATATTTGAAAATATTCTTTGAAAATTTGAATTGATCCGGCAAATAGTTTGGAAGATATCATATTAATTTTTTTCACGAAACGCTATTTTCAAAGTGGGACAAGAGAATTTCTCCGAATCGGCTACATGGCTTTCTTAGTTATATTGTCAGAAAATGATCGTAATGAGTAATCAGTTTTTTGATAATAATTTCGATTTTCTGAATATCGAACTGTCATTTGGCGAACCACATTTATCTTGTTTTTTTTTTTCTATATATCAAAGTAAGCTTGAATAGAAAAATATTTTTTTTTTTTGCTTTCTCCATAATTATTGCTGATACTTCATAAAGGTTTACCAAAGAGTTATTCAAAAAAATACTTATCCAATGAACGTTGCACTTTGAAGAAGGAAAAATTCTATATTATTGTGTATGGTAGGAATTATTTGCAATTTTGTACATACATATATACAACTGGTTAATAAAAAGTGCCAACTTACTTGGGTGTTGGTATTTCCTTGTATTGTAAAATTTCAACACGTGTCGCTGCCGCAACACTATATGGTATAACAATGTTGTCTATATCATACGAAGTACGATTTTTAGATCTGCAATGAATTAGAAGCAAACGTGATTAAACAATTATGTACATAATATAGTTGAGGAGTGATCTTACACCTTACTAATATATACCTTTCATATTTGTGATAGTTGCTGTTGCCAACGGACGCGCTTGCATGTGTTGGCGACGATGTGCGACTACGTGTCGCAAAACCATCCCAATTCGCCTCATTCGATTCACCGGTGTAGTTCGATGTCGCATAATTATTCTGATGTTGAAAATGAGTGTTATTGCTGCTGCTGCTATTGTTGTTGTTAGCATTGCCCATTGATGTGCTTGACGCTGAGCTTTTACGATGTTTATTATGTTTATGGTTGCCAATACCACTACTACTGCCACCGCCACCGCCATTTAGGCCATTACTGTTGCTGGAGATCGATGATGAATGTATTGGGTTGGGACTGTATGGATCGTAATTTTGCGGAGGATTGTCGCTTGTTTGATGTACCGAATTGCTGTTGACGCTTTGTTGACTGTGATAACTGCTTTGACTGTGACTGCTGTGATTGGTGGCGACCGGTGATAAGGGTCGTGGCGGTTCCAGCAGCACACCGTCGCCAACTAGATGATAGTGATGCAGTTTTTTTGATTTTTTTGCCACTTCTATTACAATATTAGCAAGGAATTCCAATATTATCAATCGTTTTAAAACGTTTTGTAAATATGTTTTGTGTTGAAAAAATCATAAGATCCAGTTATCATTGCATTAAAGAAAACAAAAGTCGGTTGCATAAAATATTTTGTTTTATTTCGAAAAGTATTTTCATTTTCGAATAGATGAGTTTGTTACGTAATCGATTTTTTTTTTTTGATATGGTTGCAGCAATCAAACAGATAAATTAAAATATTAAATGAAGTTTCATGAAATAAACGAAGCGTACGTTTTATTATTGTTTTTATTATTATTATTTTGTTTTATATCGTTTAGAGCGATAATTCAATCCATTTAACGCCATTATTATTGAGTGCGATTTTTCATTAATTAATTAATTGCATTTGGCGGCAGGCGGCATTTGAGTAGCGTCAAGAACGTTGATACAAATGTCAAGCATAATAATTCGATCAGTTAGCAGAGCAATTCATAATCAGAATAATCAGTGTTATGATGCAATCGATATTGTAGAGTCGTTTCAACATGGAGCAGATCAGTTCATATTGCAACACACAAAATGGAAAGAAAAAGAGATGCAAAATTGTTTTTGTTTTATGTTAATATCAATTATCGAATTTTTCATGTTTACAATAATTTACTGTTGGCCACAAGTGGCGTTGTTGTAGTAGACGTAGACAAAATGCCAGTACCGTTTCCACCATCGCTCGCCGGCAATGACGTTGTTGTTGCTGTTATCGCTGTGGTTTCATTTGCGCTAGCTGCTGACACATTCGTTGCCGCTCCACCATTTTCGAGTCCGACTCCTTTTGTTAAATTAGCCGATGAATCTGTTGTCAAACCAATTGTTGATAGTGACGCATTTGCAGAATTTGCTGTTGTTGCCGTTGCCGTTGCCGCTGCCGCCGCCGCATTCTTTTCATCCATCGCCAAGCGATCCTTTTTCTTTGTGTAGCGGCGTTTCACGGTCGGTTCATTGTATTTCTTGGATGTGTTAAGTCCGGCTGCACGTTCGGCTTCTCGCTCAGCTTTCCAGACGCTTTTCGCTATACTTTTAACTTGACAACGCATAATTCTGTGCTGCCATTCTGGAATTCGAGCAATGGCCTCCAAGTGCAAAGTGCTGCTGACGTCTAGAGAAGAATGCGAACAAGTGTCTTGTTTATTTCCAAGGATACCGATGAAATTACTTTATATAATATATGTATATGTGCGAAATGGTAAATATTTCGCTTCATTTTTATTTACAAAATTGAATATTTTGATTACTTTTTCTTTGATAAGAATTTGAGACTGCATTATTGATTTAAAGTGAACATGCATAATTTTTGTAGGAGTTTTTTTGGAAATATGAAATTTTCTTTTTACAATAAAACACAGTAAAGCTGGGATTTAGAATAGCATACCCCGAAGTCGGTATTAAACCTTTCCCATGACTGTCGGGTATAAGTAACCGGAACGGACCCGGATTTTTACTTCTCGAAACTACTTCAAGAATGTTTTCTGTAGCTACAATAAGAATTCGGGGTTAAAATGGGTATGAGCGAATAGACGAGGTTCTATAGATAAAACGAGTATATACATATAGTATGTATATAGTAAATAAAGTCGTATCTCACTGATCAGTAGTAACTAGTTTAACATCGTTAACTACAACAAAATGCAGTGCACCGGAGTTGGTATCACATTTAATTCCTACCACGAAAATTTTTCTTAGTTACTAACGCTGATAATTATTTGCAGCTAAAAATATAAATCTATGTTTGCCACAGAAGGCGACTTTTGGAAATAAATTCCATTGATTTTTATATATTTTTCCTTTTATTCAAAGAGTTATGGCGCTTGAAGAAGCTTGGAATGATACTGCTATGAAAGAGATGTGCATTAAAATAACCGTTATTAAATTCTCTTATCTTTGCTATCTTCTTCGACAAATTTTATTTTGCGTTTAAAATATATTTATATGAAAATAAAGTTAAAATTGACTAACGAAGAGCTTGAGGAATTTATGACAAATAAATTTAAACTTTTTCTTTTAAATATCCGCATATCTATCTAATTAACTTTCTAAATAATAACGTTGCCAAAAAAGTACCAATAAATGCCAAACATAATTTAATTGTATAGAATAATTCCACATACCTTCACGGAAACTTAAAACAGGATGATAGCCAGGATCCAGTAGCGCTATTCTATCCGCCATCATCATTGTATCAGGCGGATCTCGAGGCGCTGTCGGATCTATTCGCCCCGTACACAAAGCACATGGATTGAATGGCCACTGGCAACCACATTTGATGTTACTGAAATCATGAATAAGCACAAAAATTAAAAAAGTACCCCAAATGTTTTTCATAATGCATATCAAAAGGAAAAATTAAAAACAAATTTACAACAAAATTATTAAACTCACCTTGGTCGCGCAGCCTTTTTAGAAATTGTGTGCAGACTCTGTGTTTGAAGGAGTTTACGTTTACGGAAAAGCGATGGCACAAAACCGCGGGTGCGAGCAGTCCCCATCAGTCCCGTTCCATCCGCTTCGCTTATATCAAATTTACTGTTTGTGTTGCCTACCAGATTCCCTTTGTAACCGTTAACAGATGTCGTTGTTATATTGATTGCGGAGACTTCACTCGTTTTGAGACTACTATCATTCGTAGCAACGTGCGGCTCATCTTGACCGCATACCACTGACCCCTTGCTTCGTACAATTTCCTGTCGTAGTTCAGTGTGTTGCCGTATTTTTATTTCTAAATCAGCTATTTGTGAAAGTAGCCAAGACCAACGCGCGGCTATCGCTGCTCGATCACGTGAATACCGCCAAGCTGCACGCTTTGCACTATAAAACAATAATAAATACATTTTCAAAGTTCACATTCATAGTTTTTAGACAAAAATGTGCTACAACATATACAAGGAATACTCACATGGCTAATGGCTGTTGTATTTGATTATTATAGGTGACCATTTCATCGGCAGATTCACCACCAGAACTTGATTCTGTCGCATCCGAGTCCATTGCCGTCTGCACCTCACGCATTTCTGTTTGCAGCAGCCCAGCAACCTGAGCCAACTCTTCGCTGACATTTATATCGTAATTGGGAACCACAATTTCTCCTTTGCGTTCAACCGACGTCGATGTTGACGTCGTCGCTGTGGACGTTGACGCAGCCGTTTGCATGTCTTGTAATAATGCCTTCTTAGATTTACGCGACATTTGCGTACTTGCCACACTGAAATTGCTATTTGTGGGAACCATGCACAGCTGTTGGGCATTCGAAGACTGTTCTAAGCGCCGTAACATAGATGACATTTGTGTTGAAGCCACAGGATTCTTTTCATCTGCCCAATTATTGGCGGGAGGTCTCGCTGCTATGACACTGATTGCGGTATCAGGACATAATAAATCCGAAACTCTATTCATAGCATTACCTTTACCCACAGATATACGTGCCGTCCACTCAAACAAGCCAGCAATTTCTTCACTGCAATGCTTGCTCATATAACGCGATTGTATTTTACGCAAGCGCCTTAATAGAAAATCGATTTTGCGATGCATCGCTTGTTGATTACGCTCGATTTCACTTTGCATTTCCTTTAAGGGGCTCGGTTTGTTCGATGTAGATGCTACTTGGCTGCCGACGTCTTCATATAGTGTGTACTCTTCGTTAAATAGTACATTTAAGTCGCAGAGCGTATCAGCGCCAGCGCTGCCATCGAAACCTTTAAGAACTTTCAACACCTCCTCTAAATCTTGATCCTCTAGTTCGCCAGCACCACCCTCTTTCATAAACGCTGGTGGCAAATTCGTGCTATTCAATGTATTCACCGACGATGTGCTACTTTGCGGCGTAAAAGAGTGTTGTAGCTGGCGTACTTGATTCGATAATGGTGTTGGTGGGGTTTGTTGCAATTGCAGCTGCAACTGCTGCACCTGTTGGTGATGTGTTTGATGCTTTGTTGGTGTACACGGTGGCGTTGTTGATACAGGGAGGGTTACAATGCTTCCGCTTACTGGAGTAATGCCCTCATCACAAGTTGGTGAAGCCATGGCCGTACCATCCAACTGACTTAATCGCTCTGAATAATTATAATGAAAATAATAATAAAATTGATACAAGATAATTACGATATTTCGAAAGAAAAAACACAACTTACCTTCAAGATTATCCTCCACTTCAGAGGCAGTCATAGTTGAATCTGTACTTATTGGTGGCAGGACGTCCACCGACAAAATTTGAATACGCGTTGTAGCATCTGATTTTAAAGATCCCGAGTTTCCCTTCACAGACTCGGCATTTACTTCTTCAGTTGGAATAGTCGGTGTTACCTTTGATAGCCCCTGAGTTGTTACAATCACGTCACTAAATCTTTTTTTCTCATTGCTTATTGTTATCTTTTGTGCTTGCGCTTTGGAGGAGGACCCTAAACAATTTTCGCTTTTTTCATTACATTCAGTAAGTAATTCTACTTCCATATGTTGGCGTTCGTCTCCTTGTGAGGATTGTGCGATACTCGGACTTACAGCTGCGTTTATTTTATTTGCTTCTTTTCCACAAATTTTTAGATTGGTGAATTCTTTCGTCTCCGAATTTGTACTTGTTAGAACATTTGATTTATTTGAGCCGTTCTTCCCCACTGCGACTTCTTGAAGATGTTTACGAATACAAACTTTCGTTGTTATGCTCTCTTCAATATCATTTGTCAAATCGGCTAAAAGCTGTTCCGTTGAATTACTTTTACAGCTTATACTGGTATTGTTATTATTGTTGATATTAGATTCGGTTTCTTTGCAGGGCGTCTCACTCGCCTCTGCGTCCGAAAATATTGCCTCGACAATATTTTTGTCATTACCAATACTAATGCCTTTATTATGTGGAATTACGCTTAGGCCCATTGGCTCATTACTGATGGTATCTTCTTTTTGAGTCTCCCTTTTCTCACCGTCTGCCAAACTTGTGTCTATTACTGATGTGTTTTTCTTATCTGCCAAAGTGATGATTAATTGTTTTGATTTTTGCGCAACTAAAGAAGTTGGCGAGACTGCTTGTTCAAAAACTCGTTGATAAGCGTCCTTGGATCTGGTTATCCGTGTCGAATTAGATGTTGAGGATGACGGTGTTGGAGTAGAGGCCGAATTTCGACGGTATCCTTTCGCTTTTTGTTCACTATTGGTGTTGAGGGATGTCGACGTTGTTGAGCCTGATTCAGTAGCACTTTTAGTCGAACGTGATGGTGGTGCGACTTTTGTCGTCGAGTTGGAGAGTTTTTCCGTGGGGCTCATTGGCTCGTTGAGCGCTGGTGCCATAGTTTTACTACCAGAAGCTGCTTCATCTGGCTTCTCGATGATCGCGGCGTCAGCGGCCACGATGCTATCATACGCAGCGTCTGTCAATGCGCTGGCGTTGATTCCACTATCCACCGCCACCGTTTCGTTCTCAGCACCACGACCACTGCCAACTCGTTGACTGCGCCTGCGTATTGCGCGCGTCGTTGTATCAATTGACTTCTCAATTTTTAATGTTTGTTTTTTTCTTTCTTGGTCTATAAATTAAATAGTGTTTGCTACCTGTTTATAAACTTTTCTATGTCGATGTGAATATTCTTTTCTTTCTTGCACAAATGAGCTGATCTCTTTCGCATATGTAGAATTGGGGGTCAAAGGATAATTGCAAGATTGTCCTATCCAGTAAAAATCGCATAGAATGAAGAGGCTTCCTTCTGAAAAAATTATATTAGACCGCTTTAATTAATCTATACATTTTTTAATTGCTTAGTTCATGCCAAATGAGGACACAAAATTATTAGAAGGTCTTACGAATATAAAGACAAATGGACGTGAGGATAACAAGACGCGGAATTATTTTCAACCACAGGAAATTAATATATGTATATACATAAACCGCACCCTCAATTTTATTTTATAACTCACTAACCCAGTACATTGTTTCTAACTTTTTTCTAAATTTTGAGATATAACGAACGAGGCAGTTAATATTCGGCTTAGGATTACGTTCAATGATGCAACACAATTACAACAATGAACATATTTTTCTTTGGTTATACTAATAGGAATATTTATGAACAAGCATTGGGATTACTTAAGTTACATAAAATATAGCCAATGACACGCTACTAAAAGCTATATTCAGTTTGATGTATAAAGCCTGCTATAATTTCAAACCAGGGCCTACTAAACTGGAACAGAGCATACATATGCGGTGAAAAACTGAAATTCGAAAGCATTATCCAAAACAATTTGGTTAAAGTTTCATCTTAACAAATCGACACGAAAATCTCATATACTTTACAACGAAAGACCTAATAATAATTACGGAAATGTTAACTATTTTACAGTAGTAATTTGTATTATTATTAAAATTATATCTACTTTGCGATTTCGATTGGGAAAAATTGACCTAGTTGACTTTATGAGTTAAATTTCAGTTTGAGTAATATTAAAAATATTTTTAGGATATTTTTGCTGCGAATAATTTCAGTAAAATATCGGACGGAAGAGGAAGACAGTACACCCACAATTTGTTATATATAAGAATTTAAGGTTGTTATGTTATTTATAAGAATTAAAATTTTTAAAAGTTAAGAAAATACTGGTTGGATTAAGGTATACATAAGCAATCTCTTTTTATAAAAACAGACTGTAAACCATCTCGAGAAAAATGACAAACGTTTAGAATACGTTATAAAAAAAAACATTTCCGAAAGACAAATGGGCTGTAATAATTATTAAACTTACGGTTGCAACAGCTATACACAACGAAACTAAGTAAATTTATTTGATTGTCTTTCAATGCTGAGAATATCTTTCAATATCTTTTCATAAAGTTTCGAAGTATTTCGTAATAACACACATGTTCAACGTAAGCTTAACATCATATATTTTTACATGTATATAAAAATCTTAAAAAAGAGGGTATCTATTAGAATGTAATTTCTATAAAAACATATATTATTACATTTTTTATCTGTTTCATCGAAATGTTCGAATTTCTTCAACCAAAGGCTTTAAACGTACACACAATATCATAACCACACAAACAGCATATAGTACAGACGCGCATTTGGATTTACAAGGCATTAGACATACCCCGGTACCTACGATTAAAAACAAACACACCAACTCAAGCAAAATAGTGGATCATTCACAATTGACATGGTTGTCCAAGCACTCATGGCTACAATTGTTATTGCGAACTAGGCAATATAGCAGCAAAAACTAACGAGAAGTAGGCATTATAACGAGCTAGAGCAAAGCAAATTTTCAAGCAAACCGAAACAATGACAGGCGCACGTGAGCGAAAGAGAAGAATAAAGTACTGCGCAACGACGGAATTGCTTTAACTTTAATACAATTGTCATTAAACTGTTCATATATATTTAGTTACGTTACAATTCGAGATGGTATGGCACAATATTCATAACAAGCATGGTAAGGGACGTAATGTCTGGGTACACTCTGCTTCTTAACACTGTCGTCGCTGCTAACAGAGGCAGCGCGCAACATCGTCTTCCTTTAGTGGTAAAGGGTATGGGAACACTGGTTTAATTCCGCGCACATTCTTTACATTCACTTGTAATTGGAATTTCACAAAAGTTTTCTTATTTTCAATACATTTTCTTTAATTATTTCGAATGTGTAGTTTTATAAAATATTTACGTACCTAACACAATACATTCAAAAAATTTGTTGAAAATTTATAAGTGCGCGAGCTTTTTCAATACTGCAAATTGGGAGTATATCATTTAAATTTAAACTTTTTGACGAAATCACAAATTCATAATCGCGCCATACTGCTAGCTAGGGGTTTAGCTTTGGTATAATTCTTCCTCTTCTTTCACCACGAAACGGGAACAGAATTTCGATTTGGTACTTTCATACACGACTATTTACTTTGAAATATTTTTTTGTTTTAGGTTTTATAATGTACTCAGTAAACTTTAAAACCCACATATGCACTTCAATTAAGTTCTAAATTGAAAACATCATATCAAACATTTAAATATTCGCAACTATTTCCAATTATTATTTTTTTTTTAATTATGGCCGCCTTTATTTTTTCCGTATTCTCTTTTAGATTTAATTAGAGACGGAATGAGCGAGTATGTTCACTGTAGAATTACAAAAACAACGATAACCACTATATGGATAACAAAAGCCAATTCGACATTTGTGAGAAAACTTTTTTCCCCAACAAATTCTTATTCCGCTTGCTTTGAATTTTAGTAATTTTAAATTTTCACTTCGTTATCCCCGCACTATTCGTAAAGCAAACACTAATTCCGTTTTCATACTATGCGCACTAAAACAATGGCGGCCGCGATAGCGATTTTTTATATACTGCGCTTTTTAAAAAATATTTAATTCACTGTAAGTAATATTTTTTTACTCTGCACATCCGAAATCGAACGAACACAGCCACTACTAAAACCGACGTGTATCTCCATCACACTGTGAATTAATGGTTGCTGTACTCGTTTTTCCATTTATTCCTTCGCCATCAAACACACATTGCGCGTACTCGTTACCCGATGTAGCGAGTGATCTGTCATCCTGCTTTCACACAAAATACACACCGACTTTCCCTTTTCCTCACATTGACTTGGATTGTACATACGAATGTTAAAATTCACTCAAGAATTGTAATAAGGCAGTATAAAATTTACTATTAAAAACCCTATTCCGCCATATTGCTACCAAACAAACAAAATAAATGCTGGTTATTTTACTTATTTACCAAGAAAGTCGTTTAGATAGTCATTTTATTGGGATGAACACGAATAATAATATTTACTAGGTATGGCATCACTTTGTCGGTGAAATAACACACACTTCATACTGCATTATTTCAGCGACGAATTATGTATTTAATTATTTCTGCATTCTCTTAATGCAATCATTTTAATTCAAATAAGCTTCTAGAAAAACTCGTCAACTGGAAATTACTTTTTTTCAAATCCAATGTCTAATGGTACAAACTTAAATTCATTGATCAAGTGGAAATATGCAATAGTCACGCTTTTCTTCTACAAACCACTGCCTTATCTACATTTCAGAGTTGCATCCACAATAACAATAGTTTATATCAAGAACATGATGATTTTGAAACTTTCCTCTGAATTTCGAAGATTGGAATTACATAGTCCTTAACGTTTAATTGTAAATGCTTTGAAAGTATAATCTGGGATTTCTTTCGTTTCCGAAAAGATGGCTTTGTCTATACGCGATTTGGGACTGCCTTTGGTTTCCAACCAATTTTTCCTAATAGAGCAAATAAATATTAAAGTCTCATAAACCAAATATATGCTTACATTTCATTGACTTTATCGAGTTCGCCTTCCATTTGACCACGCACGGTACCTTGAGAAGTGTTCATGCACCAACCACGTAGTCCAAACAATTTTGCTTGTTTTTCGGTATGCTTTTCCCGTAAAAGAAGCATACAATACTGTAAAAAATTTAATAAACAATAACGCAAATGAAACCATACCTTTCTGAAAAATACTCCTACGCGTCGACATTTTGAAAAATTAAAATATCAGTTATTTAGTATAAAATAATCCAACAATTTCATCCATTGATATTTACCTTGTACTTTTCCAAAGACTTCAAAATTTGTGCTAAATATTTGTTTTGTAGACATTGCGATTTCTTTATATGAATTTATAGACTCTACTAATGATTGAGACTTATAGGCAACACAACTTATTATTGTAGCAACAAAAATTTTTATGAAAAGTAATTCAATGGAGCCGAATAACTTACTAGCTGCCATAACAACACAGTGAATTTTTGTATTTTTATGAAAGTTAAAAAACGAAATCAGCTGTTCAATCATAAGGAAATGTTTGACAGTGCTCCATGTTAGAAAGTAGATACATATATAAAATCTTAACCCTTAACTTTACACATTAATGTGAAGATGATAAAAATATTTGACTTGCTACTAAACTAACGTTTAGATTAAAATAATTTTTTGACATATTTTTTTTACCCAGTTATGCCAAGGCATTATATGGACACATTTAAATAAAAATGCCGATACAAATTGTAATTTATATGGTTTCCTTTCTCACCCGAACTTGTATTTGTTATTTGGCTTTATTCAATTACTTTACGAGGTTTTTGTTCAAATTTAAAGCAAATAAGTTAAATATATTCTGCTATTTTTTTTGTTGTGCGGCAACAAAATAATATCTAATTGTTTTGTTTTATTTAGTTAAATTGGCAGCACAAATTTCGTTGTTTTCAATGGTCGGATATACTATATATGCCGTTACGTTCTGGTGCGAACAAGCAGATCCTTTGATTATTAGTACTGACGAGTAAGTACAGTCTATACTAACTTATTTTAAATAATTTAATTTATATACACTTAAAGTCAAAAAAACGCCGACGGTAACACTTTTCCTGTTACGGAGCTTTTCTCCTCATTTGAAATGCGTAACGGAACTTTTTCGTTTCCTTTATTAGTGTTGCTTTAATTAGATTTTTTTTTTTTGTAATATTTCGTACCGGTGAATAAATTAAGTGCCTAGCAATCGGTGTGAAAACAACGAAAGCCAACAAAAATGGTATTATCCGAGAAACAAAAAGTTGATATAATTGCGTATAAGCGGCAAAACTTATCAAATGTCGAAATTTCGTGTATGGTTCACTGCAATGAATCTTCCGTAAGACGATTCTGGAAGAAATATTTGGAAACGGAGAGCTTATCACGCCGTCCTGGAAGTGGGCGTCCACGAAAAACAACTGAGCGTGACGAAAGAGATATCGTCAAGATAGCTCTTCGTGACCGATTTAAAACTGCTCCAGAAATTGCTGCGGAATTAAAGAATGGTCATAACATGGAGATTAGCACCTCAACTGTGCAGCGTCACTTGAGAGAAGTAGATTTATTGGCTCACAGACCCGCTAAAAAGCTACTTCTCACAGCGAAAATGCGTTCCACCCGTTTAAACTGGTGTCTGGAAAGGAGAAATTGGACCACCAGCGATTGGGCACAAGTCATCTTTTCAGACGAGTGCAAAATAAATCTTTTTAGCTCAGATGCAGGATGCGTAGTGCGCCGCAGAAAAAATGAAAGATTTAGTCACAACTGCGTGCAGAGTACGGTGAAGCATACCCCATACATAATGGTGTGGGGAGCGATAACCAGTTATGGAGTTGGAAAATTTTTTTTTATCGAACGCTACGTTAACTCTTCTGTCTATATTGAAATCATTAAACAAGGTGTTATGCCAACGATTGAGCAGCTGTCAGAGCACGAAATAAAAATTATATTTCAGGACGATTCTGCACCTTGTCACCGGTCGAAGTTGGTAGGTTTACCATCGAATCTAGAAATTTTAACTAATTTCTTTTAACAAAATTATAATAATACAACAATAATCTTTTTATAGGTAAAGGAATATAAGACTCTTTTGGGAATTGACTCACTGGTATGGCCGGGAAATAATCCGGACCTGAATCCCATTGAAAATATGTGGTCAATTTTAAAAAGAAAAATACGCCAGCAGAAGCCGACTAACATCAATACTTTGAAGAAAGTAATCGAAACTACTTGGTATGATGATGTTTCAACAGAAATTGTTAAAAAACTGTGCTTAATGTAAACGGACCTTGTTTTTATACTACAAATACTATTTCCATTGGTAATACACAAATCAGCGTTTTTTTTTTACTTTAGGTGTATGTATATGTTTCTTTTATTTGCGTAACTTAACTTGTTTTCTCTCAAAGTCGACAATCTCTAATAAAACTTTGAAAATTTAACTTACATTCGTCTCAAGTATAGCTATCATTCAAATCCACTTGATCTCTTTTTGCATGATTTTTTTTACACGGTTTTTTGTACATCTCCTATTTCCTTTTTTTACACGGCTTTTTCATTTTAATTATGTACTTTTTTCAATGAACTGTAAACTTCGTACGTAAAACGAACGTAAGAACTGAGCGCGGTGAATTTTGAAAGAAGAAATGAAAGTTATATTGTGAGGTATAGTAAACTTCATCCGTTTACACTAGGTCAGGTCTACAAAGTCTAAAAGTTTAGTGAGATTTATAATATTTAAAATTTTTTCAGCTAATTCACGTTTACATGTTTCACGATAACATGCATGTACATACATATGTATGCCTTTGTGTATAAATTTTTCTTTATTATACATAGGTATGTGTATGTATACATATATCTTATGACTACATACATTATTTGTAACTTTTGTTACACATATTTAGCATATTAATTACATATAAGATGATAGTAAAAAAACAAAAAATACTTTAGTAGTAAACTATATTTTTAAATAAATTCTCTACTGCGAAGAGTCTAATCGCTGCCGAAAGCTGTGGAAAGTTTCGTCTTAGCGAGCGTCTGTGCTACCATGAATGTATTGCTCATTAACATCGCAACTGTCATCGGTCCAACTCCGCCTGGCACTGGCGTTATGTGGCCAGCCACTTTACGCACTTCTGTAATGGAAAATAATTAAATTAGACCTTAACCAATAAATACTTCGAATTCGTTACTAACCTTCAAAATCAACATCACCGACAAGCTTGGTTTTACCTGGCTCTGCTCCGGGTATGCGTGTTATACCAATATCTATGACGCAAGCACCAGCCTTAACCATATCACGGCGCACAAGTCCCGGCTTGCCAACAGCGGTAATTATTATATCAGCATTCTGACAATGTTTTTTAAGTTGCTCAGGTGGCGTATTGCGATGACATATGGTTACTGTGGCATCCATACCCTTCGACACATGTCGACCATCTGTATGTAATAGCATCGCTGTTGGCATGCCTACATTTTTGGAACGTCCAATTACCACTACATTCTTGCCGAATGTGGGTATTTCGGTCCGTCGTAACAACTCATACACACCCAAAGGTGTTGCTGGTACAATGCTCTTCATATCGAGTGCTAAGCGGCCGACATTTATCTCGTTAAAACCATCAACGTCTTTCGACGGCGCTATAGCATTACAAATGGTATGCTCATCAATATGATCCGGTACAGGTAACTGAACCAAGATACCATCAACGGTCGTATCTTCATTTAACTTCCTAATGTACCCTAAAAGCTCCTCCTGGCTAGTAGTATCGGGCAAATCGATGGTGTTGCTAATTATACCAACGGTTTTAGCAGCGACCATCTTATTTTTTACATATGTCTGGCTAGCTGGATCCGTGCCAACTAAAATAGCGGTTAGTCTTGGTGCACGATTTCCCTGTGCTACATAATCCGAAATCTTTTCCTTGAGCTCATTCTTAATTTTATCAGCAATAGCCTTTCCGTCGATGATTTTCGCCTCATGACTGTTAATAAAAAATAAAATATGACTTTTTATAGTTATTGTTTTAACCGTATTTTAAAAATAATTGAATATCGAAAAAACAAAATTTGTACCTTTTACATAAATAATTATTAGCATAGTACCTATCTAAATGTATACGATGTGCACAGTTTGATTTTAAACCATTTTACTACATACATACATATGTATATTCATTTTAAATTGAGGTTATCTGAGGTCGTAAAAAAATCCCCAATTATTGTCACGTTCCTATACCATACAAAAACCTTTCAACGTACACAAATACTTAGGTATGTATAAATCTATATGTTTGCATCTACATATTTATTATAATCGTGACATGAGAAAATCTTATGCTGCTGAAGGGACTTTTATTACGTTTTTATATAATTCTTATATCATATTCCGTAATAAGGTGCTTGATAGATTTCAAATTAGTAACATAAAAGCGCTTTGATCTCTTTTCACAAAAGTTCTAAGAATATTAATACCGTTATTAGCACTAAAAGCACTCTAAAGTTGAAAACTTACAAGTCAATAAATTTGAAATTATTAAGTTTGTCACGATGTTTGTAATACCCAAAAAGTAAGGTCCGAGTCCCTAAAAAGTATGAATAGGAAGGATCTTGGGGAAAAGAGCACATCCACAAAATTTCGACTCGATACATTCGGCAGAAGTTCACATAGTATATAGTACGAGGTGTGTTCAAAAAGTATCGCGAATTTTGTGTTTTTCAAAAATTATTATACACTTGTGCCAATGGTTTTTCCAATCTTCGAAGCACTTCAAAAAATCATTTTTTTTTTATATTCTTCAGCTCCTCCTTCGATGCCGTCTTTATCTCGTCAAAGAAGCCTAACATCGTCCTTTCATGGGCCTCTTCAGTTTAGGGAACAGAAAAAAACACAGCGGGCCAGATCTGGGGAATACGGTGGCTGCGGCATCATTAGTGTGTTGTTTTTAGCCAAAAAGTCGCGCACAAGCAACGATGTGTGTGAGCAGGGGCGTTATCGTGGTGCAAAAGCCAATTTTTGTTCTTCCACAAATCCGGGCGTTTCTGGCGGATTGCTTCGTGCAAATTGCGCATAACTTGCAGGTTATGTTCCTTATTGACCGTTCTTCGCTGTGGCAAGAACTCATGATGCACCACGTCCCTGCAATCGAAGAAAACTGTCAGTTACGATTCGCGATACTTTTTGAACACACCTCGTTTACTGACAGTCAGACGGACACGGCTTAATCGACTCAATTTAACACGGTGATCATTTGTATAGAACAGCGTGACGCACCTAGCTTTTTATGTTCTTATTCAAATGTATAATCCATTCATTGAAATTTCTGCATGCAGATCATCAATACTAGTGTTGATGTAACGGTTATTCAAATCGTTTTAAGCGTTTGTTTACTGGTTCTCTTTCATGTTATTTATTTAATAAACTATACGCCAATATACTTTATTGATACATCGAATAGTTAGTAAAAATATACGAAATGATATAGAGATAAGAATGTGGAAAGTGTTATATATGCACAATCGGTTGAATGTAAGTAAAGAGTTAGTGCTAGATTAACAGTAAATTTTTGGTTTGCGAGATGAAAGCTTGATATGTCCCTCCATAAAATCAATGTCTGCGTGTAATGAGTTTACGAGATTAGCAATCCTATTATTTGGTCCGCGGTATACGTAGTTTCGTTGAGTCTTCGCTCAAAACTGCTGAATGCTTCTGAGGAGTCAATCAGCCCGTTGACAATTTTGTAGAAAAATACCGCATCAGAAACCTTCCGACGCGAGGTTAAGCTGTTGAGTTTGAAACGGGAGCGGATGTCCTCAGTGGAGAGTCCCTGCATCCTTAACGATTGATGGAACAACAATGTCTTGCAGAATTTGTTTTGTATTCTCCCAACTCTGTTGATGAGTGTATCAGTATATAGAGACCAGATTACACAGCCATACTCTAGTATTGGCAGTACAAGTGAACGGTATAGAGTGACCAGAGAATTCGGGTTGTTGAAATACCTTCCTGTTCTGATGATGAGTCCAAGCACTTTAAAAGATTGTATAGTTATCTTGTCAATATGCTTTGCAAATGTGAGTTTGTTGTCTATAATGATTCGTAGATCCTTGATTTCGGTTAATTCCTGTTCGTCACAATTCCTTTCAAATCATCGCCATATAGCAGACATTCAGACTGTATATTGTTTACAATGTCATTGATGAAAATATTAAAGAGTAGTGGTCCTAAATGCGATCCCTGAGGAACACCAGATATGACCTCATAAGCTCTAGACTGATGACAGTCAACCGTGACGGTTCATCCAGTAAATGCACTTTTTGATATACATACATACTTACATACATATGTGGGCAGAAGTAAGTGTAATATGTGTCTACATGGTTTTTATGCGATGAATAATTGTGTATGTAAAAGATAACAATTGCATATGTAACTAATACTCTTCATAACCTCCGTTAAAATACTTAGTAATCTTTTTTATGCATAAATACAATTTGCTTATAAATGTATATTTATCAGAAATTTCGTTAGTTAAAACAAGTGAAAACCCTAGCTGTTCATATTTTAGTTCTAAAGAATCATACTTGCTGAAAAGTTGTTCAACAATTAAGAGCAAATGGCCCGCAACAAACTTGCATCGATTCCTGAGAAATGTGATGTATGTACATACATATGTTTGTACGTAATAAGAATGCACATACACTCATACATAATGCAAAATCTACAATTACACAAAAAAGTATGGGTGTAGATGAACAGCATTCATGACATCGCGACAATGAATAACTCAAGGGGATTCACATACTCACCTATGTATGTATTTGTTGTTCATTCGAAATAACAAAGTCATTGCACAATAAATGTATTTGCTAGTTATATGTACATATGTACATATATCTGGGGATTTACCCTTGCACATATGTTCCAATGTTAAATAGAAATAAACAACATACATTTGGTGACGTTTTCTCTAGAAATTATTGGGGGCTTGTAAGTAAATCCCCAAAAAATATGCGGAAGAGTTTGCGTAAAACAAAAATATTTATTAATCATGTTACATACCTTTATCATATCTCATATGATCACATAATTTTTCGAATACTAATGAAACAAGTGCGTTGTTATATACATCTGCGTAAATAAGTTTATTCATTATATATTAATTATTATATTATAGTACAATTATTTTTACTCTTTATAAATAGAAGTAGATAAGTTATACGAACAAATTATAAGTTGGCCAGTATATAGTGTAATAATTAAAACTTTTTTGTAGTACTTGACATGGCAAAAAAACAAATAAGTCTAAACGCCTTAATAACGCGTATACAATTATAGATTAAAATTTCTCTTCGTTTAAATATGTACAAATTTATATATTTTGTAGTAGCTTTAAGATCTGTTTATCTACAAGGCTTAAGGCATTGATGAAAACGTCATATTCAATGTTTTTACGCATATAATCTAGCATATCGTCGGCTTTGTTCCACAAACAAAGTAAATGTTGCATTTTGCAGGGCACAGCTAGCTGCTTCCATTTATCTTGCACACTTAAAGCAGCAACTAAATTTTGATATTTCTGTGCATCGCACAACAACTCCTCAAAAGTAGTCGGTTGCTTATTTACGGCGTTGTGATTGTCTACATCATTCAGGCCCATGCCTTTAAATTCGTCCTTAACTCTGATTTTTCCCCTCTCTTTAGTTTCGTCGAATGAATTCGATGTTCCTTCTTCGTCTTCTTCACCGGAAGTTGAAGACATTTCCTCTTCTTTAACAACTAAATTAACAGTGTCAACGGCTTTGTAACCTAACGATGTGAAATATGTTATAATTTGTGTGCCCACTTTTGTCTTAAGCTCTTTAGCTAAGTCACCAGCATTTCGTCCAGCTGCATTGGATGCATGCATGAGTTCGATTGCATTTTGTGTTGCAGTTTCTAAAATCAACTTAACAAACTCAAAATCCGATTGCAATACGGCCATATGTAAGGCATTATTTTGTTCCTTAGCATTTGGTACAAGTGCTGCTCGGTGATCATGTTGCAATAACTTTTTAGCTACGTCATAATTCCTTTGTCGAATAGCCAAATGCAGTGGTGTAAAGCCTTCGTCGTTCTTAATCGCCAAATTTAGGCGTACACCACTATTGAGAAAACTTTCAGTACATTTATCATGTTGTTCTTTAACTGCAATATGCAATGCTGTGTTTCCATCATGATTTTGAATATTTGGATCGCAACCGAGTCCTAATAGAGGGCGTATATAATTGACTCGATTGTGCAAGCATGCAGTATGTAGTGCGCTTTCATTGCGTACATTCAACACTTTACTAAAGAGGTATGTTAGCTTAAAGTATTCCAATACATCACATATTTTTTTGACCAATTTCGGATTATCACTAGCTATAATTTCATGGAGAATACTTTCACGAAATTCATTTCTATCCGAATGCTCCATAAATATGTCATCGATTTCTTTAGCTGCTTTAGCTTTCGTTAATTCGTTTTCACTTTTATTTTTCGATGTTCTTATATCATCGAATATTTTAAATATTTTTTGTAAATAGCTATTGCGCTGTATATCAATAGGTGCTACTAATATAGATTTCATATACTCTTTACGTAAGTCACTAGATATTTGTCGGTTTGAAAAGGATGTCGTGGACACACCATCCTCTACGAGAGTTCCAGTAAGATTATTGGTAGGAGTTCCAGGTCCAGAGAGTTCATTATACATATCTATGATACCCGATATGTTGCCAATAGAATCTATTCGGCATATATTTTCGAGTTCTTCGGAATTCATTTGCATACATTCTTTAAACGTATCGCTACCTATTAACCGATTGATTTGTAAATTTTTGTCATATTCTTCACTAATGGTTGGATTATTCATTCTATAATCACCACCTTCACCTCCAGTGTTACCAAGTTGCATTTGTATTTGACGGTTTTCCACTTTTACGTTAGCTGTTTGTTCCTGTACTGGTTTTGGTAATTCAAATGAACTTAAAGAGCTGCCAGAACCAGAACTGCTAGTGGACCTCGAGCAGGTTCGACGTCGTTTCCGCGAAACAATGACGTCACGAGGCTTATAACGGAAAGTTACCGGTGGATAACTACGTTCATCATCGGTAGGACGTACCAATTCTATACAAACATCTACTGGCTTATCAATATCCTTGTCTTTGTATGGCGGAGTTTGACAAACAATTGCGTATTGGTGATGTACGTCAGATTCTCGGAATTTACCATATGCTTCCCATACCAGGTCTTCGTCATCGTTGAATTCATAGAAACGTACTTTTATGTTTTTCTTGCTAACTTTTTCAACCAGAAGAATGAGATCATCGCCGCCAGACACACTTCCGGTAGCAATACTTAAACGACATATGCGTAGTTCACCAGTCTGTGCAGATTTACGGTTGTTTATAGGGTTTGTATATACCGGGGCAGCTATGCGAGTGTAAGTGTCATCATCTTCCACTTTGAACGCTTCAAAACATAAACGCACCTATAAGAGTTAAATAAGTTTTAAAAATATAAAAAAGCACACTCCCTATAGTGTTGTTTACCTGATTGAGGTTCATTTCCTTTGACTCTTTTTCTGTTTCTTTATGTAACTCTTGTACTTCTTTTGTAGTTAATTCATCACGGGCCAATTCAAATTTCAATCTATTCATTTTCTTATTTAATAATTCATCAAAAATAAACTTCTTTGCTGTGTGTATGATTCCCATATTTTGAAATTGTGCCACGTAACCACGCTCGGGTGAAACAACCAAACTATGTGGATCACAAATGTCAGTATCATCTTTACGCACTACTAATTGATGCGAGTGTGGACTTTCCAGATTGGTTTGAAAGAGGCTGCATCGTATAACAGCTTTACCATTAAAATTACACAATTCTACTTCGGGGAATGTTTTTGGCGTACGCTTGGAATTGGCACCATTCAACGAACCATGTGTTCCGTGCATTTCAGATTTATAACGAAAACGAAATTTTTCCACAGGATGTTCAAGTATACGCAGCTCTGCAGGATATTTCCCATTTGATGTTATTGTTTTCATCGCCGCTCCAGAAATATTTGTGAACATGTGTGATGGTTGTGTAGGAAGTCCACCGTATTGATGTTGTGGTAATGTAACCATTGCTGAAGGCATTCCCATGACCGGTGCGAAATTCATACAATTATTTGTTGCATTTAAGGGATGAGCATTTTGGTTGTACAACAGGGTTGCATTTTGCAATGTGGCGTAAGAAGGTTGCTTGTGTGAAGACTCGGAGGGTAAGTTCATATTTGAAAATTCTGTTCGCAATTGAGACGATGGAGACTGTGATGGTGACGGTGGGGTTGACTGCACGCTACTATATCCAGGTGACATTGTTGAATATCCACTAGTACTGGCGTTTGATGATTCGCTTACGTAGCGAATATTGTGCGTATCCATATCTATGTATTCGTTTATCATTTTGAATATTTTGATTATGTTTATCTTTTCCTTTTGATAGGGAGATAACTTTATTGATAAATAGTATACATATATAAGTATGTGTGTGTATTGATACTTATAATTTTCAACGTTGAATCACTTCTAATTTCACGTTGTCACGATTACGACACTGAATACTATAATGTTACTTTATATTGACTCTAACACTAAGCACAATTCAAAGAACTTAAACACATGTAAGTATATGTGCCTTTAATATTTTAACTACTTGTCTTGCAGGTTGGAACTTTTTGCGCAATTAACAACTGACTTGATCAAGTGATCAAACTAAAATGAATGTTGTTGAATTCATTCGTTGTTCATCGTGATGAGGCACCGCCATTTGAGATGGGTTCTTCCCCGAGGTTGGTGTTTCTCTTCAATTGCTTGTGGTCGTGTAGTTCGTTCGTAAAAATTACGATCGTGCAAACAGGTAACGAACTTAATCGGTGAATCACATTTATTAAAATAAACACTAAATACTTTTACTTCACACTATTAATAATTTCTCGCAACGTTTTTTCTTTAATAACATTATATTAACAAATTTGTTTTTATAAAAACATGAAAATTACTCCGCGTTTAAAAAAATACGTCTACAACCAAGCACAAATGTGCCTACATAACTTTCCAGAAGAGATTGGCAAAACTTTCAATAAAGCTTTTAACAACGATTACATTTGTATGGATGTCGTTATCGATACTTTTAATTGTTAAACATTCTGTAAATTTTGCGCCATTAAATATTCCTTTACACTTACCTACATATATACAATTATACAGCTTTAGTATATTTTTATTATAGTGAAATAAACTAAATCATTAAAAATTTATAAGTCATGGGGATAACGATTATATCTACCTAACTATCGAATGTGTCGATCACTAGTATACATATATGGGGGGAAAATTTCTTGTAACATAGTCTCTAGTCTCTATTTGAAAGGACTTTTGAGATAATGTATCAATTTGATACTAGTTACTATTCACTAAACAGTCTCTAGCGTTAGTCTCAAAATATTGAGACTAGATAGCTAGCTGGTCACAAAACTAAAAAGAACTCTTGCTGCCATTTTCAATGTACTGAATAGAGATCATCAAAGATATTAATCGATTGTCGTTTTTTTACATTTTGTAAGCAATTCAAACACGAAAAGGTTAAAAATAAATAAATTTTACATAAATTTCGTAAATATTATGAAACAAAGTCAACATATATTTTTATTTTTGTTGATAATTATGTTTTTTGACTATTTTATAGAAAAGTTAATATTTGTTATCGACATATTTATTATCATTCAAGTGTAAAAACATCTCTGAATAACGAAATGTAATAGATTTTGAGACTGTCACTTACAGAATAGCAAAATCGTCTCAAGTCTCAAAAATTGTCTCTAACTCAAAATCTCAAATTTAGAGACTTGATACTGTCTCACGTTACAGAATCGCACGGTTACTCGAGAAATATTACATATGTACACATGTATGTATACATGTATGTATACAATAGATACGGTTACCTTGTCAAAGGAGCTTTTGTAGATAATGTATGAACTCGAAAATATGAACATGGTAATCTGAACATCGCTACATCGACTACTCTAAAACTAAAAAATTCAAATTTCTATTCGATTGCCGATATACATATATAACAGACATTGCAAATATATTTCTATAAACGCAGTAAGTTTCCACCAAAATATGTATTAGATTAAAAATTAAAAGGAACTATTACAAAACGTAAGACATCCTAAATAATTTGTTTATGTAAAAATGTTTTTATTGTTTTCGTGTTTTGAACTCGAGTTATTAAGCTCGAGTTTTTAAGCTCCTCCTGCAAGTCAACTATCGATTATATTGCACGTTAATTATTCAAGAGCGGTACCAGATTTGAGCCTAACATCATATGTATGTATGAGATCACTACTAAAGTCGGTTTAAATCAATAGACATTAACAAATATGTTATAGAAAATATTAACCTTGTGCCTACTTAAATTTTTTTTGACTATTTTCAATTATTTTATATTTTAAAAAGATGTTCAGCATTTTTTTTATTATAATTATTAATATTAGTTATATTTTAAACTTCCAATACAATTTTACCCGCCCGCTATAAATCAGGGAGAATCGAGTATATCGGCAACATTGTAGTCGAAAAAATTACGAATGAAGGTGTTAAATATGCCTACACAGTTTTCTTTCATTCAACTAGCAATATTATTTACACAAACAAACCTGCTATAAGAAAAACTTTTTGTCACATGTTTGCACTTAAGTAGGCTCATTGGTTGTGTTGTGCAATTGCAAATATGCAATGCATACCGAATTTTCAAACGTAAAATCATTAAATCTGCACAGAACTAAAACGACGCACAGCTGTTTTTTGACATTTGACGCCCAATGCATGTGAGGTGGTGTCAAATTGTTGTTGAACAACCTCGTGTTTACACACTAACACAAACAGGTAAATACAAAAACAATACGTATGCATATCTTTCAAAGCGCGCACGTTTTTGGTTATTATCTCACTCGATTTAAAACACTTCACAGTTAAAATGCGCTATAGCAATAAACAACATGCCAAGTGAATAAGCTGGTTAATGTATATTACATATTAGAATATATCGTGTTATGATAACACACTTAACTCAATTTGAATTATTATTTAATACATTACTAAGTTAAAAATAAGATCAAATACCTTATTTCAAAATCTGCCATTTTCTCAACTTAAAAACGAACAGTTGTCCAATTTTATCCACACAATCAAAGCAACCAGTGCCAATAAACTATAATTTCACTTTACTTCAAGGAAGCAAATTGACAGACGTTTATACTCGTAGTAATTCTCCAAATTACGATTTCGAGTCAAACTATTCACTTGGCTCAAATCAACTCTCTCCATATATCTACATACATACATACTATATGTGTATTGCGTACAATTACCTGTCTGCTCTCTATTGTTACGCTTGGGAAAACAACAACAACCAAAACATGGCATTTGGATATGTACCTACTTATAAACAAGCAAAAGAGCATGGAAATAAATTTTGCGTCGATCAGCATTATACTCACATTCACACTCAACTTATCCAATAACAATTTAATGGTGCAAAATGCGTTGAGTTATTTTGTTTTTTAATTTACAAAATCGTATGGCCACATAAAAATAAAAATATATATAAACATATTAAAATATATTTAACAAATGCGAAATCCATATAATAATATCCGTGGTGGAAAATTTGAAATTTTTTTGTTTGAATCTTTCTTAATAAATTGATAAAAATGCCCACTTTTGTTACGATTGTTGTTGTTGTTAATGATAAGGAGGAGGCAAAACAAAAGAAATGATGATGAAATGCCATAAGATTTTGCATTCGAGATTACAAGAACATTTACACGTGTGTATGTATGTATGTATATATGAATGCTTTTACTACATAAAAAAAATTGGTATTACTTAACATATAGCGCAGGAAGTTGTAATGTACATATACGTATGTATATGTATATGCAGTAATAAAAGTAAGAGTAGACATATGTACATACCTTTAACTCTAAAACTTCTACTCTGCCAATAAGTTTAAAAAAAGTAAATTTTTTTCTAATAATATATGTATGTAATTCAAACCTCGTTTAAAAACTCAGTTCAAATGAAATATATGTACATATGTATTTAAGCTGTAGCTGTTGACAGCTAATTAGATACGCTTTCTTTTTTGAGGTGGTTGATAATGATACAAATTGTTGATACCGTTATTTATATTCCTAAAAGTCTTGCATTGTTTGTGTTACTCTATTTACTACTAAATTCACTCATTTTTGTAGTTGTTAAGTTAAAGTTCTTTTAATTTTTTCTCCCAAACAGTAGATGCGTTACGATATAGAAGGCGAATTAAGTGCAATAGCTAATTGGAAACAGATGCTTAAAGAATATTGTTTAAAAATAGCAGCTGTACACCTACACCAAATGCAAAGAAAAAACTCGAACAACTTCAACAGAAATATATCTCAGAATTAATACTATCTCTTGAGGAGACCCAAAAAAGAGTTCCACTGACATTCTACGTCAAATTTAAAACGAATATAATGTCCAAATATCCAACAAAACAATTTCCCGGTTATTGGTCGTATCTGGACTTCACGGCAGGGAAGCACGCAGGAAACCACTTCTGACTAAAATTCGTAGAAACGACGCATAGACTTTGCCAACTCTTATTGGTCTGAAACAATTAATAAACGGAGGTATGTCGTTTGGAACGATGTAACAAAAATTAATCGGTTAGATCCTGATGGTCGAAGGTATGTTTGCCGTCCAATAATTCAAAAATTTGATCCTCGCTATGTTTCACCCGTAGTTGAGTATGGTGGAGTACCAATCACGGTGTGGGAATTTTTTACCTGAAATGATATTGGTCCACTCCATAAGATTGATGAGATTTTAAACAAGGAGAAATGCGCCGGAATCGTAAAAAATGTCATGTGGCCATGGTGGAGGAGAATTTGCCTGTTATAAGGAAGATAACAGTTCAAAGCATACATCTAAGTTGGCACAAAAGTTTTTTTGAAGAAAATTCTATTAATGTTTTGGAGTGGGAGTCATAAAGCAAAGACCTGAACCCTATTGAAAATCCCTGGGTGATGTTAAAAGAGCCGTATACACCAAAAATATTCCAAATATAGATGTTCTTTGTGTTGAAATAAGAACGGCATGGCAAGCTGTAAAGCAATATTAAAGTAAAAGAGATAACCAACAAAATACTAACTGAAAGTAAGCCAGTTTTTGTAATGTCATTATTTTTTGTTTATAAAATATTTTCGTTTCTAATTAGTTGTCGCACTCAAATCGTTGATTACACAGGTTTTGGTAAAATCTTCAGAACAAAAAAGAATTTTAGACAAAATTTTTTACTATTATTGTTTAAGTTTAACAAATATTTTAATAAAATAAGTGAAAATACAATAAATATACTTGATTTATTGGAAAATAACATAATTTACTTCAAAATAGTTGTCGTTTCTAATTAGCTGTCAACAGCTGTATACATAAGTATACTTATAAATATGAATTAAACAAATAAAAGTTTTACTTATGATGTCTTCAAAATTAATGTACAACTTGTAGCTTCAAATGCTTTAAACAGGCTCACATATGTATGTATATATCTAACAGATTAGGCAATTAGTAAAATAATCTTTCATCAGCCTGCTAAGGTCGGGGGAAGCCATTGATAAGAGAACGTCTACTGAGGTGAATCATAAAGCGTTTTACGTATGTATATACATACATACGTACATACTTACAGACATAAATGTGCGTATGCAAAGCAAAACTGTTAAATTTTTTTTTTAAAATAGCTGCTTAAAGACAACTTAAACACCAAAAAACTAATTTTGCTCTTCTATGGAATGCAGGTAATATTAGAAAAATATGATTAATTTTTATTAAATATGTAATAGTATTAGAGATGCTCTAAATATCTACATAAGTATGTACGTCTACCGAGTAGCAGACGGCTAGACAGAAATGCACTCAGCAACAGCTTTTAGAGTGTTGTTACGAAATTCTGCTGGAAAACATGTTTTTAATAACTGCACATTGTTTTTATTACATTTTAAATGTACAGACTGATAAGTAACAGATCATTCTGGCGTCATAGATTAAATATTGTGGTTGCGAGTATATCCCGTGCGTCAGGACAACAACAAAGCAGGCTTTTGTTAAAAACATACATACGTTTTTAAACAAAGCATATGAATGAAGACAAACTAAAACAACATGATTTTTAATATTAATACATGTTTTGTTTTTCGCAACGCAATTTGGTACTTTTATGCAGATACATACATACATACATATTGCTTTAATTCAACCACAGCACAAAAATAATTAACTTATAAAATTTATTTGGTTTATGGCTTATATTGTTGCGTGGTATTAATTGTTATTATATTTTTTTATTCACAAAGTTCTTATAATTTTGGTATTAATAACACAACTTAAATTTAATTCAGTTATTAAATTCTTAATTAAGAATTGCTAATAATATTACATCTAATTATTTATTAAAACATATTGCTACAATAACTCAATAAAGAGTTTCAATAACTTACCTAATTTTCAAACGCATTCTGTAAATTTTTCTTTATAATTTATAAGCTTTTTGCTTTAATTACACTTACTGTTATAATTTTGAAACAACTCAATCTAGCAATTTAGCGAAAATTAAAAATAGCTTTAGAACATAATTTTTTAACTGATCAATAGCGCTTTCAACAATGAATGGAGAAATGATTTTTAAAAGTAAAACCAGAAACAATTTAAAGCTTTTATAGAATGATAAGTCAAGAGATGTTAAAGCTGAGAGCAGGTTGATTAAATACTGATAGGCAACAATAGACACATTCGCCGGCTCTCATGAAATTTATTGACAAATAACTAAATAAATATTTTTTTTCTTTTGGAAATAATATTTTCTATTCAGTGATTTTTTATATTGCATACACAATATCTAATGAATTGTTTTTTTAGGTTTACTATAAAGTATGCAAAAAAGAAAGATATTGCATGCATTTATAGAAAATTATAAACGTCAAATTGATTAAAAAATTAATTTCATAATAAATTTACAAACCAAATATATATGGAAGATATGTGAATACATTTACAATAGTACATCCATATATGCATATTGAAAATACATAAAATTAAAGTATTAATAAAATTATTTTTTTATGAAATTTTTTATTTATGATTCACGTTACGAAATAATAAAAACAAAATACCGAAAGAACTTTTGCGTAAATATACCAAAAGCATGTATAACAGTTTCGTAAACATTTACTGCGTAGAATTTGAACATATAGTCGCCCTGTGCCTCGAACGATTAGACGCATTTATCTAAGTATATTACTTAAGCGAGAAACTTTAATAAACGCATTTTGGTGACAGTGTACGTATTTTAATTTAAAACATTTGAGGACAAAAGATTAGATATATAGTAAATAATGGCCGATGATACGAATGAAGATAGCTGGCTTTATGGCACATCGAATCCTGATTCTACAACAAATGAAGAGAATGTTGAGGCAGCAGCCGGCATTGGCGATGAAAGACCGCTTCTTTCGCAAAAATCAGAAAATGAAGCAACAGCTTTGGGTGGAGCAAGTGAAGCAACAGTGCCGCCACTTGGGGGATCTCCTGATGAAGAGGAGCCGTTTGGAGAATTCGAAGATCCAGCACAAGAAATGGAAGAGGATGAAGAAGCCGCAGCGGCAGCTGCTAGCACAGTGGCTGATACTACTGATGGCGACGATGATGGGGGCGAAAACGCACAAAAGGTAAACTTTTAAAAGTAAATTATTAATTGGCGTTTTTATTATATCGATGTTTATAACCTTTTAGTCGAAAAGTTCGGAAGATGGTGAGGCGAATTCTGATGATGACGACGATTCCGACGATGATATTAATGTGGTAATTGGTGATATAAAAGCAGCACCCAGCACGTACAATATTAAGCAGCGAGCAAATTTATTGGGTGGTCCACCAGGATCAGGCCAAGAAAAGACCAAGTCTGGCGCGCCAGGCGGAAAATTCAGTGTTGAAGATTTTGAAGGTGTTGGTACAATAAACGGTGTTCCAGCACATGAATTTAGTATTGATTCCTTAGAAGATAAACCGTGGCGAAAACCTGGAGCGGATATAACAGATTATTTTAATTACGGTTTCAATGAAGAGACCTGGCGTGCTTATTGTGAACGACAGAAAAGATTTCGTATTCAAGAAAGTGGTGTTGGCTTGGCTAGTTTAACACAAAACATAAATCAATCTGGAGAAAGACAGCATGAGGGTCCTGCAAATGGTGCACCGATTACCACAATGACACAAGGAATGGTGCCGGAGCAGATGCAATTGCCACCACCAGGAATTTTGCCACCACCTCAAGGTATGCATCATGGACCGCCTCGTATGGGAATGGGTATGCCACGTGGACCAAGACCAATTGTTAGTACGAACAGTAAAGAGAATCCTATTCAAGTAATGACAGCTGAATGTCGTGAATATTCACGTCCTGGTACGGTATCACAAATACCAACAAATTTTGGTGCACCACCTCCTAATGACGAACCGTATTTCCCGGAACCCGAAACATTTGACTATGGTTATGAGCCTACACAAGAGTCACAATGGAATAATGAAAATCCAAATTGGATGCCTACAGGAATAAAAGAGTTAACGCCCGGGCCTGGTATGGCACCACCACCTGCAGCTGGTATGGCTGGGCCACCTGGTGTACCACCCATGGGTGTCCCTCCACCACAAATCGGTGGACCGCCTCCACAAATGCGTCAACATCCACCATTATTACCTGGAATGCCTCCACCAAATATGGGTTAGTAATTTACTTTGTTTTATTGAAGCCTTAGCACATGGGTTATTTAAATCTTTAATTCAGGCATGGGGCCACCACCACCAGGTATGGGTATGATGATGGGTCCAGGAGGAGCGCCACCAATGAGAATGCCAATGGGGCCACCACGAATGATGGCTCCACATGGTGGTGGGCCACCAAATCCCGTCCTTATGGATCGTGAACGTCACGAGCGTGAGCGTGAAAGAGAGCGGGAATATGAGCGTACGGACCGAAGGGATAGAGAAAGGGATCGCGACCGTGAAAGAGATCGAGAAACCGAAAGAGAGCGGGAACGTGAACGAGAGCGAGAAAGAGAACGTGAAAGGTAAGAGAATTTAAAAAAGTCAATATTATATTATAACATAATTTATTTTTAAGACCACGACGTGAACGTTCACGTAGCCGTGAAAAACCCCGAAGACGTTCGAAATCGCGTGAAAAAGAGCGTGACCGCGAACGAGACAGAGAACGTGAACGTGATCGAGAATCCGAGCGAGAAAGGGAACGAGACAGGAGCGAAAAACTTGATGTAAGATAAATGAAATATTTATTGCAATTTTTTAATGGTTTATTTGTTTCTGTCATATAGGACTCTGATCGTGTGGTAGATGAAGAACGTGAACGAAGACGACGCGATCGAGAGCGAGATCGTGAACGAGAAAGGTGATAAGGTGTATTTATTTTAATTAAGTGAAATTTTAATGAAGTCCCGTTACAGGTCGCGACGAGAGCGCTCGCGTAGCCGTGAAAAGACTCGACGCCGCTCCAAATCTCGTGAAAAAGAGCGTGAGAGAAGTAGTAAAACAAGTAGCACATCTTCAACAAATCGTAGTGACAAGAAAAAATCTCATCGTAAAGATAAAGAAGAAGAAGAGTAAAATACAAGATTCCGGTGTAGATGTAAACAGCCTGTTAATTAGAAAAATAAAATATTGAAAACACATGCGATAAGTTTTTGCCAAATGAATAATTGTTCGAAATTAGTAATTTTTCAATTATATTTATGACAGAGCAAAGGACATGGACTTAGAAATAATCAGAATAAACGCTACATATAAAATACAAGTTAATACATATCTATGAACTTAAATTTCTGCCCATTGAAACTTAAAAATATACGAATACGAATTAGATAGACTAGTGTTCACTCTTTAGGGGAGGGTAGTTCTTTTTCAGCTTCGGCCCGCTTTTTTTGATCCATTTTTTCTTCTATTGCTTCCAGTCGTTTATTCATGGATCCAAGCGACTCCAAAAGTCCGGTTTGTATTTCCCCATACCGTTTCATAGCCAAAATTAAACTTTCCTCTATTAACTCGGCTTGGTGAGCGAACTCAGTGTTATCTTGTGAATGCTGTTTTAATTTTTCGGTACATTCGCCAGGTATACTGCGGAAATATTCAGCGCCTAATGTCGGTTCAAGTTGTTTTACACGATCCAACTGTTCGAATTGTGAATGTAAGTCTGGGGCTATAGCATTTAAATATACTTCTTTTGAACGAACTTGTTGATTCTCTTCTAAGAAATTTGGATCCAAATATTTTTCAAGTTCAGGAGCACGAGCAATTGTTTTTGCAATTTGTTCACGGTTACCAATAACCCCACTTAACATACTATTCACTGTTAGCAATGAGTCGACTACTGTATCGGGTGCGGCTGGTGGTTTGTTTGAATCGGAGCCAGCACTAGCAGTAGCTGTGTTTCCTTCGTCGGGAAGCGGACCCAACATTCGAGATAGTGTATCAATACGCTTCTCAAGTAAATCTAATGCCTCCATTGTTGGTTAAGTTTGTAAGCGGTAACTGAACAAAAATTGTAAAATTGCAGAGATTTTCAATGAATGATGTCAACAAATTACTTGTCAAATATTTTGTTTGTGCATTTTTGAAGGAACAGGGCGTACATTATTTATTAACTTTTAAGAATACCATTCATTATTTTTTTAATTTTATCTTTTGCAAATATTAACTTTTTATTAAAACACGTGATATGGATGAATTTGTAACAAAAATTAATTTTGTAGAAAAGAAAAACATGTTTAATGTAATGCTATTAAATTCTTATGTTGTGTGTGGTAATTCCATTTCACATTGTGAACCCTATTAATCATTTGAACATCTGAATTTATCAAGATCTTCGCATGTTTATATACACCATGATAAGTGCAAGTTAAAAAGTGATTGATAATAATAAGTTAAATATGCAACCTTCAACAGATTCAGGCTCTGATGAACATACAGAGAACAAAGCTACTGAAGCGTATGTTAAAGTAAATTGCTGTATCAATACTTTGCTTAATATTCTTGTTTTTTTTTTCAGGACTCTAAAAATCCCATTCGAAACAGCAAAGAGTGCAGAAATTGCATACCGTGTGTTAAGTGTGGATAAAGAACCACGTCGCAATTTTGTCAAAAAGGAGCTCCTTTTAGTGGGTGATCAAATAGAAGTACATTTTGTTGCCGACCAAGTAAAAAATCTTCGCACAGCAATCACATCATTTTTTGGTGCTCTTCTACTTTGTACGGATACAATAAAAGAATTTGAGCTAAAAAACTCTGACAACAATAATGCCGGAGCACACGCCAGCCCCAACTCCACATAGAGCAGTCTATGGTTTTGGTTTTTATCTACTATTTCTTACTCTTTTCATTTTGTATGTAATGTGGGCATTGCTTCCAACAGAGAGTTGGGGTTTGCATTACTTACCTGATAAATACTTTGCTGCATATCTTCCAATACTAATACTTATGGGCATGTTTTTCTTCGAGTTCTTCATATACCCCGGGATAGGACTTGCGATGACACCCAATGTAGATCAACTGGAGTCTGTGATGGATACAGCTTTATTACTTCGACATGCAGAAATAGATATAGATGCAAAATCATTGAATACAAGTTTATGGTCTAGAGTGCGACACAATATACAAGTGACTCCTAGAAAAGAACGTAAAGTGTTGTCAAATTGTAGATATTGTCAAGGAACGCATCAACTACCAGCTGCTCATGAACAGATATCTACATTACGATTTTTAGATTTACAAGATGTTAACCGGAGTATTATGGATTAAAATAAACCATAAATAAATGCAACAATATTTAGAGTTTTCACTTTAAAGTACAATATGGGTGAACTCGTTTATTTAACTACGTTAGTTATGTGAAACTTATTTACGAATATATACTATTTCCTTCTTGTACGAACAGTTGTCCAGCCAGGTTCAGGTTCTACGAATTCTTCCTGTTGTTTTTTGCGTGTTTGCGATCTTGTTACACGGCTACAACTGGCCAAATCACTGTCATCATCGTCTATCTCCATACCATCTTCTGAGTCACCACTCTCATCATCTTCGTCTGAAGATGAATCTTCTCCTGCAACTGGTGTATACACAATTTTTACATCTGGGCGCAACCAGTCTTTACCCTGTGGCAGTTTAGTTAATTCGCTTTCAATTAGCGCATACTCGCCTTTAAGACAGAGCGCTTTGTAACGCAATAAATTACGGCAGATCTCTGGAAATATAACATTACTATTTTTTCCCTAAATTAAAATCTTATGGGCTCACCTGGAATTGAGTTGTCATCACAGATTGTGTCGAATTCCTGATCTAACAAGTCTTCCAAAACATCTTGCAGTTCGCCTTGTGTTATATTTTCATTACCTATGCAATATTTGTATGTGTAATCCATAATTTCAATTGCTAGCTGTCAAAAATATTCGAATAATTCATTAGACATACATATACGTGTATATATTTAAAAGGAATTGGCATTCACTGTACTTGTTGTCCATTACGTCCACCCATTCCATGTTCTACAGCTAGCCGCAAATTTTGCCAGTTGTTGAAGATTTTCTCCAAAACCAAACGGAAATTCTTCTGGAAATCTGCTTGGCTCATGTCTAAATCCAGAGGTTTGTTTGGGAAAAAGATCTTCCAGCAATTGTCAAAACAAACTCAAGCACATGTGTGAGCAGGGTTGCCTACAGAGAAGCAAAATTATTAAAAAAATCCTAATATAAATAAACAAATTCGTGTTATTATAAATACAACTTAAAAAAGTGTGTTTTATAAATCGAAATTATTTGTATGCAAGGTTAATGAAATAAACATAGGGCATTGCTAAATTTTATTAAACAACAATTTATAACGTTTTGAAGCTACTTAATTTAAGACAATACTGTACGTACGTTTGATTGAAACAGCTGATCTTATGACACCATCTGCGATTTTTGAGCCACTCAACAAGGGTTAATCAATCATCCAAAACAAATCCTATTTATATATAATTTCATTATTTTTAATTTTTATTTGCGCGCCAAAATTTATTTAGGCATAGGTCAAATCAAATAATAAATTCAACAAAATACATTAATAATGTCTGAGGGCGATATTATTCCACCGCTAAGCGATACGGAGCAAAATGAGAATTTTGATGACGAGGTTGACGAGGAGGAATTGATTACAGCTCAGAAGGTGTAAAGTTAATTTTGCGTCAACAATTTTTGCAATATATATTTTTACTTGTAGGTGTTAGAAATTGTTGAAACGGCTTGGAAAAATGAATTATGTGCACCAGAAATTCTTCAACATCAAACCGACATGTTGGAGCTGATGCTTGGACAGGTAGCACATATGGAGGAGAATATGAAGGATTTGGATAAAAATGATTTCCGATTCATCGTACATCAAATGGAGTTGGAACGTATTCGATACGTCATGGCTAGTTATTTACGGTGTCGCTTACAAAAAATAGAAACCTACACTAGACATATTCTTAATGAAGAGGAAAGTAGAGAAGTTGCTGAAAAGCGGCTTTCACCAGAAGAGTTCAAGTATGCGCAAGAATTCGCTGATAACGTCGAACAGTACTTTCAGCAAGTGGCGTTGCAGTATATGCCTAATATGCAGCGTGCGGAAGCTGAACAACGCATAGTGCGACCGAATCTAATGAGTCATGTATTCATTAAAGCTAATGTGGATGGTAATTTTGGGATTGCGGTAACTAGTTTAAGATGTTAGTAATATAAATTTATTTTTTTTCAGTTCCATCTGTTGTCGTTGGCGTTGATGATGAGGAGGTTGATTTGACTGCTGGTTCACAACACATAATACCTTATCAACTAGTGTCCGATTTAATACACAAAAATCAAGCGCAACTGATATAAATAATATTACACCTGTAATAGTTTAGGTATAATGATGTAAATATACGAATTTTATTATTTTTTAATTATTTATGTATATATAATATTGGAGTTTTATATGTCTATTTAATAGTCAATGGTTACATTCTCTCGTCACTGCCAACAATGTTTTTTAACTAAGTGTTTTGGTTAAGTGTATTAAACATAACACGTTTGCGCGTTAATGGTACAGGTGGAGCAGCATGTATTTGTGCAGTGGCCACCTGTTGATCAGCGATATTTATATCGTCGTCAATCGGCTGTCGCATTGGTGAGGCGAGTATACGTTCTAAACGTTGTTTGAATTCGTCTTTTTCTCGCATAGTCTGTGTAGTTTGGATAGGTGTGGACGTCAGCTCAAGTGTTTCGAAACTTTCTAATTCTGTCGAAACTTGTACGTCATCGCGCTTCTGTCGCCCTACATTGTTAGTCGTTTTGGGCCTAATTGGTTTGGTGTGCATCAACATATCTTTAACGGGCGCGGGAAGTTTTGTTGAGCACAGCTTATCTACCAGCTTCTTGATTTTGTTACGCGTTACATAAAAGTTTGGATATTTCTGTGAGTAGAGAGAAAACAAAATTGAAATATTTGCGAGTTATTTGCATTTAAAATAAGGAAAAATGTTAACTTTGGTTGCACCGAAGCTATAATACTGTTGATATAATACTCTTCAGAGCTGTGTGACACACCTGCTTTAATTTTTGCCGTTTTTCAACCAGTTCCGAGTTCATGCGCTTCATGGCTGCTGTGGATATGGCAAGCGCTTTCGGTTCCAAGCCGGCTGCAATTAAGCGTTTATTTACCATTCTCTGAGCATCGTTGCGTGTGAAGAGTTTCGGTTTTGGCGGTTCTCTAATTACAGAAATATATGTATGTATATACGAATAATTTTTAATAAGAAAATTGTGAAACTATTTATTTTGGGTATATGTATGTATGCAGGTATACCTAGGGGGTTTCACAGCCTCTACTTTTTTCTTTTCTTTGACATTTGCAGTTTTCTGAATAGTTGGAGTTAGTTCCGTTTTACTGCTGCTATCTTCGCTCTCACTACTCAAGCTCTCCGCGATGTCCGTGCTGTCGTTTTCGACTGTAAAGTTTTTAATTATGTGTAGATGTAGACATTTTTAATTAATTTTCAACATTAACATTCTTGGTAAAACACTCAAACCTTTATCATCCAATACCAAATCCGCATTCTCTGGCTTTACAAACGTTCTATTGCTTTCCGCGCTCAGCGAATACAATTCTTCGCCTTGTATATGCTTCTTATCCGGCAATGCTGCTTCAACATTTCTGATTTTGCGCACTCTTGGTTTTGGCTTCACTGCTGTCGCCGCCTGTTTAACATCTTCATTCCTTATTAAATACGTTTCATCAGTGTGCTTAGCCTTGTCTGGTGCAACGACTTCCGAAACCACATTTATGCTTCGTCTAATGCGTGGCATACGCTTCGCTGCTTCGGGCTTCGGTTCAACACTTAGACTAGAATCACTATCTGAGGGATTAAATGCTGTATATGTTATATCGCGTGGCGGCACATTCGTTTCAGCAATGGAAGCAGCGTGTGTGCTAGTTTTGGTTTCTACATCTTTCGTTTCCTGTGTTGCAACATCGGCAGCTTTCTTTTCGCGGACTACTTTAAGTTCAGCAGCGTTGCGCTTCTTTATTTCGCGTTCAAGTTCGTCCAGTTTCTCCTTGTAGTTGGCTTCCATGTTGTGCACGAACTCTTCCAACTTTTCAGCGCTTTTTTGCCCAATTTCAACCACTTTCTGCGTTAACAAGCGCTCGAGATCTTCCACCGAGGGAGAACCATGTCTCGACAAGGTGGCTGCATCTATGCATTCCTCCTCCACTTTTGCTTCGACAGTCGTAGTCGCTGGTGTCACAGTCGGTGCGGTTTTCGTCTCTTCCAATGTGTGCACGATTTCGCCAAGCTTCCGATTAATTTCAGCAATGGACTCCTCATTATTTGTTTGCTGCATTTGGCGCCACGCCTCAAATTCCTGTATTTTCGTTTGCAATTTATTTAACTGTACTTTGCGTTCCCTCATCTCGCTGCTGTCGGTGCTGGCGCTATTTAAGGTCGCATCTGCGCCGTCATCTTGTTCTTTAATCTCTAGCAACTCACTCTGTATAGCGATGCTTTTAACAGTTTTCGTTGGCTTTACGTGGCGTACCGCGCCTGCTGCTGTTTGAGTTGTAAATTGC
>CM050325.1:76537537-76634083 GCA_027475135.1 Bactrocera correcta | reverse complement strand
AGACATAACTGTATACACACAGAAGTCACATTGAACTTCATTGTTTGGCGTGGGCGTTTGTGTGTCACCAAACCACAATACTTTGGCGCGTCAAATGCACAGGCATATTAGTTTGTATATTTGTTTATACATAAATGTATGTGAAATTATATTTTCATGTACAAATATCATATATGTACGTCTGTACATATTACTTTTCGGTCCCGATTTCAACATTTAACGCAATGCACTATATTATTTAATTTTCTTTTCCAAACTTTTCTTCTGCATTTGCCTTCTACCACATTCGCAAATCTCTTGGCGCTTCTACAACATGAATTACTCTCCGTTTATCATGAATCACCTAGTGACTTTCATATCTCACATTTTAAGCATATAATGCCTTGAATTCGCACAATTTATCGTAGTTTGGCATTTTCAAGTAATTTTTTTGTGACTTTCGTTTCTTTGTTTTCTTTGTTTTCTTGCCATACAGTCACCTGCTGCTGTTCCAAAGTCCACAACTTGCGTTTAGCAACAGCGGCTTCTGTCTGTAGTTTTGGTGCAAAGTTGCAAAATGTTTGTATTTACTAGTAGATAGCGGCGTCATAAAGATATACGCTAGCGTTGTGACGTCATTATTGCTTTTTGAGTATTTTTTTATCGTATCGAAAATATATAACGCATGAATCACTTTGGATTTCCTAAGAAATCGAAATAACTGTTGTTACTAACGAAATTTTATTTGTGTGCTAAATTCGAATCAATATGTAAGTGTTTGAAAATTATTTTCGAAAAAAAATTCGAAATTCAAACTAATGTATAAATGTGTGAAAATGGTTTTCGAAAAGAACTTCAAACAAATATATACGAATTTAAAAATGGTTTTCGAAAAACAAAATCGAAATTCGAATCCGTTTTAAACGGGTTTTTGAAAAAAAATCGAAATTCGAACGAATTATAAATGCTTGAAATTAGTTTTCGAAAAAAAAAAAACGAAACTCGAACCAACATATAAATGTTTGAAAATGGTTTACGAAAAAAGATCGAAATTCGAATTAATATGTAAGTGTTTGAAAAGTATTCTCGAAAAAAATTCGAAATTCAACTTAATGTATAAATGTTCACAATGGTTTTCGAAAAAAATTTCGAAATTCGAAGCATTATATAAACGTTCAAAACTGATTTTCGAAAAGAAATTCGAAACTCGAAAAATATATATTCATAAATGTTTGAAAATGGTTTTCGAAAAAAATTCAAATTTTAAACCAATATATAAATAATTTAAAATAGTTTTCGAAAAACAAAGCGAAAGTTTAACCAATATTTAAATTAAAATTAAAATTAATTAAATCAAATTAAATTAAATTCGAACCAATATATAAATGTTTGAAAATAATTTCCAAAAAAAAAATCGAAATTCGAACCATTATTTAAGTGCTTGAAAAGGGTTTTCAAAACAATATTCGAAATTTGAATCTATATATAAATGCTTAAACATGGTTTTCTAAAAATATGGAATCGCAAGATTAAAAAAGTGGGAAACCTTTTGTCGGCTGCACCCAAGCTATAAGACAAACAAGCAAGTATATCGGCTGTCTGCAGTGCCATTCATTTGCGTAAGGTATTATATGTACATATGTCACCTTGACAGAACAAAAAAAATATATACGCAAAATTAAATTATCCTAACTCCTATTCCATAGCGCACAATTTTGAACACTTGCAGAGATAAATTGTCGTAAACTACCTTTCCTAGTGTGGTTAGATTATTCGTCCATCCCCCACAGAATCTTCATACTCTCTCCCCTCGTAAGACCCTCTACTTTTGTTTTTAGGTTACAACAAATATGCAATTTTTTAAGTACAATCCTTGGATTCGTGAGTTGAAGTATCATTTTCAACTCAAATATCCTTTAACTATGTTCGAATATCAACTCAAATATCCTTCAATTCCGAAAAGTCCTCCCAATGCAGCCGCCAATAAATCGCTGTCAATATAATAATTACTGAATTTGAAGGAACACTGTATTCGCTCCGTTTTTTAATTTATAATTCTTTAATTTTGTATTTGCTACCATTCAATATTTCTTTGGCTGTGCATGATTCACTCTTGACGCATCTGATTAAGTGCGTATATATGATAAATGCCCTCACGGTTGCATGAGTGGCAAGTACTCGAGAACAGATGTATGAATTCTTGTATGTATGTAGTTAGGTATTCAGTAAATCACTTATGCCCAGGGAATGCATTATGCAGCCTAGTTAAAAATAGAATTTGTTACGCATGCAGCGCTTAAGTTCGCTGCACATGAAAACAATATTGAAATTATGTTGGAAAAATATATGAAAGGGTCATACAATGCATTATGATTCAGAAGCTTAATTAGGTATATGGAAATATTTATATATACGTAGAAATTAGAATTAAGTAAAGAAAGATTAATTTATAATATTTTCAATCGAACACACCCTTGCATCCGCGACGGGTTAGTGTTAATTAGAGTTAGTCTCAGTATAGTATGTCTCTAAATCTAACTGAAACCAAGTAAAAGTATATTTAGTGTATATCTCTTTTCATATCGCACCTTTTGGTACATACTTTCCTGTGTCGACACATTAAAAATTGTCGTGTCTGAACAGAGACTAAGCCAGCACTTTTTATGGATTAAAAAAACACTTTTTCTTAAGTAAAATGGGTTTAATATGATTGAATATGCATTTTTCTTACAATTAAAATTTTATACAAAAAAAAATGCGTCAAAAGTCATGCAGTTGTGGTGTGTTGTCGTCGGCTACATATAGAAAAGAAGACCTGATAAATGGAAGTCGGTAGTTTTGCCTGAAAAATAAAATTAAAAATGTTAAAATGAGCTTTTATTCAATATCAGTTTTTTTATTCATTATGAGTCAAAAAAAATATACAAAAAATATGAAAAAAATATTAAAATAAAAATATTAAAATAAAAGTATTAAAATAAATATGTAAAAAAAATATCATAAAAGAGTATAAAAAAAAAACTAAAGATATAAATGCAAAGTAAACACTGAAATATTAACCTTTTACTTTGTGTTTATTGTTGATATGATTTGTGTTTATATATTTATATTTCAACTGGTCATAAAAATAGCTTCCATAAAAATTCAACTTTAAACCACTTTGTCCAAAGAAGATTTGATATTGTGTCATAAAAATCATAAAAGGCATTAAGTGTCATAAATGGTTTAATGAAAACATTTTACTGACGCACAGATAACTTTCAAAGTGAAAAGATGCCAAGCGGCAGAAAGAGGTCCAAAATAAAAAGAAATAAAAAAAAAAACACAATATCTTGAGCAACGAATACAAAGATAGTAATAATAAATATTTATAACTACGAATACTTATTAACAGACATACATATATCGAGTATATATGAGATAGAGCCCATAGACAATTAATAAATGGATGTCATGAGTGTCAATGTACTCTAGCGGCTCTATAAAGAGAACAAATGAAAAAAAATAAAATAAAATAAAATATACAGACATTTAAAAATTAATTACAAAAATATTAAAATAAAAAAAAAAAAATTTTACAAAAATAAAAATAAATTTTACAAAAAGGAAAAAACACTAAAATACATAAAATAAAAATTAAAATATACAAACAAAAAAAAATATAAATAAATTTTAAAAATATCAAAAAATAAAAAACTTCACTAATTATAATAAAAATAAAAAATAAATTACAGTTAAAATTAAAACAAATTTCACAAAACAAAAAAAAAAAATAATTCACTAAAAAAAAAAAAAATAAAAAAAAAATATACAAAAAATAAATCAATTACAATAATAATAAAAAAAATTCTCAAACACAAGTAAGCAATTCACTACAATTAAATAATATATAAAATAAAAATATATAAAAACAATAAAAAAATATATTACAATAAAAATAAAAATAATTTTTATAAAAAAAAAAATCCAATGGTAAAAAATTCATTAAATTAAATTAAAATAAAAAATAAAGTGTTACAAAAAAATAAATTACACTAAAGATAAAAATAAATTTCTCAAAACAAAAAGTAAAAAGTTCACCAAAAATTCATAAAATAGAAACTAAAAATATACAAAAAAAATTATTACATTAAAAATAAAAATAAATTTCACAAAAAAAAAAAAATGAAAGTCCACTAAAAATAAATAATATAAAAAATAAAAATATACAAAAAAACAAATTAATTAATTAGAACAAAAATAAAAATTAATACTAAAAAAATAAAAACAATAAATAAATAAATTCACTTAAGGTAAATAAAATAAAAAAATAAAAATGTACAATTAGAATTAATAAATTACAATAAAAACATAAATCAATTAAAAAAAAAAAATTAAAAGAACAAATATAAACATGTATTTTACACAAAAAGAAAAAAATTCAATTACAAAAAAATGACAATTCAAATTAATAAGTTAAATCAATTAATTAAAATATTTTTTAAAAAAATAGAATTATAGGAATAAACTTTTTGATGAGGTGTTAAAACTAGGCTGGCCTTTCTGAAGCGACAACAGTAGTCTTTTTGGGAAAATTGGTTATTAAATATGCACAAAAACTTTTATAAATAAATGACATAACGTACAAGCACACAATTAGTATAAACAGCTTATACTGTCAACAACATACATTGGCAACAGTTAATATTGAATTTGGGTAATATGAATTCACGACACATAAAAGTTCATTGAAATACATACATACAATATAAACGTGTGCTGCCTCGTGAGAAAAAATCTCATCTGCCAGCTTCATACATATGTGTCACACTTTTGTCGCCATTATCAGTCATAAAAACAAACAAACAAATCGAAAAAATTTAACAAAAAGCAATTAAAACCGCCAGAAATTTTTCAAATCTAAAACCAGCAGCAAAAAGACGCCAGAAATAAATATGACATATATGCGATTACATTCCAAATGACATAAAGCTCATTAATCGTCGGTTTAGCCGTCTTATCAGTTGGCACTTAAATTAAATTTTGATGTCATTTTCATTTTTAATTTTCGATTTGTTAATCTGCATTATTGCTGTTTTAATAGCATTATGCTAAGTTATAGTTTAACACGTTCAGGGATGTATTTAAATTGGATTAGGTTATGCGATTAGATGCGCTAGCTTATAATTCACCAAGTATACATATATACATATATGTACCAAATACAATTGTTGACTTTTAAACGCAACCAACCTTTATGGTTACGGAAGTCAGTTGTTGTTTTCTAAGAAGTATGTCGGCTTTGATCCACAATTTTCGTGTTCGTTATTTTTAAAATCAAAAATTTTCCGTATGAAAGCCAAAATAAGTTTGTGTTTGCTATTGAATTAATTTTTAGCTTATACCAGTTTATACCAGTTTTTGAGATTTAATTCAGTTGATTGTAGGCTTAAACAAAACTTATTCAAATAAATTAATTTTTTCCTTAAACCAGTTTATACCAGTTTTTACGATTTATACCAGTTGCTTTTAGGGTTCATACATAATATCAATACTCTTCTTTTAGGAATTTTCTATGTGGAAACAAAACCAAAATTATTCCATTGAATCTAACATTCATTAAAACAATCTATGCGGTTTATACCAGCTCTTAGCTGAGTTTGCATTCAATAGTTATTTCAGCTCGGCTGTCAAAAATATTGCACGTGAAAGCAAATACAATAGCTTCAATAACAATTGTACTTACTATTTACTTATACCAGTTTATGGGATTTATGCCAGTCGTTTGCTTGATTCCCTCCTAATATAATACCTTTGCTGCCAAAAACTTTTAAGTAAAAGCAAAACTAAAGTTATTCAGTTGTCTCTAACTTTCTTTTATTCCAGCTTATGCTATTTATGCCAGTTTTTGTTCGATTCGCTCCTATTATAAAAAATGGTAAACAATAACAAACATGAACTCACACAAAAATGTATACAGTTGATTTTAAAACTAAGTTATATCCATTTATGCGTTTTATACCAGTTGTTTGTTAGATTCGAATTTAGGTTCAGCTTTGCTATCATAAAATTTTACTATAAAAACATAGTTATCCAGCTGCACTAAATTTATTTTTTAATTATATTAAGCATATTATTTAATTATACCAGTTTATGCGATTCATTCCAGTTGTTTGTTCGATTTACTCGTGATATAACAGCTCTGCTATCAAAAAGTTTTACGTAAAAGCCTTTATTTTTGCTTTCAGTTCAGTCTAACGTTCACTTATACTAGTTTTTGCTATTTATGCCAGTTCTTTGTTTCACTCATACTTAATATGTGTTACAATAATTAATAATAAAATGTGATTTGTATGTGAAAAGCAAGGTAAAGTCAGTTCTTTGAATTTAATATTTATTTTTATCGGTTTATGCATTTTATACCAGTTGTTTGTTTGATTCACATTCAATTTTACTATGAAAAATGCTGCATATGACAGCAAATTAGCCAAATCCAGTATATGTGTACAGTTGCCAATATATATATTGTGATTATAATTGGATATTTGCTCATTTCGCCATATCTTTATGTTAATTTTTGTTCAAATTTAATAACGACTTTAATTTAAAAGACTCCTGTTGTCGAGTTAGGGAGACTAGCCTTGTTTTAGCACTTCATTAAGAAAGTTATTCGAATTACTGTGTTCGACCACTTTTAGTATTCACATTTTCTGTTAGCTTCCTACAAAAAAAAAAATGAAAAAAATAATTAAAAAAAATTATCTCACTTCCTTCTGTTTTCGCAGAAAGTATGAAAAAAAAATGTGTTGATGTTCGCTAATCAACAACCTAATAGCTTTCGAACGACTGCGTTCATTAACCTCAGACCGAAATAAACATGTGAAAAAATCGCCAAACATAAAAGTTGAAATTCATATACATTTATTATATATAAATTTGCATATCACAAAAATTATGACACACAAATTTGCTATAAATCTCATAAAGTGTGCGCAACTAACCGGCGTTTTTATCGACATTCATTCTGCCGCTACAAAGAAGCACATAATCATAACGAAAACTTAGCTAAAGCGTACGGGTTAGAAACAGGCTAGCGGCGCAAGCGAAGATTAATTAAATACACATAAATGTTTTTTTTTTATACTTCTTTTTTTTCTATTATGTTCGCTTTCCTTTGCCAACTTCCTGTCTTATGCTATGTGATTTCGCGACATTGCCAAAATAAAGCTCAAATTGAAAGCAAAAAACTTTGCATGTAGCAACAATTTAATCTCAATTTTCTTAGAATTAATCACCTACTTTGTATTTATGTGCTTTGCTTAGCTACTTAAAAATATTTAGTGGTATTTTATCGCAATTTAATGTGTGAATTTTGCAAAACTATTTTTGTGCCACTTTTATCGCAAACTTGCTTCCTTCCGGTTGCGCTTCAAGTGCTTTCACTCCGCTCACTTAAATTACTTAAACAATTTCTTAAAATATAATTTTATATATGTATATATGTTGTAAGTTTTCACATCCGCGCGTCCATATCATAATTTTTAATAATAGAGGAAGGTACGTTGCCAAGCAATATGTCCATAGCATTATTAAAAAATTTCTCATTATGTGTTTTTTTTTCTTTAATAAAAAAAATATACCGGATGTGGTAGTCTTATGCTATTTATGTATAAAATACAAATTAGTTATGTTTAAAAATCATTGAATTGTATTTAATTTATATATACTTATACCAGTTTTTACGTTTTATACCGGTTGGTTGTTCGATCCGCACTTAATATTACAGCTCATCTCTAAAAAAATTTCTATGTGAAAACAAAATTATAGTTACTCAGTTGATTTTAATATTTACTTATACCAGTTTAGGCATTTTATACCAGTTGTTTGTTTTGTAAAAATTTAATATTTTATCGCTACTTAAATTTTTATTGCATGTGAAAGCAAGTCTTGTTTATATGTAAAATTTAATATTTACTTATACCAGTTTATGCGATTTATACCAGTTATTTATTCGATTCGCACTTAATAATACAGCTCAGCTCTAAAAAAATTTCTATGCGAAATCAACACCTAAACTATTCAGTTGATTTTCAAAATTAAATATACCTCTTTAGGCAATTTATACCAGTTTTCGTTTGGTTGAAACTTGCAATTTCAGCTCTGCTTCAACAAATTTCCATGTGAAAGCAAGTTATGTTAACTAGGTTATTTTTATACTTACTTATACCAGTTTCTACGTTTTCTACCAATTTGCTTGTTCGACTCACATTTAGTATTTCAGCTAGTCGCTTAAAAATTGCACATATGAATGCAAAGCCGGCATTATGCAGTTGTAGTAAATAGTTACTTATACCAGTATACCAGTTTCTTGTTCGATTGACACTTATTATTTTAGCTCTACTATGAAATTTCTTTAATGTGAAGGCAAGCTTTGTTAATTAAATAAATTTAACAGTTACTGATACCAGTTTATACATTTTATACCAGCTAATTTTTCGATTCACTTATAACATTTCAGGTTTTCTTTCGAAAATTTTCTAGAAAAACTTAAATGAAATTATCCAACTTTTATATTGCAGGTATATTAGCTTCATGCATTGCTAAGGAAGAGTGATTACTTAGACTTAGAGCTCCAACTAAACAAGAGTCGCTTACATCCCCGTAATTCTCTTTGTTTGAAGGAACCAAATTATTGTCGTTTTTAGAGCTTAATCATATGGTTGCTCTACTGACTTTGCTTTATCGAAGCGATCCTTTCTCGTCTTTTTAGACAATATAAATCAATCATATATTAGACTATCTCAAGCCTGTTCCGAACTTTCTATATAAATAACATCTCACTTGGTCGTTAAACAATACCAATTTTCTCTAAATACCACAGTATAAGCTGTAACTGTTACTAATTTAATTGGCATTTCGAAAAGTTTACACGCGAAGCAACACATTCCATTGCAAAAAAGGCAAAACCGATATTTACGTACTTGAAAAATTTGTATAAAAATAAAGTACACATTTGTGCCGCATTCCAACGACGTGATGAATGCTCCAGAATTTCATTTTCTATGGCAATAAATTTTCCTTTCCTTTTATTTTTTGAATTTGCATTTGTTTGTAATTTAAACAATTCTTTGCATTAACTCCGCTTAAATGAGCTATCAGTTCCACTGCAGTGAAGAAACAGCTGCGTACTCACAGCTGAGGAGAGTACTATGAGGTGATGAGTGATGCGAGTTACGTAGGTGATACATTACACAATGTGTGCCCGGTGTGAGTGGTTACTCATCTTATGACGGATATGTGTGAGTGTCATTGGTATGTAGGGCAAAGGTGGTCAACACTTGTCAGAGAGGGTGGCAAATGGAAAATTGTTTACATTTATTTAAATATATATGTAGTACATACAACTTTTTTTCTAGGCAATAATGACTTAAATACAAGTATACATATAAGTATGTAAAGGAATTTATCTTATCGTCATACCATTATACCAGTTGGTTGTTCAATTCGCACTTAATATCTCAGCTCGTTTTTAGTTATACATATATATATAAAGTTTGTAATGTTAAGTTATTTATACAACTTTAGGCGATTTATACCAGTTGGTTGTTCGACTCAGACATAATATTTTAGCTCTAATTCAAAAATTTTGCAGATATGTTAAAAAGTTAAATTCATACCAGTTTATACACTTTATACCAGTTTGTTGTTCGACTCGCACTGAATATTTCAGCACGGTTCTCAAAAGTTATACATTTAAAAGTTTGTAATGTTTAGTTATTAAGTATCAATTTAGGCGATTTATACTAGTTTGTTGTTCGACTCACACATATATTTAAGCTCTGATTCAAACATTTTGCATACTAAAACAAGTTATGTTTAATGGTTAAACTTAGTATTTACTTATACCAGTTTTTACGTTTTATACCAGTTGGTTGTTCGATTCTTATAATCCCAGATCGGCTCTCAAAAATTGTTTATGCGAAACGAAACCAAAAGTATTAAGTGGACTTTACCATTTTCTTATATCAGTTTTAGCAATTATGCCACTTTATTTTGTTCGTTTCACACTCAATATTTTAAGTTTATGATACCAGAACTTTTTAAATCTTTAAACATATTTGTATAAAAAATATTTGTTTCTTTCTTATACTTTCTTTCTGGGGAATTTTTTTTTTTCATTGTTAATGGAAATTTCTAAATAGGAACAACACAGATTCTTTATAGACATAAATTTAACCGTCTTCAGTTCTCTGCAAAGAATTTACACGTGAGGTCAAAATGAGATTTGTCTAATAGCATACAATATTTGACACATTTTATTGCTGTAAAGTAGTATAATTTTCTTTCCTACTCTTCAAAATTTAACAGCTGGCTTACTCGCATGGTTGCCAGATTAAAATGATATGACCGTTTGTCGTTCGAGCTTTATTTATGTCTTTCTTTGTATTTTATACCAGTTATTTGTTCTATTCGTCACTCTACTAAATTTTGGCTTTATTCGCTACTCTTCAAGAGTTAGCAGCTAGCATGTAGTAGCCTTATTAAATTGTTACAAATGCTTGCTTTTCTATCTTTTTTTGATTGTGCCTTTTTCCAGCATTTTATACCAGTTATTTGTTTTATTCGCTACTGTGCCAATGTTTGGTGAACTAAAACTACTTTTGATAGTAGGAAAATACCTTGACTGATCAACTGAGCGTAAGCTATAATAGTCTAGCAAACAAAAAAAAAAAACAAAAACAAGAAAAAAAATAACGAAAAAAATTGTTTAATTAAAATAAATTTTTTCTGAAACTAAATTTTTAAAATTTCGGCTCTCACTTCCAGTTTTCAGTTTCAGTATATGTATACTGAACACCCACTTCATTAGTTAAACTTTTTATTGCATTCTTGTTTTTATCGCCTCTCTTTACCAAATAAATCCAATTCTCACAATATCACGCTTTCTCTATTTACATAGCGACAAAAATATTTTACTATAAACATATTGTTGCACGCCTCACTGCTCTCGCCGTATTCTTATCAACTTTTATGATAAACAAAAATATCAAAAGACGCTTCCAAAGAAAGTAGAGTAAATAAAGTGGAGTAAAACAAATAGTAGAGATAGCACATTTCAAGGTTAGGGCTATCTGCGCAGTTTGTGTGAACATTCTTTATATGTATGTATGAATGTATGCATATGTAACTGCTCGCGCAAAATGTAATTAAATTGCAAAGGGGATATATACATAATCTAATTAATACTGCATATTTGCAGATATTTTTATTGTATTTGCTTTTCGCACACCTAAAGATCACATATCGCGCTGAAATTCCCTTCCAGTGACAAACAAAATTTGGGGCATTGCCATTTGGTGGCTGAAGGGCGCACTTATAGATATGTATGATACATTATTAGTTTTTGCATATGTTATTAACATAGCTTATGTCTGGCTATTCGTCGCTATTTTGTACGTCATCCGTCAAGCGTATTTTTTTTTATTAATATTTTTTTAATATTTGCATGCGTACGAGTCATGTTAGCATATGTGTACTTGGCGCTTGTCAAATTTGACTAATTTATCACTTAAGCTGATTGATTGAAATTAAAATAACTTGTAGACTTCCTTTGCTATAGTTTTTGTAACAAATATTTGAAAAAAAAAATTATAATTTTTATCAAAAACTATTTTTTTTTTACTGTCCTAATTAACTAAACGAGATAGGCAGCCAGACGGTTTGATGTATGAGAGGCCTTTGACAAACTTGTGTTGTTTTTGTTGTTAGTTTTTAGTAAAGAAAGAGTTTGAAAAATATGAAAGGGTATAAAACGAGCTTTTTCTTGATTTTGTTCATTCAGTTTGTATGGCAGCTATATGCTATAGTAGTCGGATCTGAGCAATATCTGCGGACAATGTATAGCAATCCTTTTAAAAATGATCTGTGCCTAAAATCGTGACAGGGTCAGTTTGTATGGCAGCTGTATGCTATAGTAGTCCGATCTTAACAATATCTTCGAACGTTATAGCAATGCTTTGGTTAACGATCTGTGCCAAATTTCATGCAGATACCTTATCGAATAAAAGAGTTTTCCTTAGAAGAATTTGATTCCGATAGATCAGTTTGTATGGAAGCTATATGCTATAGTGGTTCAATATCAGCGATTTCAAAAAAATAACATATATCTTGAAAAATAAAGACTGTGTGCATCGTGATGCGTGACCAGCTCATGTACTTTTCAGTGCCAATATGATTAAGTTTACTTCAAGGCCTATACTAATATACACATGTATGTACTTTTTCAATGCCAAAAGCAATTATAAATTACAACATTGTTAGCTTTGAGTAACTATGTAAATTTATTTACACATCATTACTTACATACATACGCATCTCATGTGTACATAGAGACAAGACGTCGCGCTATTGAAGGTGAATGAAACAGCAAAAAACTGTAAATTACAAATAATCTCTCGAAAATTTCCTAGACAAGCAGCTGGGAGATAACGAAATTATGACAATCAAAGAGCATACAATGTAAGAATGTAAACAAATCATAAATTCTAAAATACAAATTAACTTGAAATGACAAAAACGAATCTAAAAAAAAAATATAGAGATAACTTTAACTTGGCTGGGGGAACACCTACCATAAAGCTGTGGAACAGTTGAAGTTGTGAGAATAAAGTAAAGTTTTAAATTTGTAAAAAATTTTAAAATTGCAAATATATGTCGTTTACTTGAATATAGAATATGTTTGGAGAAACTTAGAACGCCCTGAGAAATTTTTAATCATAGTTCTGCTAGAAGAAATTCGAAAAAATATCATTTATATTCAAGAAAAGTTACATCAGTTGTGAAAACATTTCCCATAACATAGTTATTTATAGATTATAAAATGACTATATTTTTCGATATATAACCAAATGAGACAGCCACTAATAACGAAGCCATTCGAGGCAATTTTACCAAGATTGAGTATCCCAATCAAATTACTCATAGCAGAAGTTGTTCCAAGCCAATTTTTGCGAGACCTTTGAAAGAAACACAACCAAATAAGCCAGGCCCTAATAAAGAAGCTGTTCGAGGCAATTTTGCCACGATTGAGTACCCCAATCAAAGTACTCATAGCACTAGTTGTTCCAAGCCAATTTTTGCGAGACCTTTGAAAGAGAACTCGAACTCAGCAACTCATAGTACAAATTGTTCCAAGCAATTATGGAAAGATCTCTGTTATAGTAGCCTAATTTTGTTACAAAAATCATTCAAAAGTATAAAAAAAGTTGATGATTCCTGAAGTGTCATAGAAACTAAGTTAATATCTGAACAGAAACTTGTTTAAAGTCAATTGATTACCTTCTTATAGAATAATTTGTTTCAAGTTAGTTTTGAAGAGAAGTTTAGAAGAGAACTTCAATTTTTTTTACAAAAATCCTGCAAAAGTTCATTGAAATTGAAGAACCTGTTATCATACCAGAAAGTACAAGGAAGTGCCTTAATATGTGAATCAAATCTGACTTGAAAATATTGAGGTTATGTTTCATTAAGGGGTTATATACGTATGCAGTTAGAATTTTCAAAAAATCGTTATTGCTTTCGGAGATATACCTGAATTTGTAAGGCCACATCACAAAATTTCCCTATGTGTAAACTACTTCTGAAACTTTAAGGTTTAAGTGGTTACGTTCCACTGAATTGGAAGTCCCTTATTATACCGGAAAGTAAAAGAAGTTAGCTTAATACAATTTTCCTTGAAAGCAATGAGGTTGTGAATCATAACCCTCCTGGAATATTATACATAATATTTATTTTCTCTCCCCCCACCTACTGAACAATTCACCTCCACTTGAACGGGTTGTAAACATTCGCTTCAAACGTGATGGTCTAGGCATATGCTTTGCGTTCAAAGTCTACTACGATATTTACACACGTGTGTATACAGCCTTGTGCAATTGTTTGCTAGTTTGTTACGTGAGCATAAGTTTATGTTTTTTTTTGTTATCAGACGGCAGTTTGTGTTGCTTTTCAAAATCTTTCGAAGACATTATTGAAAATTGTTGTTAAAAAGAAGTAGCAAATATTTTTTTTATGTGTTTTTTCGCAAATCAGCTTTATTTTATTTTTTCCAACCAAGATATATTTGAAATTAATAACATATTATCTATTACATAATGATCAGTGTGACAAGCTGAGTCACCATGTCTTCCTGCTATCCGTCTGTAAATACACGAACTAGTCACTCAGTTTTGGAGAAATCGATCCGATTTTCTGGATTCCTTCTTTTCTCACCAAGAAGCAGCTCATTTGTCAATACTACCGATATCGCACCACTATAGCATATAGCTGCCATACAAACTGACCGATCGAACAGGGGTTTTTGTAGGGAAAACATTTTTATTTGACAAGATATTTTCACTAGATTTGGCACAAAGTATAATTCGAATCATCACAACAATCTCCCAAGAAATTATTCAGTTTGAACCACTATAGCTTATAGCTGCGATACAAACTGAACGATGAAAATCAAGTCCTTGTATGGAAAACCTCTTTTTATAGCAAGATATCTTCTCGAAATTTGGTATGGATTATTGCCGAAGGCAATGGTATTCTGTAGCATACAGCTGTCATACAAACTGAACGCTCACAATCAATCTGAAAATATCATCTTTTTCTTGTTTGATTTAATTTTAATTAATTTATCGTAAATTATTTCGTTTTTTTATTTAAAGTTTTCAAGTATTTATTTATCAAACATTGTTTTAAATTTATTAACAACTTCCTTCTTGTCACCACTTCAAAACTTTTTTCCTATTGATTTTGCAATCAACTACAGCTACTCATCTTTCCAGCCGGCTCCTCACCATATTATTGTCATCACTGGAGTCTCTTAATAGCACGTTCGCTTCCTCATTTTTACTATCTGCTTATTTATAGTAAATTTTATCGCTGTTTACGCACTTGGAGTGTTGGCTTTGGCATTTAATAACAATAAATTTTCTTGTTACACTTCACTTATTTATTTAATAATTTCTACGATTGTCAAGCGTTGCGCCTTACTATAGGTATTTATACACATAATAATGCATATATGAGTATATATTTATATACATATATTTATGTGTTCTTGTTTTGGCTTAGCAGTTGGACTTTGATTGCTTTAGTGCGGAGGTAACAAGCACTGAAAGTTGTTTATTAAATTGCAAAATATTTAATAAATGAAAACTTTGGGATTATTTATAAGCTTCGTTAATGACTTGGCAATAAGGCATAAAACTGATAAGTGCATATATCACTTGCTTTATTTTTGGTTTATAGTGCTGCTTGAAGTTTATTAAGTATCACTAATATCTATAGCTAACATATAATCTAGCTGTATTAATATAAAGCGTAAAATATGGTGTGAATCATCTATGAAATTGCCGAGTGCAAAAGCCAAGACACGCACCTATTGTAGAACTGAACTTTATGTACATATATATATATATGTATTCTTTCATAATATAGACGAAGCGATAGTTAGCCCGATTCGACGCTTTTAACGATAAAAATTAAGAAAATGTACTTTTGAGAATCTTAAATCTTCCTTTCTTAAGTACATTATTGACTTACTGACATTTAGAATTTTATGTAAATATTTGTGGTTTATTAAAGTCTTAATTTCCAGATTTTCCTTATGGCTTTAACCCTTTACTGTTTATATTTTTTTACCATGTTCATTTCAATACTATTGGAATAGTCAGTTTTTATATTTTTCTTATGCTTTTCAGTCTCTACTGTTTATATTTTGCATTTCAAGTTGATTTCAAGCCTAGGAATAGTCAGTTTTTATATTTTCCACATATATTTAACGCAGAAAAATAAAACATTGCCTACTTTTAGGTGCACTAACTTTTAGTGCGTACACATACCTAAAATACTATGATTTTTTGCTAAAACTGTCGAAATTAATATACATTTTGGTAAATTATTTTATTGAAAAGTACTTATAAAATGAATACTAGCAAAAAATAGAAAAAAAAAATCAAAATGGTTTTTGTACCCAAATACATAAAGCTTATCCTAAAAACTGCTGAGCACCGCGCTTTTTTTGAATCGTTAAATATTAAAAAATATTTCTTCTTACTCATATTTGCTATAACGTTAGCAACGCTTTACTAATCAAGTACTATCAATTAGTTGCTTAAAACTAACGAATTGGTAATCATTTATTTTTTATATATTTTTGGCATGCCCCCATTATTTTAATCGCCATGCTTGCAGAAGGTCGGTGTACCTTGAAAAATTTTAAGACTATGATAAGATAATATTATGGTATGTTTTAATATATGGGTACAGAGTATAGACTAATCAATTGAAATTCTTAAACGGCATATAAGAATATAACATATTTTATGTTTAGATTGTACTTAAACGCATAGCATATAAATATATGTAAATAAAAATTAGTAAATAAAGATAGTATATACTTATACTTATTTACCTATTTACATACTTATGTGTGAGTGTAGGTCACATATTTATGCATGTTTCGCAAATTTATTCTCAATATGTTAATGCTAAGTGCAATATCAGTTAACAAATCAGTAAAAAATCCGTTAAAAAATCAATTAAAAAAATTGTAAAAAAAATTTTGTTTCAATATCAGTTCAACAGTCGTTTCAAAAATCAGTTAAAAAATCAGTTAAAGAATAAACATTTGATTGGTATGAAAATCCTGGAATGTTATGTTCTACTAAAACATCGAATTATTCACAATTGCTTACCTATGTGAAACGTGATTAACCTGCTTCATAAAATAATTTAAAGTGCACAATCAAAATTTATAAGACCTCATAAATTTTCTACAATTATAAACGAAAGCGCAGGAGTTTCAAAAGTAACTCTTATAAATGGCGCAATAAATTATTAAGTAGTATATCATAGTAAACAGTAAATGCAATTGATAAAGCAAAAGTAATGCATATAAGTTCCAGCCTATTTATTAATACCCGTAGAGATTGTTTTCTTACGTACGAACACAGCATTTAGCTTATACGAAAACCTGTAAATTAGAAAATTTTGCTATACAACGATTACATCTGTGATTTAAAACCATAAACAATTTTCAAATAATTATCAAAAAAATGGTGAATAGGTGTTGATATGTGCTATGTTGACAAATTTATGAGTCATTTACCAAAAAAGTATTGAATAATTTGGTTTTAGTTGGAGCCTATTGCTTAATCTTTTTATGGCATGTCGTAATGTTGATTATTGATAAAGTCTATTGTTTGTATTTTGATTTCTCTGTTATTCGAATATGGCAGAGATTACTGTTACGAGTATTTTTGTTTGGTGTTTTGGTGGTTTTGATTTCTCAGTTTATGCAATGGAATGATATAATTAATTTTTAATATTATTTTTTAAGCTAATTTAAAATTTAAAAACTAAATTGATTAAATAATTTTCAAATAAATTTATTTAACTTAAATTAAAAAATTAAAAAAAAATGTAAATTTAATTAATTCATTTTTTAATTAAAATAAATAAATTTGTTTAATTTAATTTAATTTAATTATTTAATGAAATTTAATTTGATATGTAAATTAACGTAAAAATAAAAATTAAAATAATAATTAAATTTAGTTTAATTTAATTTAATTGTATTGACTAAATTAAAAAAAATTAATTTTATATTTTTTAAGTTAGTTTAAAATTTTAAAATTAAATCTAATTAATTAAATAATTTTCAAATAAATGTATTTGAATTGAATTAAAAAAATTAATTACTTTAATTGTGCCAACTAAAATAAATAAATTTGTGTAATTTAATTCAGTTCTTTAATGAAATTTTATTTAATATTTAAATTACCGTAAAAAATAAAAATTAAAAGAATAATTAAATTTAGTTTCATTTAATTTAATTATATTGACTAAATTAAATAAATTTATTTTATGGTTTTTAAGTTAGTTTAAAATTTAAAAATTAAATTTAATTAATTAAATAATTTTCAAATAAATTTATTGGAATTAAATTAAAAAATTAAATTTAATATAAATTATTAATTTTATCAATTAAAATAGATAAATTTGTTTCTTTTAACTTAATTATTTAATGAAATTTAATTTAATATTTAAATTAACGTAAAAAATAAAAATTAAAATAATAATTAAATTTAGTTAAATTTAATTTAGTTAATTAATTGTATTAAGTAAATTAAATAAATTTATTTAAAAATTAATTAATTAATTTAATTCAATTTAATTTTTAAATTAATTTAAAAAATAATTCAAATTAATTATAACATTCCATTGCTAAACTGAGAAACTAAAACCAAAATTAAATTTAATTACTTAATTATTTATACTATTTAATTATAATTTTTTAATTATTAATTTAATTTAATTTTTAAATTGCCTTAAATTTAATTTAAAAATTAGTTTTATTTAAAATTAAAATGAGTTTTTTTAAATTAATTTATTTGAAATAAATAAAAAAATAAATTTTCTTTCAGAAATTCATATTGTTTTCGCCTTTTAGTCTAAAATATTTCTCTTGATTCGAGAAATTTTACTTAAAAATATAATTTTATTAATAGTTATTAATTTATGTAATTTCAAATTATTTAGTTAATTTTAAAATTCTGCAGCACTCTCTTAACAGTCGTGCTCCACATTAACTAGCTATGAGGCCTCTAATTTATGCTTTCATAACTCACTTTGCCTTTTTATTGACCTCATCGCGGAAAAATGTTAGATTAGCATGAAAATAAATTCAAATTATTACACTTTCAGCCCTTGGTCACATAAATCAGCACGCGTGAATGTTTCTGAAATTGTTAACTATATCCCTCACTGATAGCTTGTCGCATTTCCATTAGGTCATTTATCAATCTTCTTAATTTTTTTCAGACACGCCTTAAAATTAAATCTTGCTCTAAGACTTATAAATATTAATTGCTAAATTAACATAGATTATGTGGTTTGACAAAAATTAAAGAAGAAACTGTAATAAATGGCACAAGAATCATTAATGGCTGTTGACAACTTTCATAAAGCAGTAAACATGTGTAAACGAAATGTCTTCGATGTGCTTTTAGTAGAATCCTAAGAAACCAATTTAGCACCTTTTATTCATGGCACTTTAAGTGTATGTTAATTGTTGAGTTCAGCCAATACTTGTGGTAGAGGCAAAGCAATGTGTTAAGATGATAAGTTTTCGTTATTTTTTCTAATAGCAAATAAAGACAAAACTTTGTTTTTTTGTGCGAAAAGAACTATAAACGCTTTTTGCAAACCTTAAGAGCGACTTGATGTCTAATTTTAATGCATTATCTAGTTCCTTGAACTGTGAAGCTCCTAGAGCCTAGCCTCCCTGTTTCTAAGGAGAGGAGGATCAATGTGAAGCTAAATTATTACATTAATTGCCGCCTGGTTATTGACGTAAATATTGATCTTTTTTATATTGTTTCCTGCGTAGTTAGCTAGCTAAGCCACTTTTCTGACCGCAGATACTTTCGCCTAGAGGATGTTGTGGTATACAAGAAGCTTGAAATGTTGCCTGAGATCCAGCTTCGAGCAATAAATTCCTTTGGTGAGTCGTATGCTCCTGCATTATCCCTATTTTAGTGTGACTTTGACGCCTTCAACCGATTGATCGCTTCTGTTTGGGTCGTAAGCATAGGTCCAAGACTCATCGCCATGCGTTTCATGATCTTGCTAGTCGGAAAGCATTGTTTCACAGACGTTAACGCGGCACTGTTTTTCGAAAAAATTTAGTGATCTTGGAACCAATCGGCCCAAGTTATCTTTAAAACTGGTATCCACTGATCATTCCGATATTCAAACGATGTCAGTAAAATCTTCGACTGTTAATCGTCGATTGTCAAGCACCAATTCCTTTCTTTTATTGACGAACAATTTGTACCAATCAAAAACACTTGCTCGTGATAAACAATTTCCACCGAAGGCCTTTTCCAACATTCTGAACCTTTCGGCACCAAAAACATTTTATTCCACACATAAAATTTTATTGAACTTCTTCGACCAACGACCTTTGATGAATGGGTTTTCGCGCGAATTTTAAATTAATTCTCACTATTTTTTGCGCACAGTTTTAGCATAAAATCATAGTCATAGGTATGTGACTTGGCTAAATTTTCAGGTATGTGTACTCACTAAATGTCTGTGCTCATAAAAATAGACAAATTACGATTTTTCTGCCTTAATGAGTCGAAAATAAAAAAATTGACTGGGTTTGAAATAAACTTTGTGTATAAAAAATAAACAGAAGAATATAATTATTCTTTTAAAGTATTGCTCGAAGGTCTGTGAGGACAATTGGAAATCCGTCAATTTTGCAGCATTTTTTCCTGCAGACCTTTCTACTGCAATGTCGATTGATGGTAGGCTGAGTAACCTTTCAAGTGCAGCCAGTGCTGTATCCTCTCCAACAGTTTTCTGTATATGGTAAGATGTTGCTGACAGCGCTTCATCACACCAAAGCAAGATAAAGCAATATTGGTTTAACTACCGTAGTGTAAAACTGATGCATTAAACTAAGCAATAGGCCCATTATAGACCTTAGCAACTCTTTATAAGCTTACAGCGTATCACTGGTCTTATTTACTCTCTTCTTGAGATTAAGTTTCTATATCACCTTGCTGTACCAAACTACTTGGTATGTGCCTGTATTATTGATTTAAATCCGTAAGCATGAGGAGTTTCGATGTCGGGATATTGTCCCTTCCCCAACAGGTAACATTAATAATTTTTCAGTAAATGTCTTTAAAAAAAATTATTTACCTGTTATTAGAAAAAATTGCCGGCCTCAGTGAATAAGCTACATTACTTTTGCCACAAAACTCTGGTTCTCTATAAAAAAAATAATAATTAATTTTTTTTCCATATAAAAATAACAACTGTTGCAGAAAAAAATATATTTTTTCTTATTCATGAGTTCACTCCCCCAAGAAATCTTAATTAAATCGTTCTAAATTCCATTAAAGTATACAATGTTTAGAAATCAGTAAGAAGCGATCAGCTGACTCAGCAACTTCAATTTGCATTTATTGTCCACTTAATTATAGCAAACTTTGTAAATATGTACATCTACGCGTATATACTTATATAATTATTTGTTTGTATATATGCTCCCATTGCTACTTGCAAATTATCTACACAATGAGTCTGCTCCTTCATATTTCAGCGGCTCGCCACACTCCAATAAATTAGTGATTAATGGCAGCTGCCTTAGTAGTAGCAACTTTATTTTCTCTGCTTAATAACTAGCAGTGGACATATTATATATCTGTATATGTATAAATATATATGACAAGGCGTTTAGCAGAATAAATAATATTTTTTTTGCAAAATTATAGTTTCTAAAAAGTACAGAAAGCAAGAAACTCATTAAGCTGCTGCTAAGTGTTGGTTGCGAATTACAGTGAGCACTCGATACTTTGTATTAAGTTCACTTTCCATAATAAAAAATAAAAATTATTGTAATTTTTTTTAATATTATTTAAAAAAAAAATCAGTATTTTAAATGTATAAAATAATTTTCTGTAAAAAATATCAAAATTCACATATCAGGTATGAACTGTACTTTTATGACGCAGCTGTTAAGTTAGTAAACCAAATATCAGCAGTCCAGCCCATACATTTTTTCTCATTTCTTCATTGTTTTCTTACATTTTCGGTTATGTTTTGATTTCGTTGAATTTTAAGCTCATCTTTTGTTGAGTCACAGCTTGTGCTGAGAGCTTGCTGGTGGCTATGGACCACCCATGCACAGCTATACAGAAACTACTACTGCTTAGTAACACGGGCTAAGTAACATACACACTTACTTTTATACATATGTTATATACATATTTAAACATATATATTAATGCTTGCGCTTAATCCATAAACCAATTCGCATGATTTATTAATTAGCTAGGCAATTTAGCGTGTGACCACTACAACCGTGGCAAATTTCGCATATAGCAGCCAGACAGCGGTAAAAATAATTACATACAAGCGTAACTACTAGCACTGTTCGGCCACCCGGCGTCATAACAACTACTTTTTTAATTGAGCGGTTTTTTAACCTTTAGGATAGTTGTAGTAGAAATTAAAATGAATAGGCTGGGATTAATATGATTCATGATGGGTAAATATTATATGTCTATACACATACATATGTATATCTTGTATTGCTATAATATGTGAAAAAATAATATTTGCTTTGTTTTTGGTTTAATGAAGTTATAGTGGCTCAAATATGTTTAGCGCCATGAGAAACGTAGTTTAACTTTGAAAACTTATTATTACAAATTTCGCTGTAACCTAAAATTATCAAATAATTCACAATTAATGCGCATTTGTTTATTTTTTGGATTTACATATACAGTTAAGTCAGCATAAATTATTAGTTATTATTTATCGTATATAACCCCATACATATATCGAAATATGTAATACTGTGAGAAAGAGTTGCCAGCTGTTACAAAAATTATACTAAAAACAGTACAAAGTGCCTGAGAAGCGTAAGATTTTTGAGAAAGCTTACCAAAATATATTTAGGAAGTTTTTAACTGAAATACGCTTTATGTTAGAGTTGCCACATAGTGAAAAATTTGAAACTAATAGTACTCAGAAAAAATTAAAAGAATAAATAACATCCTATATGTAGCATATAACCACACAGATAAGAATATGTTATTTTATAAAAAAAAGGTTGCCACCTGTCACAAAAAAATTAAATTAAAAATAATTATAAAATACATGTCCAACATAATTTTTTTTTTTTTATTAAGATACATATTTATATTTTGTGTTAGAGTTGCCACCTAGCACCAAGCTTGAAACTGAAAGTACTCAGTATGAGATAATAACTTCAGCTACGTCGTATAATCCCGTTTATGTTGAATATGTAATGTAATGAAAAAAGGATGCCACCTGTACCAAAAATTAAAATAGAAATAATGAAAAAAACGCGCTTATAAGCCAAGAGACTTAAAAACAACTTTCCGGATATACATTTTCGAGGTTTTTAATACCCATCTATTTTATATCAGTGTTGCCACTTAGCTAAAAAAACTGAAACCGTTTATACAATAACTTTTCGAAGGCATAGTATTGCAATATTTGGAATTAAATAACAGCAGTGACGTCGTATGCATATAACTGTTTATGTATGAATATGTAAGGTGCTGAAAAAAGATGCCACCTGTTCCAAAAATTTAAATAAAAATTATTTAAAAAAAACGTGAGTAAGCCAAGAGACTTAAAAACAACTTTCCGCATATAAATTTTCGAAGTTTTAATTCTCATCTATTTTATGTCAGTGTTGCCACCTAGCTAAAAATTTGCATTCGTTAGTATTATAAATTTTCTATGGTATAGTATTTTTACAATATTTGGAATTATTTCAATTTCACTATATTTTAGTACAGAGTTGCCACCCAAATATGATTCTAAATTTAAAAAAATTTAAGTCAATCTTAAAAAATTAATGTGGTAAACTGTTGATATTTATAAAAGTCTACTAGAAACAACTTGCACCTTTATATTAAATATGTATTTTGTTTCATAAAAGAGTTGCCACATTTCGAAAAAAGAAATGATAATTTTTTATAAATTATGAAACATGTTTTTATGAGACAGTTGCCACATTTTGTAAAAAAAAATTCAATTATTTTTTCAATGATGAAAAATTTTTTTATTAGAGGGTTGCCACATTTTTTTAGCAAAAATAGTAAGAATAAAAATGTATAATAATTTAAAAAATATTAAAAATTTTTTTTTCGTAAGAAAGCTGCCAACTTTCTTAAACAAAAAACTATTATTGGCTTGCCACGTTTTGTTTGAAAAACTAGTTTATTATTTAAAATCTATTGCCAAAAATTTCGGTGTAACGGTAAATTTTACAAATATTTTTTAACTTAGCTTGTGACACACTTTTGCCACAAGTATTAGATTTTATGTATCAGTTCAAGGAAGTATTTAATACCGATATTTACAGAAGTTTGTCAAAAGTACTCAATTCTAGCGAAGAAGTACTCATACTTAGCTAAGTACTTAAGCATATATTTAGTTTCATTAAGTAAGCAAATAGTACTCTTAACTAAGAATACAAGTACGAGGTTTTTGTTACACAGCAGTGATATCAATGTGTAATGGTTTTAAATTCCAAAGCAGTTATTAATGCTCACATAATTCTAAGGGCGTGTTTACCAAAATGAATCATTACCTTAATATGTACTTACTGTTATTTAATTTTCATTTCTCTTTTACCCATCTAAGGTTTAAAATTTTTTAAAATTATTCTACTCCCTACTTAACAACGTTTTCCAGCCCCTAAATAAACTTCAAAGTACCTTAACATGATTCTCGTAATTCACTTATTCTTTCTCCACCTTGTCTGCTAAAATTAGTTGATATTAACTTTCGTTTATAGCCAATTAAAATGTCATGTGCCTTAAGCTTATATATTTGGTTGACAACCAAGTGCGGTTAACTTGTAGCTTTGGCAGAAGAACATGTCTGAAAACACGGCATAAAGCGTTGAAAAATCCACTAAACAACAGCAATGACAGCAAAATTAATGACTGTCTTGACGTTTACAATCGCTGTTGATAAACTCGAAACACGACCACAATGGGTGCTGCGAGCTGCCGTGAGGGCAAAGTACCGTTAACTTTGCTAGGATTTAGTATGGTGAATAATAAAAGCAAGTGTAAATTTAGCTGAGGAATTTTAAGCTGGGAGTGTATCTACAACAAGCTACTCTTATTATTATATACTATTTTTTACTATATTGCTGGTTGTTTCATTAGCATTACTATTACCATTACCGCCTAATACAATATTTGGACAACAGCTTCCTGTACTAATTTTACTATTGATTTTTCTAAAATACTCGCCACACCTTTTATTAGCAAAAACAATTTAAAACGCTTTACATTTCACAATTTCACTTTCATATACTTTCAACATAGGCATTACAAATAAATTTACGATTACAATTACTTTTGCTATAACAATTACATTTAAAATAACAATTACTTTCACCATCACAATTTCGTTTATGATTACAATTACTTTTAACATTACAATTACATTTACGATTACAATTAATTTTACCATTACAACTTCATTTACTTTTACCATTAAAATTTCGTTTACAATTATAATTACTTTCGTTACTTACATTTACCATTAAAATTACTTAAAGATTTCCATTTGACTGTATAACCAACTTGTTCATTATAATTACCGTTACCACTACATAAAAAGAAGTTTTCTCTTCTAATTCTTCCACTTTCTTAAATGCTTACAATTTTTTATATAATTACGTCAAACTTATAATTTTCATTACCATTACCATTACTTTTTCCATTACAATTACATTTACTTAAATACTTCTATATAATTACCATGACTATTTTGATTATCATGCGATAATATTTTTCATTACAATTACGTTTGCGAGTGCAATTACTTAAATTTATTGTTCGTTGTAATTACCGTTACCATTACCTAAAGAATATTTTTCTCTTCTAATTCTTATAATTTTTTAAATATTTGAAAATGTTTATATTATTACATTAAAATTATAATTACCATTACCATTACCATTACTTTTTGGATTAAAATAACATTTACTTAAATACTACTGTATTGTTTTATAATTACCTTGACCATTACGTATAGAATTAGCATTACATTTAGCATTACCATTACTTTCGTATCTACTATTCCAAAAAAATTTTAGATTTTCGGATTGATTAATTTCACTTTAACTAACCTATATCTCGTACTAATAAACAATTACCGAAATCATTACTTTTACTGACAATATTAAATTAAGTTCAATTACTTGCATTACATCTATAAACTTTTTATACCCAACAATAAAAACTCCCACCTTGTCATTAACATTCTCTTCTTTTGTAATACCTTAAACGCCACAATAATGTAATGACTAATGCTCCAAAAATAGAGCAAGAAAGGCAAAAAATTTTATGAAAAATCACTAAATTCTTAAGTAAACAAATAAAAGCAAAGCAATAGCCGCCAAGCTTTAAATGTACAAACAGCTAGACGACGACTCAAAAATCTGTATGAAAAGCAAAACCAACGCCATAAAAAGTCATAAAACTAAATGGGTTACGTGAAAAAAATTCAACTTAAAATGCAAAAAAAGTCAACAACAACATCAGACGTACAGTAGCGCACAACGGTATTGAACGTCTCAGTTGATTAGCGTGTATATTGCTTAATCGAATCGCTATGCCGCATACTCTTTAAACAAACGCCGATTGTATTATTATAGCGCGACCCAGTGACTGGCAACAAATCTACCAATATTGGTTCTGAGACATCGATTGTACTTATTTGTATACAAATACAAATAATTAAAACGTATGCGTCAGTGCAATTTCACGCAGACAACAGATATTCGCAAGTAATTAGAAACCAACAATACCTGGGGTTCAAGTTGTTAATTATTGCCAAAAAATTGCGTAGAAATATGAATTTTGTTGTGCAATAAAAGTAAGCCTTTACTGCGATAAGGTCGCAGTAATCTTTATTGAACTCAATACTACTTGGGCAGATACCCAGTATTGGTGAAAGGAATTTTTTCGCACAGACATCATGAATATCACTTACGTTTACAAAAATATAATAACAGTAAAAGTGCTTATTCATAAGTAAACAATGCGCTTTCTTAGAAATAGCGCACTAAATGTGTCATAGAATGAATAAAAATGTCAAAATTTGGTTTTATTGTGTACAATAGCAATGAAATACAATATGCTTTGAGGCAACTGATTTTATTTTGATAACGGTTTCTAGCACTAATTACTACCATTACTAATTCTTAAATACACGCCAAACTTTGTATTATCAAAACCAATTAAAATGCATTTAATTTATTTATTGTTTTGCTCATCTAATACTTCCACTCTTTGAAATACTAGCATTTTTCTATAAATTTAAGAGTCGAATAAGCATTGTAATTACTTAATTTTTTTATAATCACATTTATGATTGCAAGTACTAAAATTATGTTGACCACTATAATTACCATTTCCATAACAATTACTTTGTCCATGGCAATCCCATCTACTTAAATACTTCAATTTTGCTGTATAAAACTTTGAATATTATAATTACCATTGCCATTATATAGAGATTTTTTTTCTCATATAATTCTTACACTTTTTTAAATGTTTTGCAATTTTGTATATAATTGCATTGAATACTATAATTACCATTACCACTACAATTACTTTTTCCATTACAATTACATTTAGTTAAATAATTATATTTGGGTATAGAATGACCTTGAGCATTACAATTACCATTTCCATTAAAAGTATTTTTTCATTACAATTACATTTACTTAAAACCGTTCTAATTACAATAACAATACTTAAATACCTCCATTTGGCTGTATAATTACTTTGACTATTATAACTACCATTACCATTACATAGAGAATTTTATTCTCACTTAATTCGTACACTTTCTAAAATACTTTGTAATTTGTATGTAATCGGTTTAAAAATTATAATTACCATTACCATTAAAATTACTTTTTTCATTACAATTATATTTAATTAAATACTTATATTTGGCTATGTCATTACCTCAATATTTTTAATTACCATTACCATTACATATAGCAATACGATTACCATAACATTATCATTACTTTTAAACTTACTATTCCCTACGCAATTCAGAATTTCCGATTAGTTCCATTTCATTAAGAAGCAAGCATTCGAAAAGAAATTCTACGATACAGAGGAGATTTAGAATAAGTTTCAGCATCATTCAAGGCTGGGAGAAAGAGCTTAGATTCGAAAAATTGCGCTGCAAAAATCTTCGAGTCTTTAACGCCTTTTGTTATGGTACTAAGTTGTTGTGTGGAAGCCTGCAATCGTATAAGAACGCTCGCAGAGTGAAGACTTCCTGCCGAGTCGGGTGCATTTTACCACTTAAATAACACGCGGATTTCCGCTCGTGTTCATCAAGAGCACGACTTTAAGAGAACTAATTTTATGGCACGAGTCCATGTACTTATAACCAGCTTATACTTACGAACCAGCTTTTGAATTTTTACACCTTTACTTTTTTTTATCATCAGTTACCGTTTCTCACACAAGATTGTATCTCCATTATGCAAACCCTACGCCCATTTTATATATAAGTATTTCCCGCAAGGCCATTGTTAAACAACAAATACGCAGAAAATCTGTTTTCCAACATTTCAATTACCCTGCAGTTAATTCAATTAATATTTCTCATTGTAAAAGTGAATTTTCTTCTTGTCACCTCATTATTTCAGCCTCATCGCCTTTTCACAATGTTGTCGTTTATTATTTTTTATTGCCCGTTCAACCAATTATTGTGTCGCTCATTATGATAATTTAATTAAAACAGCTACTAAGCCGGCACCGGTCGTTCGTTGTGTTAAATGGCTTGCTAATTTTCTTTTTTTTTCATTTCAAACTGCTTGGTTATGACATTGTGGCAATTAAGCGCGGCAGAAACTGAAATTAAAAGCGCAAAGATTGACATGGTTGGGACTAAGAATGCTTCTAAGGCTAGTGTGAGTGACAAGTTGGTCCCGGTGGCTCGCAATGGTGGTAAAACAATTACAGTAATTAAAATTTTAGTGTTATTATTGCCGGTTAAATATTTACTGAATGTATTTAATAAGGCTTTGGGTAATGTCTGCATTGTATTTTGCGTAGAGATTGTATTTTTTAATTGAAGCTATTGGGGTTTGAATGTGGTTAACCTTGCCGGTGTAATTAGTACCAGCTTGAATTCATTTAGGCAAGCTTTTCATTATATATGACTTCCACGACTTCTTTTGCATGAACGATTTCGATGAACCCAATTATCGAGTACTTTTACCATTAAATCAAGTCGTATATCCTGAATAGCACGTTTTAAATTGATTTCTAAGGCTTGAAATTGATCTGATTTATTTAAAGTTAAAGTCCAATGAACATTTTCAAGTTGTTGCAAGGCAAAGTCAACAAATTTAAGAAGTTTACGTTGGTCTAATGGCTTCAGTTCTTGAATGGGAACAATTTTAGAAAGATGCTAGAACAAATTCTTCCTCAAAATCCTCCAGGTTGTGGTTTGAGACAATCTCAATTCTTGAAAATATCTTTGAAAATATCTTGGAATCGACAAATTGCGATCTTCAGATTGCCGAATATATCAAGAGCAAAACACCAAGGAAGCCATGGAGCATCTCTTGTACACTTGCCATCTTCACGCATTTGGGAGACACACAATGTGAGACATTGGAATAGGTATCGATAGTCCCAAAGTGTATTGAAATTCACGTCAAGCGCAGGCAATTTAAAGGACGACTACTCCACATGGACTTCATAATGGAACTCCACTTGGCATCACAAAGCATTAAGATTGGTCTATGCGTGGTTTATAGGCCTACAAGACTAAGGCGATGTAACCTTACATTGTCTTCGAATCCTAAGCAGTTCTTTTCAACCATAGATCTAGAAAAAGTTATTAATACAATCGATAAAATAGACGTACTTAACCTGAGTTATCGAAGTTTTGAAAGTTTGCAGGGTAAGCCATATGTTTGGTACTTTTAAAAAGTTGATAATTCCTGCAAAGCCAGCGGACAAAGTTTATCTTCTCGGTATAATGACGTGGAAGAATCTATGAAAAAGTTCTCTATAAGTTGAAAAAGCTCGCATAAGATCACTAAAAAACTATGAAAGCAGTTCTTGGCAAAGGTTTTACAGCTTATAATATTATTTTTTCTATATACTAAGTCGTAGAACTATATTCTTTAGCACTAAAACAAGCAATTTTTAGACTCACTCCATATTTCTCAGTACATGTAAATTCAGCGAAGTGGAGATAAAAGCTCTCGATTTGTGGAACTACTGAAATTTAGCAGGAAAAAGCTCCGATTTCCGATCTGTAATATTATATTATATAAATGTGTGTGTTTATATAAATATATTCGCGGATATCGGAACACTATAGCATATAGCTATCTTACAAATTGAATTATCGGAATCAAGATCTTGTAGGGAAAACTTTTTTAGTTGACGAAATATCTTCACGAAATTGAGGTGAATTTTTTGTTTAATGTAAGCGTGCAATCTATGAAGAATTTTTGAGGTTGGACCACTATAGCCTATAGCAACCATACAAACTGAACGATCGCAATCAAGTTCTTGTTTGAAAAAAAAAAAAAAATAGGAGATATTTCCGAAAAAATTGTTAAAGTCGAGTAATTTTTTTCAACATTATTGTCCAAGAAAAAATAAAAAATAATGGAAGACTAAAAAATTTAATATTTATTAAAAAAATACATATTTATGCCATTTAATTTCCATCCAACTAATCTTAATTTCTACAAATTACTGCTTAAACCACATTTATTTGAAAAAATCACACTTTTATCTCACGCTAATTTTATCTTTGCTTCTCTTCTTTTTGCTTTCAGGTGAGTGTTTGCCTTAAGAAATAATAAAAATAAATGCAACGACGGAATTCCACCGTACAAACTTGAGTACAACAACATTAGGCATAGATAGCAGCAAAGTAAGTATTTAAAAGATAAATAAACGCTTAGCTAAACGCTTAAGTACATAAGCGCCTAAGCGTGGACGCATGGACGGTGTGTGCCCACCGCGAGTGGGGCGTTTAAATGCTTACGGCCTGACACACCACTAAGTGGCGCTCTTCAGACGCTGTCAAGACTGACACTTCAGCAATTTCTGTAGACAAACTGAAAGCAATAGCAGCAGCCAGAAAAAGAGTCTAAGAAAACTAAGGCAATAAATGCATAGTAATCAAACAAGAGTGCCTAAAATGCATGTGTGAGTGGGGTTGTCAATAGATTATGTATACGATGTGTGATTTTATTTGCGCATGTGTTGCACGAAAAATCAAACAGCAGTTCCAGACAGCATCCGTTCGCAAATGTTGATGAAAGTGACGTCTGTCAGCTGTTTATCAGTTGTATAACTCTTGTATATCTACTTATATAGGTATTTGTGTGTCGCTAAGTTAGGTGATATAATTTTCTGTACACTTGTGTTTTTGAAAAGCGGAGTGAGTAGTTAAATGATAACACTTTAATAATAATACTACTGTAATCTGGCGCAAATATTTGTATTAACCGCATTCCAAGCATTTTATTGCAGCACTTTTATAGCGTTAGCTTCACTTTTATTTATAGTTCTTTTGCCATCTATTTGCTTAACTTTGAAAATACGTAGCTGCTGTTTGTTTTGTCACGAAATTTTTTTTAAAGCTACAGTAAAGCCTGGTTAATATGCGCTAGAAATATGCTTAAATCTATTATTTGAATCAAATTTCGTGATTTTTTCATTCAATAGCTCAATTTTGATCGTTCGGTTTGTATGACAGTTATTGGCTATAGTGCTCCGATCTCAAAAATTTTTTCCAAATATTGTATCATTGCCTTAAAAAACAAATTGAGCTTAATTTCGTGAAGATATCTCGTCAACTAAAAAATTTGTCCTAACAAGGACTTGATTCCGATCGTTCAATTTGTATGACAGCTACATATATGCTATAGTGGTTCAATATCGGCTGTTACGGCAAGCTTTGGAAGAAAAAAATGAGTAAAATCTTAGATGGTATCTCAAAAACTGAGCTGTCTAAAAATTCTTAAAAGCCTCATTTGCATCATATGTCCAAAAGTCGTCTGACATTACTACTAAAGAGTGATACATTTTCAGGTTCTCTATTTTTTAAGGAAAAAAAAAACAAAAATTACAAATTTAATGGGGAATATTTATTATCATTTGAAAGAGCATTTATTCTAATTTATTTTTTTGAAGATTATTCCTTTCAAGTGGTAGCCGCGGCTACGTCTTAGATGGTCCATCCGTTAAGTCCTATGTTCGATGACTTCTTCGAGCATCTCGACTGGTAACTGCCCGCATAGACTTTAGACTTTACATATCCCCAATCAACCGACCACAAACCTGAAATTATCTGCTCAATAAATCCATTAATTGATGCGATATGTGGGAAGTGGCGCCGTCTTGTTGAATCCAAAAGTTGAGATTCAAATTCATGGCGCGATAACGGATGCCATTGATTTATGGTTGAAATGGCAACTCTTGAATCTCTTCAAGTTGCTCTTCGTTCCAAATGCGGCAACTTTGCTTGTTTACATAGCCATTGAGCCAGAAATGAGCCTTATCGCTGAAGGAAATTTGGCTCGAAAACGTCGGGCCTTTTTGGAACTTTTCAAGAGCTTATAAAGCGAAGCGATGTCGCTTGGCAAGGTCGAGCGGCTTCAGTTCTTGCACAAGCTATATTTTGTCTGCTTTCAATTTAAGATCTCCACGTAACATGCGCCAACTCGTTTCATAGGCCGGTCCGAGGTGCTAAGATACTGAAAAAAAATAGCATGACAGTCTGATACGGCTTACGCGTGTTCTGTCAAAAAATTGAAAATTGAAAAATTACATTAATTGGATCACCAGTTATAAGTATTTATATAACGATATATATAACAAGAATATCAGGTTATCATATTCACCAATCATATCAGGTTTCTTAGATTTAAAATTTCTTACTTTCACAAGGTTTTTAATAATGTAAAAAGACTCTCTCGAAATACATTATACTTACATATTTTTTTTACAAATATCTCCTTTTTTAAAAACGTTCAATCAGAAAAATGTCAAAAGATCAAATTACATAAACACATAACTGTTATAGTATACCTGAAACTTGAGACCACCTACGTAAATTATAAAACTTTCATTCACATGAAATATCTTTTCCACACTTTTAAGTTCAGTTACCTAATTTGCCAAAAATTAATTTGTCAAAATGTGTGACAAAGCAATTGACAGTTAATAATTTGACAAGTAACATGTCAACTGTCATATATACATATGTATATCAGATATGCAAAACTATGTCGAAAGTGAATAGAAAGTCTATAAAAAATGCGAAAGGCTTCAAAGACACCAATTATGTGCGGTGTTTACCCAAATAGGGCAATAAAAAATTATGACAAATGCGTAAGCACAAAAACAAAGCATTTTTACACAGCACGAAATGACGGCTGACTTGCGAAAGCCAAACAAGGTATGCCATGAAAGCTCGAGATCAAAATACGTATAATCTCCGCAATCTCGTTGAACCATAAATGTGCGGTGAAAGAAACAATAATTGTCTTTAAATTGTTTTCCATGAAATTTTATTATCAATATGAATTCCGTTTTTTTTTCTTTTTTGCTTTGCGTTACTCAGCTGTCAAAATGTCAATATTTTCTATGACAATATTTAATATTTATCCAATTATGCAGAAAGTTGTCTCCGCATTCAACTTGTGCATGAGTAATTGCTCTTAAGGTGACAATGAACTTTGAAAAAATTCCAGAGTGACTTGCAAGAAAAAAACTTTGCGCCTTCATGCAAAGTTAGCTCCTGGTTCAAAGCGATCTTGGATCTTGGAAATTGAGTAACTATTGTTTTGGTCTGCAAAGCTTTAGCTTTTCGGGTTTTTGTTGAGTGTTGTGGTTGAAAATGAAAAAAATATATTATTCATAAACTTATATGTGATACTGTTAATTATAGGCGGGAGGTATTATTTCCTGCCTTTCACGCAAATCGAGGGAACTGTAGAACGGTATTTCACCCGCCTTACATCCCACAGAGGTGGTATAGTGTTTGATGCCCAAAATATACTGAAATTATAGAAGGAGAAGTGCTCTAGCCTGTTGAATGGCAGTGAAAGCGTAGTATTAGGAGATGGTGAGCCTGATTCCCCAATAGATGTCGATGGAGTGGACAGGAGAAAAGGAGACCCCACAATCTACGTCGACTACCAAACGCTCCGTCAGGATCGGGAAGGACCCCTCCCGAGAGGGTTTAGACTAGGCGACTCCCTATCGTGCAACTTCTTCAATGTAGTGCTGGAGAAAATTACTCGAGCTGTAAAGCTGAATAGAAACGGTATAATCTTCTGCTTGGTCTGCAGAATAATTCTGACGAACAGGAGCTACTGCGGACTGAGTAGGCAATTGAGAAGTAAAGTGCTCTCTCTATGAACAAAGACCAAATTCTACTAGTTATTCATTATCCCCGTCTTGCTATATGGTACAGAGGTATGGACGATGACAACATCTGAAGATTCGGCGTTACCTTTTCGAGAGAAAGGTTCTGCGGAAGATTTATAGTTTGCGTATTTGCAATCCAGCGAATTAAGAGACAGATAAGAAAATATTACACTTTTTAATTATATATCATAAACTATATTTATATAAATTTTTAATTTTTTTTTTTTTTTTAAATCTTCAACCACGCCTCATATCATTACCACAGCGAAATCTTTTACGCTTCTTACATTCTACTCGCCCTTTAAGAGTGATCTGTAAAATAAAATCATTATTTGGGTGAGTTATTTTCAAATCAGTCAGAAAATTCAATTCCGTCAATGTTATGGGAAATTGCTCAATAGGCACAGTGTAATTATGTAAGTACCAAAGAAAATTCTGTTGAATAAAAAATCAGTTGTTCAAAGGATATACAAACGTGAAGCAAAAACAAAACATCCAACTCACCGGCCCTATGGGACATTTTTTGGGCAAATTCGAAAATTTCGCCAAAGATTCGTTGACGATCTTAAAAAAATTATTACGTACACCATGGAGTATGTCACGAAGCACATACTTAAATTTTATCAAACTTATAAGTGTTGATTTGCTCGGTTGTGGTGCTTTAATTTCCAAAGTGATAATGGTCTCACATGGTAATCCAACTAGTAAGCCCACTTCCATGTTGTAACTCAAATTATGCGGTTGCGTAATGTTGCTTTCGAAATGACTTACATAAGCGGGGTTGTAACGTGCGTTCAGTGATTGCCAGGTCAAAATGAGCTATTGAAAATTTAAAAAAATTTGTATTGAAATCTTACAGTTAGCGGATATATTATACAACCTGTCCTCGTGCCTGATATCGGCGCATAAGCATGAAAAATAGAAAAAACACCGTTTTGAACCGAAACATGTCCACGTTAGATATCGTCTGTTAATAACTATCTTTTTTACTACATTTCTGAAATATTTGGAATAAAATATACTGAAAATTAAAAGCTTTTTTTGATTATGATGCATATTTAATGACTTTATTATTGTTGTTCACTTATGATTGAAAGGCTTTTAATCGAATACTTTTTATGGTTTGGTATACGAGGGAGTCACAGTTGAGTGGATTAAAAAATTTTATGTTAACCTACGAACTTTTGTGGTATTTTCTAACCTTGAACTCCCTAGTGTACTGATACTATACTGACTTTTTGCTCAAAAGAATCAGCAGCCCCTCAAAGCCGCTTAAGAACTTTAAGACCTTCATTTTATACGCAGATCCAACTAAGTGTAGACGACATATGCTAGCAGATTTGTAATGAATCAATCCAATCTTAATTGGGCTTCCGAGTGACTCTGGTCTAGACATTTCTTGCTTACTCTCTCATTTTGGCGACCGATAACGACTAGCAGAGTCGGCTTTTGAGCAACTCTTAGGCAAAAATTTCTTACCTACTCTATCACTTTGCGCTCATTCAGTTAAAATATCACTTTTATGCGTAGTTTTATGCCTCAATGGTTAGTTGTCGATTTCTACGTAATTTTTCTGAGGACTAGGTGCCAGTGCTTACTCTTCTTAACCTGCATATATTTTTCTAACAGACATAATAAAATTTTGTGCCTCTCTCTATGTGTGTTTTATTTTCTCGGAAAACTCTTTCCCTCTCACTCTCTCCCTCTCTCTCTCTGCTAATGTCAAAGCTAACATGAGATTGAGTAGCAATCTGTAATAATTCATCGGCAATTCAGCAAACCATTTAAAAATCCAACTATCTCTGTCAATTAAAATTGCTTTATAGTTAATGTATATAATAAATATATTCATGCATTCATTTAAAACGATAACAGTTAATTACAAAACAATAGTTTTTTATGCAGTTTAACTTGTCATTTGCGTATTAATAACGAGGCTTCGTATCAGTGGGAAAATGGATTTCCACCGAATTGCTTTGTGGTTTTATTTATCGGTTATGTGTGTACCAAGCAGCCAAGCAAAGGTGGGATAAAATTCTTATAACAAACAATTTCTTTACAAAACACTGTTTCTTAAAAATTATTTTATATGAAAAAGCTCACTATGATCTTTGACACCGTGAAGTATGAATATAATACCGTCTATGTAAGCTACCTCAATGTCAGCGTAACACAACCGAATAAAACTGGCCTTAACGCGGCGCTGCATACGCTTTACAATTTTTGTGACGACACTGCTGTCATTATTGCCAGTGTGCTACAATCACAAAAACAAAATCCTATTGACGTAATGAATGCCAAATGTAAAGTCCGCGATTTTCTGAAGAGCACCGGAAACAATTTGCTTAGACTCATACATGAAGCCATGAGTAAGCATTCAAATATACCGAAGAAATGTCCAATAGCGCCGGTGAGTGATATTTGTTCAATGGTTTTTTATTTATTTTTTAGTTTTTTATTGTTTTTTTTTACAGAATTTTGTTTGGTATTTTAATAATTACTCGTTCAACATCGAGAAAATACCGCTTGTTCTGACACGAGTTAATTTTATCCTACATTTGCGAATTCTACGTCCGAATGCTGAGCAAGTGTTGTACGGTAATCTGACGGGACGAATCGAATGCAAGGGAGTTGGTTGCCCAACTGCTTTTAAACGTGGCTGAATGTAGCCATATGATTAAAAAAAAAGAAATATTGCATCACGTTTGCTTCTTTATTTAGTTTTATTCATGTTATATTTGTAAGATTTGTCTAGTTATCGTGCTTTCAAGACGCGCCTAATTAAAGGCAAAGTTTTTGCATGTTGGATATAGCTTAGAGATATTGTGAGGGTATTGCTTTTTCATGTTACCCCTATTTACCAAACCTTCTCCATCTCCAATCCTTAAGAAAAATTCCTAATAGAACCTCTTGCCTTGTTCGTCACTCACAAAACCCATACTTGACGGAAACAAACTCAGATGAGAGTCCAGCATATGTATTTTTAAACCCATATACCCAAAAGCTTTCTTTGCAAGAACTTGTTAATAAACTTATAATGTCATAGTTCATATAATTTTTCGATTTATGTTTCCTGTTGGGACATTTATTTTATTGTTAGTCGAATTTAATCCACAAATCGGAAAAAGTTCGCGAAAAGCTCTATAAAAAACTTAAAATCTTCTTTATCAAAAATAACCCTTTTTAAAATGAGTATTATATAGTACATTAAGCGCCGAACAGTGAAATTAACACGTCAACTTATTTAAGTCTGAATTAAAATTACGTATTTTTATGCGTTATATTAAACTTTTCCGGAAAAAATATAAAGTCAAATTTTTTCTTAATGAATATTAAATAAAAAGTAATCAGGTTTATTAAAGTTATACTCATATACCGGCGAAAACAAGATCCAAAGAGCTTTTTGAAAAGCTCACGAAAAGCTCCAGCTTCAATTTATTAGAGCTTTAAGCTTAAATAGTAAGTATACTTTTTCTCCGAACGCAATATTTTTGTGTTTTATAGTTTAGGCGTCCAATAAAGCTTTTGCAAAAAATACTTTCACTTTTTTAGTGAAAATTTAACAATAGTATTAAAATTTATCCAAATGGTACTCATATCGAAGAAAGCTCCCAAAAAGCTCACGAAAAGCTTTACCTCTCATTTCTTTGGCCTTTAGCTTTCAATACATAGTAAGTATACCCTTTGTTCAACCACAAAATTTTTTATAGTTTTATTGAAATTGCATGATTTTTTAGGCATCACATAAAACCTTTTTTAGAAAGCATATAAAGTTCAAATTTTTCTTAGTGAAAATTAAATAAGATTAATAAAATTTTTCCAAATCCTTTTATCAATCTAAACTAAAACACACATGTCAGAGAACATAAAGCTCCCTAAAAGCTTTTTAGAAAGTTCAGCAAAAGCTTAAGTGCAACTTTTTTGGATTTTAACATTACAACATAATAGTATATTTTTTTTTCAAAATAAATGTTTCACCCCGCAAATTTTTTTCTTCTATAGTTTAATATTCAAATTAAATGTCTTTAGACATATTATACTTTTTCGAAAAAAATATTGGGTACAAAAATTTTTTTTATTGAAAATTAAATAATAGTAATCAGCTTTATCCAAATCACAATCCAAAGGGCAACACACAAGTCGGAGAAAAGAAAGCTCTAAAAAGCGTTTTAGAAAGCTCAGCAGAAGCTTAAGCCTTAACCTTAAGTAGTAGGTATACTTTTCTCTCTCAAATTAAGCTTTTTCATAAAACATAGTTATTTATGTATATAGTTCAACATTTTTTTAGTGAATATCAAACAATATGTAATTATCATAACCATCCAATTAGTTTATACATAACGAAAAAAGTTCAGAAAAAGCTTGCGAAAAGCTTAAGCATTTTTTTATTGGATTTTAACTTTTAATAGTAGTGTGTTTTACTAATTTATAATTTTTCCCACCGAATAATTTGTGTGTTGTAAAATTTAATGAAAATTTAATGTTTTTAGGTGCACTATATAAAGCTTTTTTGAAAAAAATATATACACAGTTCAACATTTTGTGATGAAAACTAAAAAACAATTATCAACTTTATCCAAACTCTCCTCAGGAAAAATTAAATAATAGTTTTCAACCTATCAAAATTAAACTCACACATCGGAAAAAGCTCCCAAAAAGCTTGAAAGCTGTTGAAAAACTTAAGCTCTCATTTCTTTGGGCTTTAACTTTTAATGGTAAATATACTCTTTGTCTGATCGCAAAATTTTTGTGCTTTATGCTTTAATAAGTATATAATCAACTCTAAGTTGAAATTTTGGGTCACCCTATAATATGTTACGAACTTTTTTGATACAGGATTTAAATGTTAGAAAGCTTTTAATTGAATAATGATCTACATTTTTTTTTTTGTTTTTTAAATTTTTCGAATATTTTTACTTTTTTCTTTTGGACTATTAAATGTTGATTCCAGTAATTGGCGTTCAACTAATCATTATAGATTCAGATATTGTTTTAAACGGCTGATTATGGAAATGACAAACTGCAAATATTAGCTAAAATATGCAGTTATTCACGAATCGCCGCAAGCAGCAATAGTATAAATGGAGCCTAACGCTAAAACTGTTTGGATTTTTTTACTCTCTTTTTGCATATCCTTTGATTTAATAGAAGCTGCTGTAAGTAAAAACCCTGCAATAGCTGGATCACTAACCGAGTTATCTTATTTCTGACCGATTTTTCATCAATTTCACTATCTTTTAAAAGCGCAATTTCGAGCTCAAATACACAGGCATACAGTGTGAAGCGCACGATTCCACGCTGATCGTCGACTTCAATTGTGAGGTTACACCAGAAAGTAAATTAAATGCAAATTTCACCATTTTACGACCAGCTGACATCTATTGCAATTTAATTCTGGATCTGACGCGTACAGCCGAGCGCAAGCGTATGCATTTTCTGAACAGTAATGTGAGCGTATGTGATTTTCTCAGTTCGAAGACAAAAGGAAACCTCTATGCCTTAATACGCAGGGCTTTTCAAGCATACATCAATAAATTTCCCAGCTGTCCATTCGAGAAGGTCAGTGTTAAGATTTTTTTAACGCCAAATGCAAATGTAAATAATATAACTGTTATTCGCTGGTCCGTTGTAGCAACCAAGCGTATATGCTGTGAGTAACTTCGCTTTGGATCCTGAAGACCTGCCTAGCTATGTGCCTGAAACTAAAGCTTACACTCAACTTAAATTTCAAGAAAACGGTAAACTTGTCGCGAATATGTATGTAACTTTAGAAATTTCATATAAAAAAAAACTTCGTGGCACGAAAATATAAAATTTATGGGACAGGAACTTTTTTGTTGAAAATTTATATAGTGATAAAAATAAATATGAATCTTCAACTCATGTCTCGATGTATATATTTTTGAACACCTTACTAATTATTTCTGCCCGAGCAGAAAAAATAAAGGAAAGTTAAAATTTATTTAATTTTTATAAGATTTTTTTTTGTTTTTTTAATAATAATCTAGAAAATATATATGTATTTTTACTACTATTTTACTTATCTTAGTGCAAAGAAGTAATGAAATAAATTTCGGGATCAGTCCCGAAAAATCTACTTTTTTGCTAATGTTTAAGTTTATGATTGAACATTTCTATTCACTTTCATGCAGTGAAGTCTCAGAATAAAGTTCGGGATAATAAGTATTTTTACTTACATACTTACATATATAATATAAAAATTGTAAATTTGTTAATAGAAAAACCTATTTTTTACTTATGTTTATAACTATTTTCTTATTTTTTTAATATTTTTAAATACATATAAAAATACATAACGTGCGAACATATCTACTTAATTTCATACTCGAGAGCCAGGATGTGAATTTCGGTATCAATCCCGAAACTTTTTTACTTAAATTACTTTTTGCTACTTTTTTAATTATAAAAATAGATAACTTGAGAGAGGGTGTACTGATTTTCTTACAGAGCAGTCACGAAATAAATTTCGGGATCAGTCCCGAAAAACATACTTTTTTTTTACTTATTTGGCTATTTTCGTATTTGTTAATATTTTTAAATACATATGAAAATACATAAGTTGTGAACATATCTACTTAATTTCATACTCAATAACCCGGGAATGAATTTCGGGATCAGTTCCGAAAAACCTACTTTTTATTTAATTGCTTTTTTGTTCCTTATTAACTACTTATAAAAGTATAGAACTTATGAAAAGATCCTTTGATTTTAATATAGAGAAATCACGTAATAAATTTCGGGATCAGTCCCGAAAAGCCAATTTTTTTTTATTCAAATGGCTTTTTGTTAGTTTTTCAATTATAAAAAGTACATAAAGTGCGAACAGATTAATTGATTTTCATATAGAGAAGTCATGGTTTGAATTTCGGGCTCAATCCCGAAAAAATATTTGACTTTTTAAATGTGTTAATATTTTTATATACATATCTTCTGGATTTCGTACTGGGAAGTCAGGGAATGAGTTTCGGGATCAGTCCCGAAAAAATATTTGTATGCGTGAAAATTGTTTAAGTGCAAAAAGACTGTTTGAAAATATTTTGTTAATTTTATATGCTAAATTTTAAAATGATATTTCCAGTTCTCCAAATTAAACTAAAATGAATAATGCCGAAAATGCATGACTAAAATAATTTCACAACATTTCAAACTGACCATTAAAGCAAATTCATATAATTACTTAATTTCCTCTAAAATATGGTTTAATTTTTAATTTCATTGACTTTCCCTCCATTAAGTCACTCTGCAAACTAATTCTCGCCACTCAATTCATGGTCACAAGCAATTTCCAGTGTTTGAAAAGCACTTCACCGCCTTTGCCTGGTAGAGCAGTTTTCGGTCTGCTGAAGTGTGTCAAATAATTTTCGTTAAATTTGCAAATAATTTCTTCTATGCCACACAGTACTTATGCTGCAAGAGTAAGTGCAGTAAATATTTACATAACATTCAATTCGCCTGCTGCTGGCCGCTTCCTCTTTAATATCTCTGTCTTTTTTCGTAGCTGCTTCCATTTGCGGTGTGCGAAATTTCTCCACTTCAAGTTATTTCAATTTGCAATTAGCAAAAATCCACTTGAAAATGCTCAAATACATTTGGCCAGACAAAAGGTCACACGCCAACAACAAGCCTCAATGAGCGTAAATATTCAAATTGACATTTCCGCCTTCGACAGCGCTGGCAGCGCGTTTGATGGCGAATGCAGAAATGCATTTGGAAAACAAACAAACAATGGTGTATTTGTTGTTGTTTTTTCTTTCGAAAATTGGAAAAGAATGAAATTGAAAAATATTTGTGCCTTGCACGTCATTTTGTGTACACGTGTATGTGTGTGTGTTGTTGTTTATTTGCGTAATTCATTGAGGTATGGCATTTGGAAAATGCTTTTAAAATACTTACCAACGCGTTTACATGAAAGTCAAGTGAATAAACAAGCTGACAAGGCTTTTTGTGCATTTTCAAAATATTCGAAAATCATTTCGAAATTTCCAAACTGATGGAAAAATGTGTTTGTTGTTGAGAAATGATAAATTTCAAATGAAATACCTGTTGATCTTGCATACAGACAGCTTTTATATAAATAAATAAATAAAATTCAAAAATAGTTTTTTTGAAACCTTCATTGTTAAGCAGAAGCGCTCAAAATGAACTCAAATTCAAATTCATACTCAAGCAGATAGCAGAAACTTATAAAAATACGCAGGCAGATTCAAACTTTTCTCAAATTAAAAACTCCATTTCACACTCAAACTAAATTTTTATACTCGAAAAAATGCTCAACCTGAATATCGAAATAATTTTTCAATTCAACTTCGAAATTGTGCTTGAACTTACTATTCACTCTAAAATTGTGTATAAAACGCAGAGTAGTCTCAGTAAAAATTTATTTTTACACTCAAGTTTACACTCAAACTAAGTTTCTATACTCAACATAAATTTCGAACTCAAAACTTTAAACACATTTATTTTTAAGTTACACTCAAACTAAAATTATATGCTCAAGAAAATACTCAACCTAAACATCAAAATAATTTTTCAATTGAACTCTAAAATTGAGATTGAACTTGCTATCCACTCTAAAATTGTGTCTAAAACTCAGTGTGAGCTCAGTACAAATTTATTTTCAAATTGCACTAGAGCTTACACTCAAATTAAAATTGTATACTCAACACTCAAAACTTCAAACAATTTTATTTTGAAATTACACGCAAGTTTACACCCACACAAAAATTCTATATTCAAGTAGATACTCAACCTGAAAATATGTTTTCAATTAAACTCCTAAATGAAGGCTGACTACTCCAATATATTTCGATCCAACTCAAAATGAAAGACACACATATTTATTTTTAAATTACACTCCTGTTTACATTCAAGCAAAAAATTTGCGCTCAACAAAGTACTCAACTTCATATAAAAATATTTTTGTGCTTTAACTCCAAAATGCAGATGTTTTTAAATTCCACTCAATTTTACACCGAAACTAATAATCCTTACTCAAAATGAATTTCCATATCGCATTCCATTTAATTCAAGTCTACACTCTTCTAGCTCTCTTTCTTTATATTCTGAGTTAAACTCATTGTTAATTCTAATCAATCGCCAACTACAGGGTAGGCCATTTAAAGTTGACCCATCTGGCAACGCTGTAACTTTTAACAGCGCTGACAAATCGGCTAATGTCATACCGCGTTAGAAGCGTCATTCGAAGACAATTTATACCATGGAACAGTACACTCCAAAAGAACGCGCTGAAATTGTTCAGCTTTATATTCAAAATAACTTTTCAATTGTGTTAACTCAACGTGCGTTTCGCAAAAAAAAATAAAGTGAAAAGTGCTCCAGTTAAGAACACAATTAAGTCTTTATACGCAAAATTTGTGAACACCGGTAATCTCAGTAATGCCAGTCATGCATCCAGACAACGCACAAGACGTTCTGATGAAAATATCGAAGCTGTACGAGCCAGTATTGAGGAGACTCCATCGACATCGAGTTATCGCCGCTCTCAGGAATTAGACATCTCTCGCACCACTCTTCGACGCATAATTCATAAAGATTTGAAGATGTTTCCATATAAAATTCAAATGGCACAAAAACTAAACCCAGCTGATTATCCGCGACGCCTTAATTTTGGCAAACAAACAAATGGGTCAACTTTAAATGGCCTACCCTGTATAATTCTATTGCAATTCTAACACACACACCGATATTTTAACTCAATCTCTTTCACATTTAATAACTCAAAATTCGAGTTAAATTCAAATTCAATCAAATATAAACTCACAAGACTGAGTAACTGTAATAGCAACATATACTCAATAAATGAACTGAAATTATATTTTTAAAAAATATTGACCAAAATGAAACTCAATTCTTTGTTGTACCCTTTACGAGGAGTTCGGAAATCTTTTTGCCATTTGTAAAAAACACAACCGTCACATTTAAGTCCATATTCGGCATATAAATTGGCAACTGCTGCCAGCTTATTTCAAATGAGTCCAGCATTATGGGCCGGTACTGCGAAAGAAATTTAATTTAAAAACACTGGTACGCTTTCACGCGCTTAAACTCACTTACCGCTTTCAGCGGGCAACTTCTTGGAAAATTTTTAATTTTATTCAAACTCTTTAACACTAAGTTGGCGATAGCCATATTCTTGTAAGAGCCCTCGAGCAATTTGCACACATCTATTTTCATACTCAGCATACGATACGGGGACTGACCCTCACGCGCCAAGTCAAGGGTAAACAACGTAAGCATATTTTTCATATCAATTTTAAATACAACGAGACTGTTAATTGCGTAGTGACCTTGAAATGGTACAAGTGTGTAGTTGAATTCCTCCACCACCGAGTGGTCGTAAATCTTTGCGCGAATGGCGGTCATTCTCTGCGTAAACTGTCAAAGAAAGAAAGAAATTATCTATAAATTAAAAAGTGATTGTCTCAAAATGTTACCACACATGTACTGCCAATAAGTAGAAAGAATAAAATTGAAATGAAAACTCCACAATTGCTCATCGCTAGTTTTTTGGCGAGATTCGTGGGCAAAACTAACCGCAACATAATGATTCGTGTGCCTTTGAAAGCAGTTTGGGTTATTAAAAACACAGTAAACGGTCTGATTATGTATCTATTAGGAACACATATTTTTATACTCTTGCAACATGTTGCTACAGGGTATAATAGTTTTGTTCATCTAACCGTTGTTTGTATCAACTAAAACTAATCGACATAGATATAGGGTTACATATGTATATATATATATAAATGATCATGATTACTATGAAAATGTATAAAATTCTATAATAAACCCGTCCACTCTCCATTTACGGTACTGTTAACAACAGCTAATAATGTCCCAGCGGCATTCAATTTTACACTAGAAATGGTATGAGAGCCGGGGCAAAATTGAGCGATGTGCATGTCACCGTCCACTTTTAGTTGAAATGACAGATCTCGGGGCCTGTTCGATCGATTCCAAGTAAATTCTTCTGACGCCCACCCTTATCTAACACAATATTAAATTCCAATTAATTCCCTAGGTATCGAATATGTTGACCCCAGTATCTATAGGAGACTCTTGACAGAAAATATCGGTCGTTAGTTTGCAAGTTTTAAGAACATATTTAAAAGTTTCGGTTACACCTGAATGTAGCCCCTCCTTACTTGATTAATTTAAGTTAATTGACTTCATGTTTCGGGAATATTTAGTGTCATTATTTAATTCCATAGCTAATTTCGTTAATTTTATCAGCCATTGAGCGCTTTGGGTTCGGATGGCTAATTTTCAAGATGATAATCGATTTTGGACTACTGTAAATAGTCTTTTGTAAAGCCATAAAAAATAACTATCCGTATGTATAAGTCGACAAAGCCTTCAGGCCTATTCAAATCCGTTTGGGCGTTTAATTTCTAAGCAAAACAGCTGAGTGGGATAACTGAAAGTGTGAGATCACAAGTGTTTAAAGAATCGATATGGAAAAGGCGGCACAATTTAAATTGAGATAACTGAATTGTTAAGATGTTTATTCCTCATTCCCTTCCATATAGCTGCTACTGCTGGATTCTCAACATATCAGCGTGAACGCCAGGGCAGTGATCTGTTAGAACACCCACAATTAGGGAAAGACTAGCCGTGCTAAGGGCAAATAATTCACTAAATCTCTTGAGACCTTAGGCCAAACTCACCTGACAGCATATGAACCGATGATGAGGATAGCACAGCGCTTGCCAAGTTTATGTGTAGCCCAACTATCCAGTAGTAGAAAACAACGAAGAGAACGTAGCACCGACTCATTGTTATTCCACTGATAGGTTCGCTGATGTTGCCTTTCCTTGCCAGTCCGTCAGTTTTGTAGGTACCTACGATGCCACTGGGCCCTTGAATCCCTAACAGACTTATCACAAAGTGACTAGGCGGCATTCATAACGAGGACAGGTATTCCTTAGTCAACCTTTAACTCATGGGAGGTAAGCTCAAAAGTATCGCCGGGCTGCTATGCGAATAGATAACTACTATTCCGCCAACATATCTGACTTTAAACTATATAGTTGAGACGGCACATTGTGGGACATTCGATCGCTCACCAATGAACTAGATGTAATATTTCAGTCTATCTAGAACTTCCCTTTATCATAATTCAGAAACTCTATTTATAAAATGTTAAAGTATCACGTGATTGATTTTGGTGTGTTGGAATCTGGATTTCCGGGCCCAGTTTCAGTTAAAATTTTGCAGTCTTCTCTGGCACTATAGTATTCATAAGCTTCAACAACATCTGAAGATGCTATTGGACTCCTAAGTACCCAAGTAGAAAATTTTTTTATCACAATGGTGCCACCAAATCTACATTAAAGGTAGATTAAGCTTTAGTAGAAACAAAAGAAACAACTTCCTTCCTCTACTGATGACACAATCAAATTTTGCATTAATAACAGTAACTCAAAGAAATACTGAAAAGAAAAATATATAAAATCCAAAAAAAAAAAAAAAATCCTACGAAAGCAGCACTTTGACTTTTTTGGCAACTTACACGCTTAAGTGATTTATGACCCGGCCGCGTGTCGACTTTTGGCATGCAAAGAACTGCATAAATGCGAAAAAAGCAAGCCAAAGCAGCGCAAAAAGAAGCGCGCACTGTGCATTTTGCCACTTATGTAGTACTGTTGCTTATTACTCCCCTTTACTGACTGGCTTCACTTTCACGCTTTCAGCTTTTTGGCTAACGGAAGAGCTTGCCAAACTGGCGTACCGTGCACGGAGTCAGTGATTGTGCTCACCTTACTGCTGCTGACCTCAATAAGTGCGATTTGCTCGGTGTGCTGGTTTTCATAACTTGAAATGCTGACAAAGTTGCCATATTTTTTCTGCACATTTTCTTATTATTTTTTTTTTCGAAAATGTTGTAAGTAAGTACTTGATTGCGCTTAACTATGCTTTCATATATTTTTATTTCGATATTTGTTTGTTTCTTTTGTTTGTGATTCCCTTTTAAGCGTGGCAATGTTTTGAGGAATTATTCGCTTACCAACACTATAACGATTTGAAATCTTAAGGGCTGCCAACTATAATACTTCGAGGGGAAGAATATTCTTATGGTTGGAATCTTAATATCCAATATTCGATCGACATTGTCGGTAATTTGAGCAACAATGGATCGGTTTCGCCGCCTGTTTACTTTAGTGGATAATGCGGGTCCTCAGAGATGTCTTACAGTCGTAGACAGTCGTTCTTCCTTTTCGCGGTTAGACGTCAATTCGAGATTCCAAGTGTAGTCAGGTCCTTCTCCACCTGGCCTTTTCAACGGAGTGGAGATCTTCCGCTTTCTCTGCTTTTCTCGGCGGGTGCTGCATCGAATATTCTCAGAGCTGGAACGGTTGCTTAAATTCGTACGACATGACTTAGCCAATGTAGCCGCTGTCTCGTATATCTCGTGGAGCTCATCGTTCCATCAGATGCGATATTCGCCGTTGCCAATACGCAAAGGACTATAAATATTCCTCAGAATCCGTCTCTATAACGTCTTGTCATCAGCTGTTGACATCGTCCGTCCCTCTGCATCATATAGCATGATGGTGAGAGACTTGTAGAATTTGGTCTTTGTTTGTCGAGAAGGGATTTTACTTCTCAATTGTCACTATGTCCGAAGTAGCACCTGTTGGCAAAAGTTACTGGTTCCAAGATAGACGAAATTATCTATGACTTTCAAGTTATAAAAGTCAACAGTGACGGGTGAGCCAAGTCGCGAGTGCCACCACTGTTTGCTTGACGACAGGAGATATTTCGTCTTACCCTCGTTCATTACAAAACCCATTTGCTATCAATATCATCGGCGTACGCCAATTGCTGAAGAAAGTGGTCGAAGACTTGACTTCTAAGCTAGATTTTATTCTAGCCAACCGCGGAAGTCACTTGCTCGAACACATTTTTAAAGCACAATATCCAACCCTTATTTTTATTATATAGTTACGTTCTGACCATAACAATTTCTTTTACATTTTTCTAAAAAAAACATGACTAAATAAAAAACACCCTTTATATAAATGAATCAACCCTTTTCAAGCGTTACAAAGCTGCAGACATACAAAATGCAATTGTTTACCGCCTACTTCAATAAGTAGATAAGCTAATAAGATAGCCTCGCATGAACAGCTGTCGAAGTGACTTTGCCGATATAAAGCGGGTCGTGGGTCCTTTGCGCGCTAAGCAACTTAAGCGCATTAAGCGCTGACTGACGGTAGTTCTTGGTAATCAAAGAGTCTTTGCTGTTTGCAGCGCCTTACGCCTTCATCAATCGCGGGTGCGCGCAATAAATTATCGCTAAGTGACAAAAGGCCATTGAAAGGCTAAAGTTCGCAGTAGAAAATTGTGCAGAGAATAAATATAAGCAAACCAAAAAAAATATTAGTAGCGCATGCTTTGGATCAGTGCTTCCTTTGAGATACGCAACAAACTCAACTCCTTCAGTCAACCTCTTTCAATTGGCAATCAAAGCTTGTATAGTATAAATCCGTAATGTACTAACGAGTTGCATTTCTGCACAAAAGCTCAGTTGAAAGGTCAAGTGCGATAAGATCTTTACTTTGTACTGTTTAAAAGGGCTTATGAGGGTAATTAATTCAATAAATAAGGACTAAAGAGTCAAGAAATGTTAACAGTGAGGATATAGATATGTGTGTTTACACAAACTTAAAGGCAAGAAGGAAAGTTTGTGAAAGAAAATTGGACAAATTTTTGAAAATTATTTGTAATCAATAATGATTTTTAATTATATTTAGACCTTAAACTCGGTCTATCAAATTTGAAACGAAGTTCGCAACACACAGAAAAAAACATGGAAGACCTTATATTCGATTTAGCCACTGTCGTCTGTTTTCATATACGAGAGATATCAATTTTTAAGTATTAATCTGAAATTTTCCACATGATCTTTTATCAACAGTAAACTGCTCACATGACTGAGTTACCCATATCGGACTACTATATCCTATTGCTGTCATACAGACTGTTCGATCGGAATTAATTTCTTGTCCAGAAAACTTTTTTAGTTGACGAGATATATTCATGAAATTTGGCGTTATTATTAGGATTAGGATTATTATCTTAGCTAACTCTACAAGACCTGAAGAAATATTTTAGGTCGGACTTTTATGCCATATATCTGCCATACAAATTGACCCATCAAATTCAAGATAAAGGTCTTTTTATAACCTTTTATAAATGCAATCGTGAAGGGTAATATAGCTTCGGTGCAGCCGAAGTTAACTTTGTCTCTTGTTTTAGTACTAAAAGTATTGAATTGATATTTTAAACAAATTTTATATTTAAATACTTTTATTTTTTTCTTTTCAGGTAATTCTTAATAAACATCTACTATCTTAAAATATGGAAATTTAAGGTAATTTGACAAAAGCTACCAAACTTTTACTACTAACCGTAAGTCGCAGCAAGTTTTGAAAGAACTCATAATTTTAAATAATATAATCTTGCAACATGATACAGAGTATAATACTTTTTTTCAGATAAATTTCAAATGGCAACGATATAAGGTCATTTATATTAGAAACTCACTCTTCATTTTGCCTCAAAGTGACTCTTGAAAGCTCAGTGTACCACTAACCATTAGTCTTCTGCAAGAATTTTCAAATTAATTTCCAAAAAAATGCTTTAATAAAAATAATATGGCAACACTATAACTTTATATTTTCTTAGAAGTCAATAAAAAACACAAATTTCACATTTTTGTAATTTCTTTATATACATTCTTTATAAATATTTAATAAAAGTGGCAACCCTATTATTAGTTCTTTAAAGTTTTTGAAAACTTTAAAGTTTTGCATCATTAAAAATCGCTAGTCTTTCGCAAATATTTTGAAAAAAAACTTGTAAACATATTATGTGGCAACACCATAACTCAATATTTTCTTATAAAAGAATAATTTTTTTTTAATTTTCAACCCTGTTACTATTTTAGAAAACTTTCATAGATTTTAATCATTAAAATTCGCTAGTTTTTTTTTTTAAGTATTTTCAAATTATTTTCACAAAAATTATGTGGCAACACCATAACTCTATATTTTTTTAATATTCAAGAATCTCATATTGGTTTCAAATTTGAAAAAACTTTTATATTTTATTCTGTTAAATATTCAAAAATGTGGCAACCTTGTTACTAGTTATACTTCAATAAATTGTTGTAAAACTTTTACATTTTTTTTGCCCGGAGTTATTACACATATTTAACTTATTACTTGGTTCAAAATATTTGTTTCACTCAAAGTGAGGGGGCAACTCTATCATAAAAATTATACAATATTTTGTAAATAAGTTTATTATATGTATATTAGTATATACTATTTATTAAATATTATACCCATTAGTACCGTTTTTCGAAAAATTTTATGTTAGATAAATTATCGAAATTAAATTTATGTGGCAACACTTCTACATTGATTTTATCACAAAAAAAAAAAAAGAAAAATTATATTCTGCACAATTGTGTTATGCGGGCTCAAAAAAGTAGTTTAAATTAGGTTAAAGTTTAAGATTGTGCATACTAAAGCTTAACGAGCTTAACAAATCCGCTCCTAAAAAAATTGTTCGATACTTCTCTTAATTTCAAAAACCTTTCCTCGGTTACCCAGAATTCGAAGAGCAGCGAATCGAACCAACAACGCGTATAAATCAAATTCTCAAATAAAATTGAAAATGTCTGCTCTTCATCAAACCCGAAATATTTGGCGATTCTAACGAAGAACTGGTATAAAGGCAATAAAAGGTATAAAGAAGATGAAATTCTATAGTCAATTCCAAAGAGATGTCTGCTTAGTCTGCTCTATTTAATTTGACATTTATGTTATTTTCATATGAAAATTGTAGAAACAAGTTGAAAGAAGCACAAACTTAGCGAGCCGAGTAGTGGCGTACCGAAAAGGTCTAAAATAACTAAGCAATGGAAGAAGCGGCTGATGGCAACCCTTAAAAATCAAAGTAGCAACTCGTGGCCATTTGGTAACGCTGGCCAAATAAAATTTTTCTAATTTCATTTCCCCAAAAAATTCATTAGGCCTCTTGAGTGCCATAAACTCTCTTCATTGACAGCTAATTCAATTTTGTCACACGCCAATTCGCAAATGTCAAATATTCAATCATATTACACACACATATATATATTTATTACCCTTACGCACACGCACACACACACGTAGATCCATCAATTCGTGCGAATCCATTTACTACAACTACTAATATAATTATGATTGTTCATTCCATTCGCTTGCTGCCTTTAATTTAATTTCGTGCCCAAAAGTGCGTGTGAAAGCGAAACCAAAATAGGCAGAAATACATTTTGCCAATTTTGCGTAACGGTTGCAGCTCTATGCGTACGGAATTCAATTAGCCTCAACTTTTTTTTGAAATAAATATTTTTTCTCTTTGCCATTCATGCGCATTTAGTTCATTTATGTATTCATTACATGTCTTGAATTTAATTTATATGAGTCGTAGGTGCGACACACTAGGCGTTGAACGGCGCGCGCTTTGCTTTATGCGCCGACTCGCTTTGATTTGCCGACCCGTTAGAAGCATTTTTAATTGCGAATTATATGAAATTAGCTGAGTAATTTCATTTTTATGCGTACGAGTTGCTTTCAGTAATAAATTGACTGCAGAATTATTATGCTTGAATATCGAATATAAGGGTTATTGCATATTATATTGTAAGCGATGGTAGTGTGTTATAAAAATGATTAGGTTAGATTTAAAGGTCGATTCAAACACGGATCTCATTTGAACATGTGTAGTCAGTTCGTTGTAGAGCTCATAAATCGATGAAGCGCTTTGAACCTATCCCAAATTTGTTAGGTCGGCTAATAGAAGAGAAAGTACCTGGACGTTTCTACCTCACCTTTTTTCATGAAACTTTCGACAGTTTGCTTATGACCATGTGTTTGGCCTTACTTAACCTTACCTAACCCAAGATACCCATTGTGAAACCACAATGTCTAAAATCCCCTAACTCCAATATGTCCTCTCTGAACCACCATGTGCACCTGATGAAATTCATCTGCACAAAGAGTTTCCTTTGTACAGCTTTCGAGGCATCAACCAGAAACCTTCTGCCAATAATTGCGATTCTTTTCCTATACAAAACCTTGCATTCGCATAGAAGATGTTCTACAGTCTCTTCTCCTTCTATTCTCTGACATCTCTAGTAACAATAATCATAGTTTGGTGTTCCCAAATCCGCAGACATGATCAGAATTTTTCAGTATGAATTCCTGCAAGTGCATCGAGATGAACATTGGCAAGGGCAACTAGTTCAGTAGATCTCTTACATTCTATTAAAGTCCAGGAAGAGTATTGTAATCGCGCAGATGTTGATCCCCGACCAACTAGGACGCAAGCTGACAACAGAGATCCAAGTCATTCCCAATCCAATGTGAGGGGTGTAAAGGTTTTCCCTCTTGCTAGCTCATCAGCTCTGCGGCTTCCTGTGACTCCACTTTGACCAGGCACTCAAGCGAGTCTGATGATGAAATAGCTTGATGCTATATATATTATAGTAACGTGAGACACTCCTTAACTATATATATTATAGTAACTTGAGACACTCCTTAACTAACTTTGAGCGCACAGTTTGCGAGCTCAGCGTTTCTTTTCTTAAAAAAAAAACTGCAGTAAATCTTCTGCTACTTCAATAGCAGTCACTTCTGACGGGGCGTCCTCAAACCTTCAAACCTTCCTTCATAGCTTATACCAATCCGTGAAAAAACTCACTGCACCCCTTCTCCTCCTTACCATTTATATATCCTATGTTCGGTCCCTACGTTAGCTATTGACAGCCTCTTCGTTTCTCAACCAACAAGATAGCTAAGAGATATTAGAAGACTTTCACCAAGGAGATTATCATTATCGTTAAGCAAGTTAAATAGATCACTTTCAATCTAATTTATTTTAGACTAATTCTCATATCTTCTTCAATATTTTCTGAATCGTTTCAATTTAATCTACTCGAGTCCGACATTCCTATAACATGACTACAGCACTCAAATTATTAGCCACACAGTCATCTCAACTTCCTAAATTATAGCTTTTTTTAACCTTACTCACTTTGAATTAATAATTTTTTTTTTGGAAATATGTACAAAAATATACATTGCATAAGGCAATAACTGTGTTTTCTTCTATGCAACTGATTACTCATCTTTCACCTCACACTCATCCGTTTCCCAGCGACGTCATTATACTATGGTGTCAAAGTGCAAAATTATGCTGTAGTCCAAATTTTTGACAAGCGTAGAAGATTTATGCGAAATTGTTACGCTTGCTGGAATTTCACTCCGTTTTTCGTCTGAACTTTAACTCTCCATTGTTACTGACTACATGCATAATTGTTGCTGTAATGCTGAAAGTTTTATTATGAAGTGTTAGAAAAAAGAAAATAATAAAAATATTTCATTACTTGCCAAAATTGGTGTGAATGACACGGTAATGAGGGCACATTAAGCAAATACTCGTGCAATGGTTGTAAATATTTTTTTTTTTTATATGAATGTATGTGGCTACAATTATAGTAAATTAATGACTAATTAGACGAAGAAAAATTATTTTTATGTACATACAGTGGATTTCATGAAAACAGCTGTTGGACGCTTCTTATAAAGTTGATTCATTTCGAGGTTCTCTACTTTTTTAAAGAAACAACACCGAAGCTATAAATTTTGTGGGGAAAATTTGTTTTTAGAAGATTATCTCTTTCAAATGTTGGCCGCGGATATGTCTCAAATGGTCCATCCATTGATTCCAATTTTCGATGACTCCTTCGACCATTTCGACTGGTAACTAATGAACGATACGCGTGATGTTTTGCTATAAGGCCTGCATCGAAGAGTGAGTGTCCGCATAGACTTTAGACTTCTCTTCGGGTTGCTCTTCGTCGCTTATTTACATACCCATTGAGCCAGAAATGAGCCTCATCGCTGAAGAAAATTTGGCTCAAAAACGTCTTGTTCTCAAGAGCCTGTATAGAGAAAGTTCAAGCGGCTTCAGTTCTTGCTCAAACTATATTTTGTACGCTTTCAATCGACTCTCCACGGTCTTTGTGTACACTCTCTGCTACGGCTGCTATATTTTCTTCACTGTGTGTTGGATGTTGATTTATTCTGTCGAATATTATCCAAGAGTGAGTGTTTAGTTTCTAGGTAGGTGATGGTGTTAGGAATAGTGTACTTAGTAGGCCGATTATGTTGACCATAAGTCGAGCGAAGCTAGGGTTTCTGGTGCCAAAGGAATTCCGGATAGACAAAAGTTGCATTCCTTTGGCCGCAGTACAGAAAATACGTATATCACTAAGAAGATACACAATCAAACTTCCAAAATGGCTAACATACGGATGAAGGAGAGAGAGAAAAACTTGCATGCTTTTGACTCAAGCGGTCTCCATAGGATTGCAGGACGGTTGTTCGCCTAGAGGCAAGTCACAACTTACTGACAGCACGGGCAAGCCGGATTGGTATTATTGACGACGAAACAGGCAGAAAGGGCAGGTATAGGGCCTGGAACACCACCAATTATATTGTCCCACTATATATGAAAATAGAAATCTAAAGCTTCGCAGTTCACGGGACTAGAGGAAGTATAAAATCATGTAGAAGAACGCGTTGATATGGCGACTGTTTAAGCTCAAATTGAACTAAGCCGCCATCTGATATTACTACGGACCTTATATATTATATGTATATGGTCTGACAACCGGCCAACGTAACCTAACTTAATACCCTCAATATGTAATATTATGTCGTTATTCTAAGCAATGAACAAAATATTTATTTTTTATAATAATCAAGTTTCCGATATATTATCCGCGACTTCAAATTCAAAACTGAAAATTTGAAAACTAATAACCACAATTGTTTATGAAACTAAATTTTGTTTTAGTAAAAATACCTGTTTCGGTTTACAAGTGATCTCAAGCAGTACAAGTGTGAGTTATCTAAATTAAGCGACGAATTCAAGCGCGCCTGCGTAATTATTCAGTGTCAAGGCTGACAAAGCTTAAAATAATATTAATACTCAAACAAAATTTATTTACTGTAGATATGTACATACATATATTTCGAGTACATATATGTAAGTAATATAAATGATAGGCGCAGATAAACGTGAATATTTTTTATAAAGTCATTGCTGTCATGAGCCGAGTTATTTGACACATGTTTCCATGGGAATGACACAATAATGTCAAATGAAACAGCAGTCAGCATTCTTTGCTTTGCCACAAATGACAATTTAATGCTTCGGACGGATTTTAAATTTGGTTTTTAATATTTTTTTTTTTATTATTCAATGTGATACACTGTTCAAGCAAACAGCCGGTGACTGGTCAACCTCTGTGCTGACGAAAAAAAAAACAACAAACAAACAAACCAAAGCACTAAATGACCGGTAAACGAACGGTGGCCGAAAAACGAATGACAATTTGACTTTGCTATGATCACAGATAATATTCGTAATGACAATTGTTAACAATTTGAACGAGCGCCATGTGTGTGAGGACCGACAGCTGGTGATATTTCAGTGCATACATATATTGTATTTACAGGGTTTATGAATATGGTATTAAGAAGAGATGTAATATATGAACTCAAAATATTTCTGCTTGAAATATGAACATAAGGAGACCTGAATATTTGTTCTTCAAATATGAAGCAAGGAGATCAGGATATAAATGGTTTGTGGTAGCTACTCAGATTGTCCATTTACATCAGATAACTCACTCATAACACCCGACCTGCTGTATGGAGAGAAATCATGGGCGATTATAGCTGCGATAAATAGTCTTTTGGAAACATTTGTGTAAAAAGTTCTCCGGATTTTTGGGGCCACTACGCGTGGGCAAAGGAGACTACCGGATACGATGAAATGATGTACTGTATAAGCTCTTCAGCGATATAAACAAAGTGCGACGCATAACACTACAATGTCCGATAATGTTGCCAGAATGTAAGAAAATACTCCAGCTCGTAGAGTAAAGTTTCAAGTGTATACAGAACTGACGAAATGTGACGCAAAACAGAGTCAACTGGCGAAAACTTTTCGTTCCGACTAAGACCCAGACTCGATTATAGTGCCAACCTGATGACGAGGACATGGAAACCAGAACATATTTTCAAGCGTATCATATATAACCGCTTACTTCTTTCACATCTAAGCTGAAGCTTTTTTGTTCTAACAAAGGTACTCGTAGAACAAAAGTCCCCACAGAAGTTCACTAAACACGTTGTTGAATTATTCAGTTAGCTACAGCTCTAAAAGGGTCAAAATACCAAAAAGCCGTGGTGACGACAGCTCATTTAGTGTTACCGAGGATGCAAAGTGCCCAGGCGAACCAGCTCTACATCGTTTTTGATATTCCCAACGCTCATTAATAATAGATGCAATGCGATTTGTCGGTTTGTAAGTTTCTTGTGATCTACCATATTGTAGGGTAATGTTATGTGACACAATATATCGAGATTCTAAGCTGTCCAAGTGAGTTTGCTGTTAGGATCAAACTCATAATTTATCTCACGTAACCTATAATTCACACGTTTTTTTGAAATATATAGGTCATCACGACCATCATTTCGTTTTGAGCTGTGTCATTACTTGAACATAGAAGATGTCATCAGATATTTCTATGACACATCTGGTTATCAAGTAGTTTCACTAGTAAGAACTCTTACTTTATCAAATTGTAGAAGCATGAATTCTATTTGAAGAGTTGATATTCTCTATGGGTGTTAGCAAAACCTCAGCTGGAAAGTTGTAGTCTTATGACAAAGTTTAGTAGTGGCTTGTATCTCTTTAGATTTATAGTTACACCACGGGTTTAAAGCCAGAACAGGATTATAGCTATCTACGGATATTTCTATTAATAATTATGGGTTTAATATTGAGACTAAGCCAGCACTGAATATCAGGAGAATCAATATAAACCCTTGATACGATAAAATTTATATACTTCGATGATGTTGAGCTGAGTTTTGAGATGTTGAGTGGAAATTTACAGCTTTCTGAACACCAGTGATTGAAAGACTGTATGTAGAAGAAGAAGTCTGCTAGCAAACTTCTTTCGGTAATATTGTTGTCTTTTTGGAAAAATTCTAATGGTTAAGATATGCTGTGAAAATCGGATTAATAAATTGTTGACCCATAGATAATAATGGTAGTCATAAAAAAATTTTGTAACGATAAGAGATATTAACTGAGGCCCTGTGCCTCCTTGGAACTTTGGGGAAATATATATGTATATACATATATAAGATATTAACAGCTTATCTTCCCCAAATGATTTAAGAATTCTAACAACCTCAAAAATATTAGCCTCGTTTGTAAAAAGCTAAAATCGATACTGAAGAATATTCCAGCCGACAAATCGTCGCAAATATCTAACTTCATAATTATAAGAAATAATGTATCGAACATCCGAGGGTGTTGTGGCCTTTTCATTGGAGATTTTTTTATGTGGCTAGTCGCAATGGGAAGGATGATTCGCCTTCTCACTTAAGCTCACCTTCAAACTGATGTTGTTTGGCTACCCAGAGGATATTTGGTCTAAGATCGAAAGTCGTGAGCTGCTTGAGACGTATGTAAAAGAATCGTTTCAGGCCACACTTAAGTCACTTGCGTGAACTTCCATACATGGCTCCATTCAATAGAGAAGAAGAGAGAAGTAGTAAAAAATAGGGGACCTTGTTTCTTCTAGACTTGAACTTACTTTAGAAGACTTAGAACAAATACTTGCAATTAAAACGAAATTCGCTGTACTCCAGTGCTGAGTAGATAGCTGAGAAAGCAAATTGTAGTTGGTTTGTCAACCAAATCATGAAATTGTCAAAATGCAACCCTGCAGCTTCGAGCTTACAAAATCGCTAGAACCGTATAAATATACTAATATGTGCAGACACACCTGCCTAAACGAGTTTTGGAGAAATACCACAATAATAGCTTAAAAATTCAGCAACAACAAGAACACATGTAAACCAGCAACAACAAAAGCGCCACTTTACTGGCAGCTCGTAAATATTTAGGCTTATAACGAGCGCTGTCCGACAAGTCGCGTGAAATTATTCATGGCGAACGCAATGCGGCGGTGGTAATTATTATTTGGACAGCCATGCAGTGACAGCAACAACAACAAAGGCAAACAACAACAGTACAACAAGAGGCGCTTACAAAAAGTACGCGACCAGAGCAACAGCAAATAGACGTGCAATTGAAATTGCCAGCAATAAAAACGACAAAAACCAAAAATAAAACAACAAAAATCTAAAATACAACAAAAAAACTTAAACTACAAAAACAAAAACAGCAAAAATAACTATGTGCTTAAGCCAACAAAGGCAATAATAAACATTAATGATAGCCATTCGTAAATGCTTAAATTGACGGATTCGAGTTGACAGCAATGCTAATACAACAACAAAAACAACAATCGAAATAGCTTTAACTGTGCAAAATAAATATAATAATAACCATAATTTGACATACAACAATATTTTTGTTATTTTTATTTTTTTGTTGTTATTGTTGTTCTTATATATACCATACATAGACTGTGATTTTAAACATTTAACGAACAAATATGAATAGGAATACCGGCGCGTCGTAAAAACGTGTGAGCGCCGCAACGTGTAAATAATGTGGCGCCACTTACAAAATATGCAAGCAAAAAATTGTTTAGTTATGCAGATACAGGGTGATTGTAAAGCAATGTTTTTTGTTGAGTGAAAAAATAACAGAAAAATTTAAAAGGTTTCAGAGAGCGTTGGAACGGCTGGAACACGACATATTTTAGTTTTTACAACAACAACAATATATTAACACGAAAAAATGTTAACTGGAAGTATAAAACCCATCACAGGTGCATTTCTGATAGCAAAAAAAGGTCTGAAAAGTTGCTAATCTTGACTTGGATCGGTTAGTTTGTATGGTAGCCATATGCCAAAGTGGTTCGATCTGAAGAATATATTTGGAAATTCCAGCGTTAGCTTAGCAAATAATCTCCGCCGAATTTAGTGAAAATATCTTGTAAAATAAAAAAGTTTTCCATAGAAGCACTTGATTTTGATCGGTCAGTTTGTATGATGGCTATATGCTATAGTTCTTCGATCTGAACAATATAAACGGAGATTGTAGCGTTGCCTTGGACAATGACTTATGCCAAATTTAGTAAAAATAGCTTTTCGAATAAACAAGTTCTCCTTATAAGGACTCGATTTTGTCGGTCAGTTTGTATGGTAGCTATGCGCTAGAGTGGTTCGATCTGAATAATATATTTGCAAATTGTAGCTTTGCCTTAGGAAATAATATGTGCAATATTGGGTGAAGATATCTTGTAACATAAAAAAGTTTTCCATAGAAGACTTGATTTTGATCGATCATCTCTTCGAATTTCTCAAGAATAAGTGATCAAATAAAACTCATTTATGACAGCAAATGATACAACGAAGCAGTCAACATATTTATAAATTTTTTAGAAAATTAAATATTCTTTTCTCATTTAAACTCCAAAGACACAAACTAATATTTCAAAAAAAAGCTCAAACTTTTGTGTTGGACATCAGCTGATACTTAGTTATCGAAACAGTGAACTATTGTTAATATTATGGGTTAGTCAAGTATCTTTCAAAAAGCATAATCAGTTCACAGTGACCCTGCCATAAGATGCACAAAGCGATTATCAACCTCTAAATAAAATCATTTAATATTCTTTTAATAAAGTTTTCTATGATTTTTTGTGAGAAGCGGACCATATAAGTTGCGCAAACCGAATCCATAAATATCTTTTCCTTGCTTGGTACAACATTTTATATGTTTTTGAGAACTTTAAACTGTATATTTCATTTAAAGCAAGTTGTATAAATCATTTATACCAAGTACTATAAAAACAACTAACAGAGAACATACTCAATTAGCAGAGATTTGCACCTGTCATACCAAAAACAATTTAAAAATGATAAAAACAAGCATAACTAATTTTTTTTAGAAAAGTTCTCCACGTTTATATACATATTTTTTTTTAATTCACCATTAATATGTAGACTGTATGCAAATATACACTCTTTTTCTTGGATTTCAATTAGCACAGTTTTGAACCTACCATATTGAAAGCGATTTTAAAAAAATAAAATTTCCAGCACGGATTTTTCCACGAACGTTCGCTATATATAAATATATTTTTTTTAATTCTCCGTTAATTTGCATGATGTATACAAATATACACTATTTTTCTTGAATTTCAATTAGCAGAGACGTGAACCTGTCATACTAAAAACTATTGCAAACTCAAAACAAAAAAAAAATCTGTACAGATTTTTCTAGGAAAGTTCGATAGAACTATTATTATTATTATATATATTTTTTTTGAAATCACTATTAATTTGTATGCTTTACAAATATTTATCCTGGATTTCTTTTAGCAGAGTTCTAAAGGTACCATACTGAGAGCAAATTTGAAACCAAAAAAATTTTAGAATGTATTCTTCTAAGAAAGTAGGCTGGATTATATTTTTTTAAGTTGTTTGTCAAATCTTTTGAGGTCTGCTTAGAGGGCTCAGCATTAATTTGTATGCTGTAGGTAAATATATACTATTTTTGCTGGATTTCGATTAGCAGAGACTTGAACCTGTCATACGAAAAACGATATTAAAATTACAAGAAAATTTCGGCACAAATTTTTCCAAAAAAATGTGCTAGAATTAGCTTATTTTTATTTTTTTCTTAATGTTCCACCAATAATGTGTTAGAACTATAGATTAGTTCTCCTTAGTTTTTAAACCTTTTTTCTAAAGGTGATTTCATGCTCTGAAAACGACAATAAATAAACCATATCTTTCACAATATTATGTGGCTTCGCTGCCAGCTTAGACCTAAAATATTCGCACAGTGATGTTATAACGTAACTATAATATTTACCTATACATACACACACTTACGTACATACAAAATATTTTCACTCAAAGCCGCTTGCCCTTGCAAAATACACGAATCGATTACATGCCAAGTACAAACATTTAGGGACTACAAGTGAATTTCGGCAATTTTCAATTGATTTGCGGAATTATTGCTGCGTACTGAACTTCGTCATGCATAGCCATACAAGCACACATGCATACATATACATACATATGTATGCATTTGAGTGGTGAGCACACATACAATGGTGTGAATCCAATTTTCTTGTTAACGTAACCATTTCCCACAACAGACATGGCGAATAGATATGTTAAGCGCTGTAGCGAATTGGTATGACATTTCAAAAGTGGAATAACTTGATGATAGAGAGAGATAGAGAGAGAGTGAGGAAGTGAGGTAGGAGTGCAGGAGCGCAACTACATTGCAATTTGCGATATGCAACATTCTACGAGATGAATGGCATGCACACTTTGCTTGTCGGAGCAAACGCATAATTGTGCAAATACGCATGTATATACATATGTATACATTGTTAGCCAGCTTATCTGCATATGTATATTTACTCATATAATTTGTGTGAACAATCAAATAAACAATTTGTGTAAGTGAATAAATTTGTCAGCAATGTGCTTGATTACGTAAGGTGCGATCGCAAGTTGAGGCAGACAATCATGCAGAAATGCATGCAATAAGTAAATGAAACTATACATAAATATATACATGTGCAGTTATATATACTTTTGGAATTCTAGCAGCGAAAATTGGTGAAGACAGTAAAATATTTGAATTAATGCAAATTATTTGTTGTGGAAGTGAATTAGGACCCAAAGGTTTGACAGAGTGAAATAAGAATAAGAATAATGATGAATTTTAAAGAATAATTGCAGAAAAATGACGAACTTTAAAATAACAAAAATGTATGTGTTTTCAATTTTTTTGTAAGAAACGATTGGAATTATATGTGTTAGGAAAATTTTGTATATATTTGAGCGAGTTCGAGAGCTGAGCTGTCCTTATATGGAAAACTTTCATTTTTGTCAAAATATCTTCATGAAATTCGGCATGTATAATTATCTAAGACAATGGTAAAATTTGCGAAGAAATCGTTATAATCGGGTCAATATAGCGTATAGCTGCCATATAAACTATACGGGCGGAATCAAGTCCTTATATGAAAAACTTTCTTATTTGTCAAAATATTTTCATGAAATTTGGCACAGATTGTTGTTGGGGAAAACGCTAGCATCTGGGAACAAATTATTCAGATCAGTTCACTATAGGGTATAAGTGCCATACAAACCAACCGCAAAAATAAAGTCCTTGTACCGAAAACTTTTTTATTTGGCAAGATATCTTCACGAAATTTGACACAGATTATTCTGCAAACCAACCATACAATCTCTGAATAAATTGCTTAGATCGGACTACTATAGCATCTAGCTGCCATACAAATTGGTCAACCAGAATCAAGTTCTTGTAAGGAAACCTCTTTTATTTTGCAAGATATCTTCACGAAATTTGACAAAGATTATTCTGCAAACCAACCATACAATCTCTGAAGAAATTGTTTAGATCGGACTACTATAGCATATAGCTGCTAAACAAACTCACCGATCAAAATAAAGTTCTTGTAGGGAAAACATTTTTATTTGACAAGATATCTTCACAAAATTTGATGTAGATTATTCTGCAAACCAACCATACAATCTATGAAGAAATTGTTTAGATCGAACTACTATAGCATATAGCTGTCATACAAATTGGTCAACCAGAATCATGTTCTTGTATGGAAACCTCTTTTATTTTGCAAGATATCTTCACGAAATTTGACACAAATTATTCTGCAAACCAACCATACAATCTCTGAAGAAATTGTTTAGATCGAACTACTATAGCACAAACTGACCGATCTAAATAAAGTTCTTGTAGGGAAAACATTTTTATTTGACAAGATTTCATCACGAAAATTCGCACAGCTTATTTTCCAAAGCAACACTATATTCTCTGAATATTTGATTCAGATCGGACTACTATAGCATAGTGCTGCCATGCAAACAGACCAATAAAAATATCTTATTAAGTCAACAAAATGCTGCTTGAAGGCTGTTCTTATAAGAACAACGTTGCTAGAAAGGGCGCCAAAGACCAGTTCACACTTTACATATAGATACGTCTTAAATGTCTACGTACATACGTCTATACTATCTCTATTATGTCTAAGTATGTATACATGTGTTCGCATTACTGTATCGGCATAACTCAAAGCGAAAATTGAAGTTTTGTGCAGCCAACGATTCGTTTTGTTTGTCACTCAACTACCACAATTACTAGGGCAAATATAAATAACGGGTCACATGCATACATACTGACACATGCCGCCGTATGTGCAATTATGCAACAAAGCAATGTTCGCCTGTGTGCGTAAACTGCCACATACTTATGCGTCTTTGGCATACCACGCTGCAAATAAATTGCATTTCCCTTTGACCTATAACTACCAATACACATACAAACACAAATACAGCTACAAAAAATATGTACACATATACAACTACAAAATTATGTGTATATGCCAACAGCATATACGCTGCCTTCGTTTGGAGTCACCTGCGCTTGCACTGTTCAATTTGCCAATACGCACTTGCACTCACATAACAGCTCCTTTATGCACACATATATACATATAAAGTAAAGAATTTTTGCTTACAACACACAGAGCCATGCACTACTTTTGTCTACTTTTGCATATTTGCCTTGCATCAAATAAACTTGTTGTTGTAACGCATTGTTTTAGCGCATGTGAAGCTATTTGTTGTTTTTGTTATTGCAATGGTGAGCTCTAATATAAGAACGTATAGTAATTTCTTCTTCTTTTATCTTTTCCACTTTGTACACACCCACTCAGCCATATATCCTTTTGCATTACTCATACGCCCTGGCATGCCAACCATTGGCAATTCCTTTATCGCCGGAACCTTTGAAGGTGATGCATTGTGTTTCGTTTTTTTTTTTTTCATATACCAAAGAGAATTTATTGATATAGTGCAGAAGATAAGCAATTTCTAAAATATTTCAATATTTACACGGTTGAAGAAAAATGCAAAATATTGACAACAGCAAAAGCGGATAAACGTGCGCGTAGCTTGGAATATAGAAGAATATTTCTATTTTCGTTTTAACACCTTTCGCAAGATTACATTTCTCTAGCTTGTAAAGAAAGTGAAGATTATTGTTGGAAGAAGATTATGATAGCAATTTAGTCTGTGCCACGTAATTACTAACCTTCCATTCTAACGTCAAAATTCCATTTTGCGAGAGCAAGTATTTTACCCAGAAAAAATTGAATAATTTACAATTAATATTATGAAATAATTTTTGTAAACTACAGGCATGACAATATATCTTCTATTTCGGCACGATCACATGGCGCAGAATCATCCTGGAAGAAAAGGTGCTCTTCAATAGAAGGTGTTATGTATTCCTCAGTATTTTTCTGGTGCTCAATTGCGTTTACTTTTCCATCTATTAGCGCCAGTCCTCCGAGTCCATGGTAAAAAAGGCATCCCTAAACCATTCGGCTGCCTCACTGCAGAACCGTTCTTCGTGTGCACTCTCCGCTATAACCTATATCAGTTTTTCTCCTTACGTACGACATCCCGTAGCTACATAACATGTTGAACTTAGGCTCGTCAGAGATGATTACTTTCCGCCAGTCAAACGGAGACGTTGTTGATGCATTTTCTTATTAAAAAGTTGCTTTTTTGCGCATCCTCGAGCATCCAAACCAGCATCCTGGAGTTTGTTTCGTATAGTTCTAGCAGTGACAACGATTCCAAGGTCTTCCATGATCTCCATCCTATTGCCCTCAGCAGTTTTGAATCGATCATTTAGGCTAATGCGTTCTATTTGCCGATCCTCCCTAGAAGATGTTTTCCTTGCTGCTCCTGAGCCTGGTTTTCCACTAAGAAACCCTCTGCTTTGAAATTTTTACAAAAAATGCCAGACGGTAGACTTCTTGGATTCAACTCTTTCAGTGATTTTCCGAATGCTAAGATTTTTTCCCAAAGCTAAAATATTGCTCTTATCCACAGTAGTAATTTTTTTTTTATATACAATATATAGGAAATGAATATTGGGAAGCATAGACTTCGAACTACTTTTCATTCATATTGCCTATATTTGTCAAAAACACTAAATATAATGTTTAAATAGGATTCTATAAGGCCTCTTATCTATATCCAAAAGCACCTAAGAAAATTTTCGAAAAGATCTTTTTTCGAAAAACATCAAAATTGATGTTCCATATGAGACCCTATTGAGAGTTTTATCGAAAAGTACCAAATATCATTTGGCATATAGAACCCTATAGAACCTTTTATCCAAAAATATCAATAATCGTGTCTATATAGAAACCTAAATGACTTCTTATCCAGAAGTACCAAAAATTCTGTTCTATATAAGAGCCTATAGGACCACTTATTCAGAAGTACCAAGTTCTTTATAGGACTCTATAAAATATCTTACCTAAAAGTACCAACAATCATGTTCTGTATAAAGCTCTATAGGACCCCTTATTCAAACATAATGTTATAAAATATAACCCCAAAGCACCCCATGTTCAAAAGTATTAAAAATCATTTTTTTTATAGGAAACCTTACCGAAAAGTACCAGAGATCATTTTCAAAATAGAACCTTAGAGGATAAATAATAAATATGTATTATTCGTACCCATTGTAATTTTGCTGTATTTCAACACCCGTATCAAATGTCACAAAAAATACACCGCCAACAAAAACACAGTTCCAAAGCTTCCACTAACAAAAGTACTTATAAGTACAAACAATGCTTTAGGCCTTTTTATTTCTTCGCATGTAAAAGATCTACATACTTATTTATTGATATGTGTGCGTGTTTCTGTGCAAAAAATCATTGTCACCACGAAAAGCAGCAAAAAATCGCAGTCAAGCAACATCACCCAATGTCAGCAGCAGTGAGCGAACTCGCTTGACAGCAGCAGAAGTGCTCGACAAACGACATTCAATGTCAATGTCAAGTGCAAGTCATGGGCCCATGGGTGCAGAAAGTGAGACTAGTAGCGCGCACATATGCTTGCGTTAGGTATGTGCCGCTATGCGCAAAGTATAGAAAAGTGGTCTGTAGGAAATATTTGCACAGAAAAAGTGCTTAGAAGGCTAAACAGCGTAAATGCATTTAGCGTAATTTTCAGCAAAGTAACTCAAAGATTAATTTTGAAGGCTAAACATAAGTTGATTGATCACGTGTGACTAGAAGCAGTTAAGCTTGTGTAATTTAGTTGAAAATCGGACAAATAGAACGTGTTTAAGCGAATATTTAGTAGCAGTTATGTTGCAATTTTGAATAATTTTTGGGAGATAGATTGTGCTCTAGTGAGCCGATATGAACAAAATGTTGGCAGTTTGCAATGCTACCCTTAACAACAATTCACGCCAACTTTCGTGAAAATATCTCAACAATCGAAAAAGGTTTCCATGCAAATACTTGATATTGATCGTTCAGTTTGTATGGCAGCAATATGCTATAGTTATCCGATCAGATCAAAATCCTCAAATATTATAGGAATATCTGAAATAATTATATATGCCAAATTTCGTGCAGATATCTCTCCAAACAAAAAAGTTTTCCATATAAATCCTTGATTTTGATCGCTGCATTTGTATAGCAGCTATATGTTATAGTAGTCCGATAAGATCGAAATCTTCAAATATTGTAGGGATGTCTGAAATAATTATATATGCCAAATTTCGTGCAGATATCTCACCAATCAAAAAAGTTTTCCATACAAAGACTTGATTTTGATCGTTCAGTTTGTATGGCAGCTATATGTTATAGTAGTCCGATATCGATGGTTTCGCCAAATAATTAGTATCATGTAAAGAAAAGTGCGTGTGCAAAATTTCAGTTCAATATCTCAAAAACTTCGCTTATATATACACATCAATGAAACGTATAGTTTTTCCTACAGGGCACTCATTTCCAAGCAGCCTGTTACTGTATGCCTTCTTTGATATAAATGAAAACTTACACATACAAATCCAAATCGAGAGTGATAAATAAAACAAATAATGCAAAAAAAAATCAGAAGCCGGAAATCTCATAGAACTTTAGAAAAAGCAACTTGCCACTTGCTTTGAGCATTTATTTTGCGGAGACACCGGCAGCCGGCTGTCAACAGCCGATAATCGGCAAGCCGTACGGCTATAGCACACATATAGAGGTTGTGAGGTTGTGAGAAAAAACATATCAGTAACGTGCCAGCTGCTTTTTGGAAGCAAGCGCGTTGCATGTGAAAAAATCATATTGGCGAATTGAAACAATGTTGCATTATGCGAAAGCGAGTGAAGGTTCGAGTGAATGACTTTTATAGTTTTAATAAATGAGGGGAAGATGTTTTTAGCCAGATGGTTAGTAGAGTTGCACCGACAATATAAAGCTTTATTAAAATTCTTAAGAACCTTTGAACAATTGATGAGTTTTGTGAATAATTTTCTTTTTGAAAAAAAAAAAAAAAAAAAAAATACTCGAAAGCCCAAGATTGCTTAGCATTTGATGACGGATATTAAACAAATTACTTTTTTTTAATAATTTGAAGCTTAGCATCAGTCAAGATTTCAACTATCGATTTACCAAATGAGCATCGCGAATCCATCACATTGCCGGCTACGGACGCTTACTCGCAAATATATGACTCTCAACCGCTTTATTTATGAGCAAAGTATGACTTGTATACTTTCCTGTAGATTCGCAAGCGTAGTACTATGCGAGTACGTGGTGCTTGTCATTAATATATAATATATATAATATGTACTAAGCGTGCTTAGATTTACTCATATCGCTGAATGAATGAAGCCGGAAGTTTACTGTGATAAAACTCACAAGCCGTCAGCGTGTTAGAAAAAAACCGCAAAAAATTATATAATAAAAGTAAAATCAGCTAAAAGTACACACAGCTTGTCAGGATGGAAGAAGTTTTAAGCAGACGGAATATACCATGTATACATATAAATATAGTAGGTATGTATGTCACGCACAAAGAGCAAGTCTGCGGTGCTTGAAATGTTAATGAAAGCAGTCAAAAAGTTCAAATAACAGTTGCAAGCACATACAATTTTCACGGGATTTTAAGGAATAAATATAAAAAAACAACAATAAGAACACGAAAATATGAACTTTGTCAGGACTAAAGTCATAATACCCTTCACAGCTGCGTTTCTTATAGCATAAAAGCCTAGAAAAGTTCTTTATCCCGAGTTTGATCGCTCAGTTTTTATGACAGCTATGTGCTTTAGTGGTTCGATCTGAACAATATTTTTGCAAATCGTACCGTTAGCTTGACCAATAATTCATGCCGAGTTTCGTGGGAATATTTTGGCGAATAAAAAAGTTTTCCATACAAGAGCTTGATTCTAATAGCCCAATTTGTATGGCAGCTATATGCTTTAGTGGTCCGATCTATATAATATATTCAGAAATTGTACCGTTTTCTTTAGAAATAACCCGTGCCAAATTTTATGAAGTTAGCTTATCAAATAAAAAAGTTTTCTCTGCAATTATTTAATTTTGACCGTTCGGTTTGTATGACAGCTACATATATCCTATGGTAGTGCGATAACGGCGGTTTCGACAAATGTGTGGCTTCTTGTGAAGAAAGAAATGTAGGCAAAATTTCAGACATGTATCTCAAAAATTTAATTTACTCTAATGTGGCATCTCACAGCTTATGCAATTCATATCCAAAATAATATTTTCGTTTTTAAAGAGCATTTTCAACCTCAAAAATATGAAAACCTCAAAAGTGACTTAATTTCAGTAACTAGCGACCATTATTCCTCGCACGAAAATTCACTGCCGCTAACAACAAATATTTATTTCCTAATTCAATATACCCCCCGTATATATGTATATACCAACATATTCTATAACATACATATATTGTTGCAACAAGCAATTATGCCGTAGAACGCAATTGAATTTGACGCTAATGCAATAATGCTGCACACAAATTACATCAACACAGCGCACAGTGGCATATCGGCTGAAGCACAACTTACAGACGTACTGCGCACTCTATATATTATATATGCAAATGCATGTGGGTAGGTATATGTGTAAGTGAATGCAATGTAGGTTGCCACATGCCTGTTCCCAGTGCTGTAGGTGGCTTTGTAATCACTGTGGTCACTAAATGTTTATTGATTTAGGTGGCACCCACGTTGTAGCAATTATGTGCTAGTGTTTGTAAAATATGAATAGGAATATGAGTACAACAACAATGCAAAAGTATTAAAATTTGTGTATGTAATTATTGGAATATGAAATTTTCGGTGCTTAAATGAAATATCGAAAAATGGGTGCCTCTAGACGAGCATAATAAAAAAATTTTATAAAAATAAAAACACAATAAATAAAATTAAAAAAAAAAATAATAATAATAAAATTAAACAAAAATCATAAAATTTGAAGAAATTAAAAAAAGTATTTTTAAACTAATTAAATAAATTTATATAATAATTTTTTTTTTAATTAAAAAATGTTTTGATTATTAAAAAATATTTCTTTTTATTAACTTAATTTTTTTTTAATTTTATAACTAAACTTTTTTTGGTTGAAAACTTTTTCAACTTTTAAAAGCTATAAAATTTTTTTTAATCAATTAATAAAAAAATATATACATACATATATTAATTATATATTTATGAAAATTTATAATTTTTTATTTATTAATAAATATTTTTTTTTTACAAATTTCTAAAACTTTTTGTGACTTGTGAAAATTTTTAAGTTATTTGTAAAGAAGTATATTTTTTAATTTAATTTTTTTCAATAACTAAAATTTTTTGTTGAAAATCATTAAAACTTTTTTAAGCCCAAAATTCATATTTTTTCGCAAAAACAAAAAAAGTGTATATATTAATTTGTTAGTTATTTATAAAATTTGTATATTTTTTATTTCGCATTTCATTCTTGAAAATTTTTAAGAAATATTTTTCACATTAAATAAAATATTTTTTTTTTTATATTACATTTTTTTAATTTTTAAATAAAAAAAATTTCTTCGACTGAAAATTATTTAAACGTTAAATCTAACTCATAAAACCAAAAATTATAATTTTCGAATTAAAAACTCAAAAAATCTACCTTTTTTAAAGTACTAAATAAATAAATTATTATATTATTTTATAAAGTTATTATTAAAAAATAATTTTTATTATTACTATTTTTTAATTTAGTTTTGTTTTAAGTATAATTTTTTCGTTATTTATTTTTTATAATTAACAAATTATAATTTTCTTCCTAAAAACTCAAAAACTCAAACTTTTTTAAATTAAATGTTAATAAAAAAATATTATGTTGTCTTTTATAAATTTTTTAAAAATACTTTTTTTTATCTAAAAAAATTTCAGGATTTCAAAAAAATTATTTTTTTAATTTCTATTGCTATTACTATTATTATTTTTTTTTTTAATTTATTTTTTTTTAAGTAAAGTATGTTTTATTATTTATTTTTAATAAGTAAAAAATTATAATTTCTTCCTAAAAACTGAAAAAATAAATGGTTTTAAATTTACACAAAATTTTAATATATTTTATATTTTTATATTTATTTTTTGTAATTAAAATATTAGGATTGTAAAAATAACATTTTTTTACTTTTCATTATTATTTATTTTTCAAGTAAAAATTTTTAATTAATTTAAGATGAAGAAACATTTTTATTGTTTATTTTTTATAATTAAAAAATTATTATTTTCTATCTAAAAACTCAAAAATAATATGCTTTTTTAAATACATTGAAGTCCACCAATCTTCCAAAGCAAAAAACAATTAAAAACTTGATTTTCATACTCATCACCACAATGTGAAAAAACAAATATGAAAATTTATCGTGCAAGAAATTTGTGTCAGTGTCACTGCTGAATTGTCACCGATGATCGCATTACACTTTTTCTCATATTCTCATTCGAAAACACTAAAATGATCGCATTCTACGTGAACGGCCCGACAGCAAACGAAACGCTTGTGTGGATGGCATCACCGTGTCAATGCAGGTGAAGCTGAAACAACAAAGTTTTGCTTTTGACACCGTTAAGCATCATTAGTGCTGAGTAATGTAAATGTTATTAATTCAGACTGACAAAAAAATATAGACTTTTAAGTGAGTATGTCACACGAATTAGGTCATAAATGCATGAATGCACCCGAAACAGATGTTGTTTTTATATATTGAAATAATTGTTTTGGAAGCAATTATTTCACATTTTGGTGTCGTTTGTGTAATATTATATATGGTATAGTACCTTTATTGACTTACAAAAAAAGTCGTAATTTTTTAGTTGATTTTTAGAGTATAAATGACAGCTTGTTCTTTTCCGAAAGTTGTTTGTTTTGAGAATATAGACTGTTGTTAATCAATCAGTCTGTCAATTTAACTGTTGTGATGATGTCACATTAGCGATTCGGCATCTTACAGATATTATCTGTTGGTCTTATATAGTATTTTTGGTTTGGAAAATTGTGGCTTCTGTACCCACTTCATATAGAACTTTATAGGAAAGACTTTTGAAAATCCAACGATCATTTTCCGCAAAAGTGTGCGCTGTTAATATCGATTCGATTTTTGGCTTAAGCTAAGTCAGTAAGTATGCAATGTCTATGAATTCTACCTCTACATTTCCTACTTCTTTTAAAATAAAGTTCCAAACATTAGAGAACCTCTCGCCTTTAGTGAGATCAACAACCCAATGCTCTCTTTGTCAAAAACCTTTCGTGGGTCAATGGCCATTAGCGAGGTGAAGTTGATGATCCACTTGTTTACCTTTAGACTTTAGAATCTTTGCTGAGGTTTTTGACAGGTCAATAATCTTCGATGAGGTCAATGATCCTTTTTTTACCTTTAGTGAGGTTAGTAACCTTATTGTTAACTTAAGCTAAGTCAAAGAGCCTTTTTGGGGTCAATAATATTTTTGCTTGCCTTTAGTTAAGTCAACGAGCGATTTGTTTACCTTCAGCCAAGTCAACAACCTGCGGCCAATGACGCTTTTGCTTAACTTTAGCCAACTCAATGATCTTTTTTGCTTACATTTAGTCAATTCAACAACCCTACTTGGGATCAACAACCCTTGCTAAGGTTTACCTTTAGCCAAGTAGCAATCCTTCCTGAGGTCAATAAATTTTTGGTTATGTCAATTACCCTTTTGTTTACATTTAGCCATGACAAAAACCCGAGGTCAACGACTTTTTTGTTTACCTTTGGCCAAGGCAATAACTCTTTCTAAGATCAATGACCCTTTTATTTACCTTTTGCGAAGTAAACAACACTTAGCGAGGCCAATGACCTGTGATGAGCTTAAGGATTTTTAAACTCACTAACGGTAATTTTTCCAGAAAAAGCATAATATTCAAAATTGATCAGGAAAAAAGTATTGCCAAACAAATTGCGAAACTAAAAATGAAGAGAGTTTCTTGAAGCATGAGGATATCAGAAATCTACCTCAATTATACAGTTGTTTGGATATATCATACCAAAATATATTCTAAAAATTAACTGGATCTTGTAAATTTACTAAATTTATAACCACATTGCCTTTCACAACAATTTTCATGTAACCTTCGCCATATGCTCATTATAGAAATGACTTCAGAAATATTTGCATACCTCCCCCCCACATCTGCTTAAACATTTGCTTTACGGCCATCGTCGTTACAACAAATTCCAGTGATTGACTGTCCGTCAAAGCAACCGTTAGATGCACATATGCTTTTAAATTGCACAAATATACGACATGTTTGCTTGTTTGTATGTACATGAGTATTAACAATATTTATATGCCACATGGTGGCAGGTACATGCATACGAGTACAAAAGCCAGCCAAAGCTCGTTGTTGACTTTAGTGCACTAATTGATGTGCGCCCAGTTGCGGTTTGTCGGCTCAGCACAATCTTCTGTTTTGTATTTGCCATTTGGCGCATAACCAAATATCCGAAACATATCTACACACAACATTTACATGCCAATACAGTAAGAACAAAGCTGAAAGCTGAAAGTGATGAACGATTGACATTGTAAACACACACACACATTGATAAATGGATAATATGAAGGTTACTTGATTGGAAGATAAATATTTGCTTGCTTGCATTGCTAAACAACTAATACATGTATTATATATACATACATATTTGAATATAGGCATCCATACACTCGTATATAGGTAATATTTTGTTCAAATGTGGAAAAGCGCTTAAGCTGCCTGACACAGAGCTCCGTTTTGTGTGTTACTTGTGATGATCGGGAGCTCGACTATTTCAAAGTTTCTAAAGATTACATAAAGTAGCTCAAAGCTTTAGTGAAAGCTTTCAAATTTATTTAATAATGATATCGACCAATAACGGTAATATAAAAATCGCATTCAAAAAGAATATTAAATCCAAAGAAAAATCACACACATAATGTTTACTGCTTCTGTAACTCAGCAAGTGCTTCAAAGCTTAAATCTTTAAGGAACATTTTCTAAGTGAGCTCCAAGTCTTGATGCCCTCACCCATAAAGTTATCTCAGAAAAAACTCGAAATCTTAAAGCTTACCCAACAATTTTTTCTTTAAGCATCAATTATATTAGAAGTCACTGACGAAAATCTGCCTCTGAAAGACTTTAAATTTTAATAAGCGTTTTTTTTTTTTAATACACAGCTTTCCCCAAAGAACTTTATATATTGTGAATAGCTTTTTTTGTTTTATAATTAGATGTACATACCAAGAGAAATTCAGCAAAGAACCACTGTTTTCATAGTTTTAGATATGGCTCAACCGATGCTTAGAGTTAAAGACACACACTCATCCAGCTACGGCAGTTGAGCGCGAAGAAATACGTTACCTACTTAAGCGACATGCCACTTGTGCAACCAATCAAACACTCGATTGACTCAGTGTGTTGAGCTTTATCCATATCTCAGTCCATAACACCAAAAATGTCTACCAAATCAGCGCAGAAAATTTGAACTCAAATTTATTGCAACGTTGCCAATTTTCATTATATGGTTTCAGAAATAATTAACATTAGCTAACAAGAAACATCCACCAGGGAATCAATATTTCCATAATCTTAAGTTAGACTCGGAGATTTGGGTACAGACACGAACACATGGTGGTAGGCTCGGCTACAGTGGTTGAGGGGACAAAATACTTTTACTACATAAGTGATATGACTCTTTTGCAACTAATCAAATACTAGAGTAATCCAATGTGTTGAGCTTTATTCATTTCTCGGCCTATAATACTAAATCAGAGCCAGAAAAATGAAGTTTTCCCTATAGCAACGTTGTCAATTTTCATATCTTCGTATGGTGATTATCCTAGCAAAAACTGTTTAACTTTAACTTAATTTGAACTCCATTTTTGTGCTTATGAGCTTTTGACTCTGTGTTGTAACAAATTTATTAAACCCAAAACCTAGGCAGAAGCATGCTTTACTGAGGGTAAAGAATTCACTGGATCCCTTTCGGTTGACATTTAGCCGAAAGGATCATCACAAGAGTCGATAGTGGCCCTGCGCTGGCCAAGTTCCCGCGATGTCTAGTTATTCAGTTGTAGAATGCAAAGATCCGTTTCTATTATACTTATAAGGTGGCTGGGGTGCCTTTACTTGTATGGTTGTCTGCAATTCCACTGTGGTCTGGCAACCATACAGGTCTTTGCCAACAGAGGCCAACTAGTTTTTAATATAAATGTATAAAACTTGAGGTTTATCGAATATTTTGATAGTAAAAATACATCTCTTGGAGTAAATTGTACATAAAACTAATTTTCGAAACTTAGATGAACTCACTTCCCGCTATTGTCGAGTTTTCGAGTTGTTGTCGTAGGATTATAACTATTTTGCTCATGCTAATTCTGTTAAGATTTTCTATACGCTAAAACATTACAAAGCTTTAGTCGAGTATAGCCTTTTCGCACAGCCATTTTAGTAGATAAGGAGTATGACTCAGAAACCAGGTTTTCCCTTTCACACAGCGGGCTAGACTCGATTAATGATCAGCTAATATACTTGCTTATGTTTTACATTTTCTATTTTTTCTTAATTATTAAAAATCAGCAGCTCATTCATATTTTATCAATGCACACAACTAAATTTATAGCCTGGACAACAACCGGCAGAGTTTAACACAGCTAAATTTACAGTGCGGACAATAACCCACAAATTTGCATTACAGTTTCAACTCAATAACAATTCGATTAAGAATTACTGTGATAAAATAAGAATTTGATTTTGTATGATAAACCAATTTAAATAAGCGCTTTAATCGAGCGAAGGCCGGTTAATTGTTCAATTAACTCTTGTGCGAAATGGCTATTACATATATTACTGCTTTGTATTATTAAATTCACAACACGAATCAATTTTTTCTTTAGATTACTATACAAAAAGATTTAACTTGCCCCGTCTTACATGGTAACAAATCATGTTAAGCAGCTTTGAGCAAGATTTTCCAGGCAAGATTCCTGCAACTCCAAGCATGGCTTAATATGGGTTCTTCTAACACATTCAATTCAATGTTTATTTTAAGTAAAGTGAGCTAGAAATATTTTTCTAAGACAACCAAAAGTTCAACCAATTAAATATCTGACACTTCACCGCGGTCCACCGCGTCTTTGGGTTTCTTTTGCATAAATAATGTTGTAAATAATTATAATAGAGTCGTTGTTTGGCTGCGGACTACTTAATTTGTACACTTTTTTCTTGTGTGTTTTTCAACTCTTTTGTCAGCTTCGAGGGTTTGAAGCAGTAAGACAACCCTTAACAATGAGGCAGCTTTAATTGAGAGCGGCTTTGTGTGCTTTTAAAGTGCTCAATTTTGACACTTAGCTGTAACGTTTAAGTGTTGCGCCTTTCAATTTTGTTGCGGAGGGGGCGTACAGTGTTGACTTTTGCGCAGACAAATTAATGACATTTGAGCTGAAGTGGAAACAAACGGCGTATTAATTGTGTAAAAAGGCAAAAACAACAATAAATTAATTTAATGTATTTCTAGGAACGCATAAAATAACGCCGTGGCCCTTTAATTACGCGTACAACACTTTACACGGGCTTAATGTAAGCGTTAAGACTCAAGACTCGAGACAAATTTGACAGCCTACAAGACAGCTGAGACAAATGCGCTGCCGCCGAGTGTTGGAGAAAAAGTGTTTTTTTTTTTTATTTTTAAATAATTTTCTGGTAATGATGTTAGGTCTCGGCTGAAAGGCCACACATGCTTGTAAGCATTTGTTGATACGCACACCTATAAATATAAATATGTAAATATATATAAATGTGTATATGTATTAATTATGTGTCCATATGTGCGCGCGTGTGTGTCTACTTCCATTATTCCTTCGCTTTGTCGCTTGTCTGCACCGTCACTTAGCCGGAGCTTTACGTACTTAACAACTTTTCCATATACTTAAATGTATATATATATAAATATATAAACAGCGTCATATGTGTGTATGTATGCGCTTATGGACCGTCACTTCTATGCAGCAACGCAACAGTTGTGACAATGTTGGCACTAATGGGGCAGAATGGTGACTTCACTGCCACTTGAAGTTGTGAATCAGTGTCAAAATGGATTACTTCATGCTCAGGCGGTGTCAAGGCTGGTTTTGACAAACAATACCCGTCTAGATCTATGTACATAAGTGTATACTAAATGAGCATGCCAGTGAACTTGAAAGCACTGCGCATTATTCCACTTATTTAATTATCTGCAAAAAATTCTCTACTCAACACCTGAAGTAATTTGCAAAGAAAAAAGTTGTCATTATAGGTAATGTGAAAATTCAAATACACAAAAGAAAAGCGCTCCTCCGAAGCTAGAATACCCTTTACAAGTAAAAAGCACTTCATTTTGATTGTTCAGTTTGTAAGGCAGCTATATGGTAGAATGGTCCGATTTGAACAATTTTTTCGAATCTTGTACCGTCACCTTGTACAATAATATGTCTAATTGGGAAAAGATAACTTTTAAAGTAAATAGTTTTCCATACAAGGATATGATGCTTATCAATCAGTTTGCATGGTAGCTGTAAGATATAGTGATTTCATCTGAGCAATTCATACGGATATTTCATCATTGGCTTGAATAATACCACATCCTCAATTCGTGAAGATATCTCGTCAAATGAAAAAATTTCCTATACAAGATTTTGATTTTCTTGGATCAGTTAGCATGAAATAAGTAGCTTCTTTAGAGGAAAAGAGCGTGCGCAAAATTTCAAATCGTTTATATACAGACGACGACCAAGGCTGACGGACTTGGCTAAATCCATTCAGTTTGTTAATTTGATTTTTTTTTTACATTCGAAATATAAAATATTTTATAATGTTTTTCAACATTACATATTAAAGAATTTTTCTTAAACTTCGAATAATTTACTTAAAAATTCTGGTGTAGTTTTTATGGATAAAATTTTTATATTTAATTTTTTTATTTGTATTCAAAAATCATGTTAGCACAGCCAAGCGTTTTCACAAATATTTTGGATTGAAATATTTAATAAAATATAAACTTTAACAAAAATTTAAAATTTGGCAACCCTAGAGGAAACTAATTCAAGCTGTAATGCCCTAAAACTATATTATCACAACCGAAAACTTCATCAAAATTTTTTACTTATATATTTAATAAAATAAAAATATAATAAATCTGGCAACCCTAATAAAATTTTATTTTTAATACAGATAAATTAGTTTTTTTTTTCTTTTTTAATATGCGTATTTATAGAATGAAAAATTTAATGTGTTACTTTCTTGAACCTTCGATTTTTAAAACGTAAGGCAACACTGTTGAAGAAGACGTAGATTGAGGCATTATAAAAAGTGTCCAAAGTATTTTATTTATTTTTTATTTCTTAGAAATTTTCGACGCTACTGGAAATAGTTTAAATAATGTTATACAAACTATAAACTTAAAGAAAAATGTTTAATGTGGCAACCTTTATAAAATTTTATTTGTGCAAAATAAAAATTAATGTTTCCATTTTTTAATATACGTATAAAAAATTTAAAATGGTGAATTTAGTTTTTATTTAATTTAAATTACAAATTTGATAGATATGGCAACACTGTGGAAGAAAAAATTGGTGGCTTATAAAAAGTTTCCGAAACAGTGTTTGGATTTTTCTTTCTTAATAGTTTAAATTTTTTAGTAATGAAAGTAGTCAAATAATATTAAATAAAATATAAACTTAAGCAAAAAATTTAAATTAGGCAACCCCAATGCATTTTTATATGTGATGCATGAAAATTATTGTTTTTCAATTTTTAATGAGCGTATTTTCAGAATTAAAAATTATTAATTTTAATTTTTTTTACATTCCTATAATTTTAAATATTTTTTAACATATGGCAACCCTACTGAAGAAAATTCCTGAAATTGTATATCCTTTAAACACATGGCAACCCTACTAAAGAAATATTTATGTAGCTGATCAGAATTAATTTTTTTAATTTTTTTTTTTTATTGACTATCTCAAATTTAAATTTAATATATGGCAACCCTAATTTAAAAAAAATATTTAAATATTAGTTCCTAAAAAATCATATAAATATATATTTGTAATACCTAATACTCTTCCACCTTACAAAAATAGTTTCCTTTTGTTCAGCTGACACCAAGACAACACACTGTGCCTACCAAAAATCAACCGTTTTTTCCTAAATTTATAAATGTTTGACACAAAACCACCACTAACGGCCGAAACTGCAAATATTTTTATATGTAGGTGAGCAAAATAAATTTTTGTTTAATTATTTTAATACTTTATTGTAGGTGGCAACCTTTTTTAACCAAAAAATAATTTAATTAAAATTAATTGCTATCGAGGAAGAAATTAGTAGCAATAATACTTTTATTTTTTTTATGATTTCAGATTTGAGACATTATTTTACATAGACATCTGGTCATAGATTACATCTTTAAAATATTTATATATATTTTATCTATCAAAATTTATTAATTTCTGGTTATGTAGAGATGGCAACCACGTTATATTTCTAACTCCTTAAATATTTGTTTAAAAAATGCATTTAAAAATAAAAATGTAATATATTTTTCCTATTCAAAAGACGTTTCATAAATTTAAAAGGTAATTTGACTGATCTTTTCTTATCCAAAAAAATTCTCTGAAATACCCATATTTCATTTCGTTTGCAAAAATGAGAAAATTCAATTAATAATCAAATGTGTCATAAATATTTAATAATTTTCTTAGATTTGAAAATTAATTTTGTCGTCTCGGGTTAAAAATGTTAAAGGGATTCACTGACTCATATCATATCATATTTCATTAGTAAATGATATGTTGCCTCTACTGATACTCACTTCACATCAACTCACTACTTGACGACCTTTTTGCTTTGATTTTCATAAGCACTTGATTATATACCTTATATTTTCAGTTACTCACTTATAAACGATCACTGATCGTTGGCGCACTAAATAACATCTCAATGATAGTTGCTCATAAGTTTAAAAATATAACCAACTTCAATTATACTATAAGTGCTTTTATATGCACACTTAATGTGTTATAAATGCGGCGATCATTATACAAAGTGTAAGAAAATGACGACCAAAGATCACAGCGATCGATGACTTGCGACGTAGTTGCCTACAATTACCGCAAGCGTTACTTGAGCCAGGTGGAGGCAGACAGCAACAGTATTGTTGTCTGGCTACATACGTTTTTACAAAAGCAGACAAAAAACATGTCTATGTATGTATGTGTAAGTGGACGGCGAGCACTGAAAGCTTGTTGCAAAGGTGATTTTTGTTTGTTTATTTGTATTTTTTGGCTGTGCGATTTTTTCGTTTGTCGTTTTTTGTATTTTTTTGTAATGTAGCAGCTTATTGTTGTCTGCAATGTGTTGTTGTGCATTTGTAAGCGCTTGCTACTTAGCTCACCCACTTCAAAAGCGATCAATTGAAGATCGGCTTAAATGCCGCATACAGCACACCGTTCGCTAGCGTCGCTTTTTGTATTTTTTAGTTTTATTTTTTAGTATTTCATATTTTTTATGCTGTGTTCTACTTTGCGTTTATGCTTGCTTTGCACTTTGAGCATTCATTGATCGTGCTCACTGATCGCATTTATCGATCGCATCACTGCTTTTTTGGAGCGTGACATGTTGCGGTAATTTTTTCGTGGACTTTTTTTCTGCAAATTGCTTAGTGTGTAATGTATCGATATGTAGTTATTTTTCAATTTTTTTACCAAAAGTTTGAAGTTTAATTTTGCTTTATTTTTTTGGACCAATAATATATATGTTTTCAAAATAGTTTTCTTCATAATTTTTTTTTTTAGTTATTTTTTTAATCTTTTTTGGCACTTTTTTACGCCATTTTTCAACTCTACACATTTATTTCATAAAAAGTGTACCGTTAAATTTACAACACTGAAAACAGTTTACGCATATTACGAAAATCGGCTTTCATTTCAAGAAAAAAACAAGAGAAAAAAGCGAATTAGTCTTTCGTGGCGCATAAAAAGCGATGCGTCGACGCGTCGCCGCTTTTTTGGGCATAAATCGTGACAGGCCTCTCTTTTTTACTTATGCTAGCTTCATTTTTAGCGTTTTTTCTTATAAAATATTCTTCAATTTCACTGTTTTTGTAATTTCCAGCCCGTGTTTTTGCATGTTGACATAGTTTATTATTATTTTTTTTTATTTATTTTCGCCTTCGCGTAGTCTGACGACTTTAATGTTTTATTTTTTATTCAATTTTTTATCAAACGAATTATCGTAAAAATCTGACCTAAATCTGCCAGGAAATTTCAATAAATATTGTACAATCTTCATTGCTTAAATCGCTTTTATTGTTATTTATTAATAAGCTTTTCTAGTTGATTGTAGCACTTCATATTTTTTCTGGTCATCTTGTTTTTTATTATATGAAAGCAGCAAATTTTTCAATTAAGTGCGTCGGTGTAGCGGTGATGTGCGGCTTTTAAGATTTTTTTTTTAGGATAATATATAAAATGCTCGTTTAACGAGATTTCGGTGACAAAGCAATTAATTTGAACTTTAATTTATTTTCGGATGGGTATCTCACTTTTTTGTTAAAACCAACCGATTGCAAAAACAATGTGTAAAATATACAATTCTTACTTACCGTTAACAGAGTAGCAGCATAATAAATGCTGAAGCGCTGTGAATAATTATATTTGATTATTCATGTATAATAATTTGCCAAAAAATTGTTAGAGAGTTGCCAACTGTGTGCAAATTTAAATCCAAAATTATTTACAAGATTAAGAGAGAATAAAAGTCAGGTTTTAAAACGTTTAAATAAGAGTAAAACAGCAGTTTTTTCTAGCAGGGTTGCCACCTGTTTAAAACTTTTAACTCAAACAATTAAAAAAGGAATTATAAAAAGCTTTTTTATTTATTTATAACAATTTGCCAAAAAAAATTTTGAGGGTTGCCAAGTGTGTTCAAATTCAAATCCAAAATTAAATATTTACAAGATAAAGAGAGAATAAAAATCAGATTTTAAAACGTTTAATTGAGAAAAAAATTTGAGGGTTGCCAAGTGTGTTCAAATTCAAATCCAAAATTAAATATTTACAAGATAAAGAGAGAATAAAAATTAGATTTTAAAACGTTTAATTGAGAAAAAAACTGTAGTTTTTTCTTACATGGTTGCCACCTGTTTAAAATTTTTAATTAAAAATTTCAAAAAAGAAAAATATCACAAGAATTTTTTTTTATGAAACTAGTAGGCATAATTTTTTTTTGATGTTTTCTAAAAAATATAAGAATGCCAACTGTTTGCGAAATTGAAACAAGAAAATTTTACGAGCGAAAGAGATTCGCAAATTTTAAAACAAAAATTGTGACGGAAGAAAGGTGAACAAAATTACGAATTTTTCGAACAAGGTTGCCTTATGCATTAAAAATGTATTTCAAAAAACAAAAAAGGAAACTTATTTTTACAAGATTCAGGTCAAATTAGTAGCCGTTAAAAAACGAATAAGAATTGAAGAGGTTTAAGTTAGGTTAAGTTAAACTAGCTTGCCGGCTACAACGTCAGATATAGACCTACTGATCCTTAGTAAAGCCAGATTGAGATTCTGCTTAGTTTGAGGTGAAGTATTCGTCATAGAGGGCGTCAACGCTTTTTACGAACCTTAAAAGCAACTTGCTATCTATGTTTGATCCTTCGTCTGGGCCCTTAAACTCCGCAGCTCCTAGAGACATGAAACGAGTTCTAGATAGTGCTGAACAAAGACATAGAGGTGTTCCAGCGTATCTCTGATGTCTACTTCTCTGCACTTTCGACAACACTTATGTATGCTCATGCGGCTTTCATGTGATGCCAATAGGTTGTGACCCTTCAACAGACACGTCATAGGACAAACAGTCATCCAGTAATTTCGAGTGTGAGTTAGAAACAAGCAAGTTTTTCGAAGGACCTATTGACCTTGATTTTGGCGATCCTGCATGTACTTAGGCATTCCATCCCGCACTTATCCGACTGTAAGTCCTTTCGGAAACTTCGTTGTATATCATTTCTAGAGACTTTCGTATTTCCTGTGCGTATTCGGCAGCCAGGCGGATGGCACTCTTGGCATCCTCATCAGTTGGTTTTCCGGAACTCCCTTGTGGTCTGGAACCCAGTATATATGCAGCCGCTTCCCGGCAGCTGTTAAATATCCTTTGCAAGTATTGGAGGATACGTGATGTTATAATCTTTTTTGGGAAAGTTAGTGAGTGTGACTGTCCTTTCATCTAGATTGAGTCTCATTTCTCTAGTCTACTTAAATTGCCTATTGCAGTATTCCTATTTAGATCCCAGGTGGTATTCGTAGGATTTGTGAAGATTACATTTTTATTGAGGGCCGAGAATTCTACATGAAATGTAATATACCTTACTTTAGTCAGAAAAGGAGGGTGTAGGAAGCACATCCCTTCCTCGACCGTGACTATTTAGCTAGTGTACAATGTTACATCAAGAACGTTCTTCGTTAGGTTCAGTAAAGACTTGTAGAGATTTTCGTAGAGGTGTCTAAGAACATATTTTTCATAGAACTAAGCAAGCAATTATTCGATTTTTTTTACCCACTCTAGTATTATATTATATAAATTTTTAACTAAGATTTGCGATATGTACACATATATTTGTAAAAAAATATGACCTTCAAATATGTTCTTGACAAGTAATGATCACTTAAAGTGTAATAATATATTCAAATTTATTTCACAGCTAAAATCAAATTACATTAAAAATTTAAGATACCTCCACGCGGCGTTATTTGTGTCAGAGTAATATTTATGGCAAGAAACAATAATATTTCCCAATTATCGTAAAGTTGTAAAAAATGTTGTATATGGAGGCTATAAATCCTTCAAGTTTTTGCGAAGGCATACACACTAAAATTATTTATATTTTTACATTTAGTTTTCGTATTTTGGATTTGCTTAGTAAATCCAAACATAATTATCAAAACTGAGCACAGCGATAAATTTTATAATCCTCTCCCACACTACAATATAATGAACATGCATTCGAACATTATTGTTGATAGACTCGCTAGCCTCTAATGTCTGAAATTATACGCGAATAGTTAGTATGAGCTAATCTGTGCTTTGTTATATGAACGATGGAGTAATAATTCACAATCTGTTGTAATTGCAGTTAATGGCTATAACTGAATAGAAACGAGAAACGACAACAATTAGAACAAACATTGGAAAAATTACCAGCATTTTGATATACTATATATTGCATGTTTTATGTTGCTATTATGATAGTTTATGAGTTAACATTTTCTATCATATAACTAGACTTATAGAATGCTCGAAAATATCTTTCTTATAGTCAATTTGTAGCGACGGTCCCAAAAATATCGCAAAGTGGTTTAAAACCTTGTAGAGACTCTCTCTCCCTCTCTAAACCTTGAAGCTTAGAAAGCCCAATAAACGCTTGGTATATAAGAATATTATTTTAAGAGCATGTACAATATCGTATCTACGGCGGTGTCTCAGAAACGGCAACACGGCGAATCGACAATGCCCATTAAGTATACACTGACCTTCAATACTAAGCTAAATATTCTCCAGTTACTCGATGAGATATTTTTTAAATCGTCATTGTATTTTAGTTTTTTTTTCACAGACCTCCTTCAATGGTAGGTTGAAAAATAATAGGAAATGTTACTGCGGTCCACCACCTCCATTTTTATGTAATCTCACAGACTTGGAAGTACTCTGCCAGTTTTCCTCAGCCATGTCAGCGACGCGTAATCCATGCGTTTGAGGGCTTTGGCTTCGCTAATCATCCTGCTACATCAAAAAATGGTGTAGCGTTTGGCTATGAGTCCAACTTCGAGAATAATGCTTCTAAAATCTTCATCTGCACTATTGACTATGAGTCCAACTTCGAGAATAATGCTTCTAAAATCTTCATCTGCACTATTTTCCACCGTTTCTGCAACATTTGCCCCAGCGAGTTACAGCGGTCGATGAGCGCCACGATCCGCCGCTGCTTTGGATGTTGTCGGCTTTTCAGCTGTACTTTTTTTATTTTCGAAGGTGCCTTCGGTTGGTTATTTGTCGAGCACTGTCTCTCTTCAGCTTTTCTCTAGCCCCAGCCAACCGTTTCACCTTATCTTCCCTTTGATTGAACTTGCCCTCTAATCGAGTACATATGCGGACCGTGGCCTTGTTTATCGGTTAAGCCTTCAACCCCTCCTTACTTAACTTTTTACGGGGTCCTCTCTTGTTGCCAGAGTTGGGACCCTCGGTAACATGCTCAGGCAAAAGCAGAAGATCTTCCTCGTTTTTTTTTCGCTAAAAATTATTTACATTGTCAGGCGTACTATAACCTACTTACTCCCGTTGCAGACGAGGTTTGGCCGCTGCCGACACAGCTAGTCAAATCGCTGTACTCGCTGGTAGTAGCAACCTCGTCTCCCACCATCCTTTGGCCTCATATCCCAGTTCTCTTTGTTTCCTCGTTTTTCTCCATATTGAGTTTTGCCTTTTAGGGTCTCAACCAACAGCGTTTTATGCACACCGAAGGTACCTCATTACCAGTGATTGTTTTATTTCCCCATTCGCCTTCTCCTGATGTTTTATTTCCTCATTCACCTTCTTCTGAGGTTGCATATAAAGCAGTCCACCATAAGAGGATGAATGAGGAAATACACAAGATTTGTTGGTAAGATGAATTTTTGATAATTAAAAATCGGTATCGAAGGACTAATCCAAGTTTTGATTGTAGAAATTTGCGACTGATGTACTAAGAGGTATGTGGGGTATTTGAAGTGTCCTCATAACAAATTTAAGTTCAAAAGTAATCAAAGAAATCGTGCATGGTGCCGAGTTGACAGTCCGGATGAAAAGCCGGGTCCGTTCCAGTTACTAAGACCTGACTGTCGTGGAAACGGAAATTTGAACGGAACAGAAGTTCTGAGACGAAAGGTCCAATACTCGTATAAATAAATTGTTGCCCGTTTACTCAAAATTTGTTCTTTTACCGATTTGTACTCATAATTTAGCTTAAAACGTTCCAGAGTATTTTTGCATTATACACATGTCCGATTATTTTTAGCACACACTGTTCACAGTTTAGCGCATTCGCTTATTTGATTAATTGCTGCGGCAATATACACACATAGCTCTTGTTGCCTTAGTTGACTTAGCAAGCAAATCGATGAGCGATCAATGAGGCAAAACGAATTACGACACGAAAGGAAATTGATTTACGCGTGAAAATGTTTGCACAAATAAACGAGCACGACGAACATTGTAACGAGGTAATTTCGTGTACGTAGTGAATGTAAGCAATTGTAGAGCGCGGCCATAACGGCTGATAGTATTTGGTGGAAATAATGTTGCACGGAAATTAGCGCATAAATCAATGTGGTGAAGTGGTATTTGAAGCTCTAGAAAACAAATGAAAAAAACAAAAATATTGAAGGATACACACGTAAACTAGCAAAGCGGCACAAGCAATTTGTCAGCGTCCATAAACGGACTATAATTGCGGCTGGCTTAGTAAGGCTTAGATACAACGCAGTGGGGCTTTGATATCAAAGTAAATGTGTGTAATGTTGTTTTTGTAGTGAGTTAGCCTAAAATATGGCTATCTGTGCATTTTGCGGAAAAGCTCAACTAAATGTAAGCGGTCAAGCATTTTTCTGCTAATAATTTGTATGCCACACGGGTGGTTATCAACAAATCAGCTTAGCGCATGCGCACAATTTTTCTACTATTTTTATATTTTTTGAGTTTTTTTTTTAATATTTTTATTTTAGTTTTTTTTTATATCTTTTCCTAATTTTTTTTTTAAGATTTTTTTATATTATGTACATATGTATATATTTTTTATTTAAACATTTGTTTCCACTTTTTTGCTTCAAAATTGCTTGCTTTGAGCAGTTTCCATTTTAATGCGATTTTCCGCACAATTTCATACTAACAAAAACAACAAAATAATTCGAATAAATCATTGTAGTTTGCATGGCCTAAAGGTTACTTGCTACATTCGCTGGCAGTCCAATAACCTATATACAATATAACAACATATGCCTTCACTGCGCCTGTGCCCGCACGCTTGTCCAATTGGCTACACTCACTTCATAGCCAGTAAGCATGCACTTATCTTAATGCGCCTAATCACAACCATAAATCCTTTAACGCCACAGCCGACCGCCCGTCACTAAGTCAGCGCGTTAGCTAGATACGTTTATGTGCGCGCGCATGCGCAACTTAACTGTCAGCGTACGATAATGTCAAGCGATTACAAACGCGTACATATGTTGTATGTCTCAAACATATGTGGCATTATTTATGTGTGCGCTTTGCTTATTAGACGCATTGTTGGCATTTATAGGACAGTAAGGCGGCTAAGTCCGATCGTCTGCAGCTGATAGTGCGGCAACGCTGAGATCTCCAAAATGCTGACTGACAGCGCAACAAACAGCGCGACAGCGCAAATAAAACACAACTAATAGTAACTATAACAGCAAAAATGAAAAACAACAATAAGAAAAACATACATATGTTTGCCACAATTTAGTTAACTGCGATCAACTGGCGATTGTGTAGTTACTAGCGCTTTGTTAGATCTCAAGCGACGATAAAATGTGGCATGGCATAGCAATGCGTTCGGTTAAATCGCGTGCTTTCGCGGGCATAGAAAGACATGCATAGAAAAAATTGCAGATCTACTTACACGCATTCATATACAGATTTGTATATCATTTGCTATATCTGCCTCTAACGATAAACAAAAAAAATATCAAAACACAATTTATTGTGATTATTTTTAAATGGTCATAAATTTAATTTCTGCCATAAATCAACGACTGCGCACTGGTGCGAGTGTGTTGATTTAATGGCGCTTCGGCGCTATAACGCATCAATGTGACTGCCAGTTATTGCAGCATAAAATGTACACTTCGAAAATCATATTGCCTTGAAGATCATGCGGTAAAGCTGTTTAAAAGACGCAAACTGTGGCTAAATTGTTGAAAATATGTTTTATATTACTTAGTATCTACGTGAGTATGTTTTCGAAGCACGCTGTGTTTGATTTAGCGCTATTCAGCGCCACTAAGTTATATTCAGCTAGACTTTTGTCAATTAAGCTTCTAATTTTAAATGCTGAATTTCATTAAATTTTGTGGATTTTATAGAAAGACTGGTTTTAGTTGCATTCAGCTCATATAAAATGTATTCAGCATTTTTTTTCTTATGTAATACAGCAATAGAGCATATTCGAGCTGTGCAAACATACTGGCATTCAATTTATAACAAATTCTATACCAAAGTTCATTTATTTTTACCTTGTTGCCTAAATTTTAGCAATTCAGCTACTCAAAACTAAATTCAGCAAAGGTAATCCTTATTCAGCTTCAATTAAATTCTACTATGAATAGGACTTATAGAATATAAACACAATTAAAATTAATTTGGCTCACTTCAAATTTCATATATAATTTTTTAACAATTATTTGTCTTATTTCCATAACCAAAAAGCTAAAATTAACTATGAAATGTGCTTTAAATTTTCAGCACAGAAATGAAAAATAACTCAGTTATACTCCGTGGGCAATTCAGCTATGAAAATTTTAATAAAATTCTTTATTAATAACAAAAGTAATAAATTCAGCTATTCAAAAACTATATTCAGGAAACCTAAACCTTATTCAGCTTCAATTATTTTGTACTAAAACAACGTTTATACAAGTAAGAAGCAATACAAATTTAATTCAGCCCATTCAACATACAATTTTCTAACAATTATTTGCCTTGTTTCCATACAAAAATGGTAAAATCAACTTTGAAAAATTTAATTTTTAAGCTCAGAAATACAAAATAGCTTAGTTATGCTCCGTTTGCGATTCAGCTCAATTCAGCTATGAAAAATTTAATAACATCCTTTATTAGAAATAAAAATAATAATTCGTTACTAACTATTCACTTTAGATGACACTTATTTTTAAATTTTCTAAATTACCAAGGTCAAAGATAATTCAGCGCAGCTTTTTACTGCAGATTTAAATAAAAGATTTTTTTACATTTCGGTAGCACTTAAAAAAATTTGTGTATATAGTCAATCATATCGTATAATTCAGCACCTAAAAAAATATTGCTGCATTTTATTTTGTTTGACACACTCAACTTGCGTAATTCAGCTCAATTCAGCGGCATTTATCAACGATTTAGCGGTATAACGGGAATACCTTTGATTCTTCTCACCACTTTTTACTGCAGTTCAGTAATTCAGCGCTCTATTTTAATACTATTCTTGTAAGCACAAACTAGAACTACCTAAATCGGAACTCAGCATCTCTAATAACAATTCAGCTTCAGTGTTTTCCTCTAATTTAATTATTTCTGCTTTGATTCTTCTCACCACTTTTTACAGCAGTTTAAGCTAATTCAGCGCTTGGTATTAGTAATATTCTCAACTACATAAATCGCAATTCAGCAACTCGAAAAACAATTCAGCTTCAGTTTTTTCTCTAATTAAATTTTTTCTGCTGAATAGAATTATATACCAACTTTTATATTCTACATAAAGCCTATACACGAATTGAGCATGGCACATCTTCATTTCAGCTTTTTGTTAGATACATATATTTTTTTCAGTGTGTTAAGGAAGTCGTCATAGTTTTCTTATATGCCTAAGGCTCCACTTCACTGCTTTTAAAATACTGCAGCCCAACCTTACTCACTTATCTGTGACAGCTATTAATTCCACTGTCTATTCATATAAGCCACCTAATCCATTGCTTTCTCATTTGTATGTATAATACATATTTACATACTTGTCCAACTGTCTGATGGTCTGTCTGGTTGTCTGCACCTTATAGACAAGTGGGTAATATCTTTTTAGCGCCTCATAAATCTTCAACTAGCGCCGGTAAAATGCCAATGGCAATTAGATTGGAGAATAAATTTGCATATATTTTTTACGAAACAGTTATATAGTTCTACATACATATGAGTAACTCTATATATTTTCGATATGTTGAAGGCCTATTCACTAGTCAACTAAATATATGTATGTATATTGCTGCTGAGTAATAGAAAATCCATTAATCATTTTATATTTAAGTGCCTAGAATGTATTTAGCACAAGTTGATGTTATCAACTAATGGGAGGGTTTTATTTGAACTCACATTATGATGTTTTCAACGGCTTTTGAAACTTGTAAGCAGATTTTAAGATCCATCATTTAATTTTGAGCAAATATTTGCTTTCCACGCCCCTCTTTTAATGTATTTTTTAATCAAAATATTTAACTTGCTTACATTTCGATATTCTACTGACTTTTAAGTTATTAAGCTGATTTCTTTCAAAATAATTTATGCTCTTTTATTTTGTAGTAGTTGGCTGATTTCAGTTCTACGTTAAAAAGTTTTAAATAATTTCGGAAAATATGAAAGTTTCAAATATATTTTATAATTTTTTGTCATGTTACCAACATTCAGCTTTATATTTTTGCATTCAGCATGGAGAAATATGCAAACAATAATTCATAAAACAGTCCGCGTTTAAATCCAAGGACTAAAAGAAGCATTTAGTGTTATTCAGCACTATTCAGCTTAATTCAGCACATGAAAATTTCGAAGTTTTGTGCTTAGTATTCTAGTATTTGGCTGATTTCAGCTCTACGTTAAAAAGTTTTAAGTAATTTTGGTAAATATGAAAGTTTTAAATATTTTTTATAATGTCGTGTTATGTTAGCAGTATTCAGCTTTATATTTTTCAATTCAGCACTGAAAAATATGCGAGCAATAAGTTAAAAACCAGTTTGTATTAAAATTCGAGGACTACAAAAATACTTGAGTATTATTCAGCACTATTCAGCTTAATTCAGCAAAAAATTTCGAAATTTTGTGCAAATAACGCTTTGATAGATAAGTTAAAATATTCCTTAACTTAACATTGTAGAGAATGTACGTAAACCTAGATCGAAAAATTATAAATTATGGTTGTCCAATTTTTTTGCTGGTTTTATGCTGCAAAGATATAATTCTGCGCGGGAATATCTATCAGCAGTAGTTTAAAAAATTTTTCAACGATATTCAGCTCTATTCAGCACAATAAAAATTCGTAAAATACTAGTATAATAGTTAAATATATTGTTCAGCGTTACTCAGCTCAATTCAGCACAATAAAAATTCAAAAACTATTAGTAAATTAGTTGAAATGTTTTTTATTTAACTTAGAATTTAAGAATATATACAAAAGCATTAGTAAATCTACTGCTAAAAATTCTAATTGGTTTAATAATAACACAAAAAAAATTTTTAGCCACTAAGTTTATATAAAACTATTTCACTTTTGAGTTTCATTCCTAATCAACCAAAGTTTTTGATGGACTTTCGCTATAAATATTAAATTTTGGCAAAGCGATTTTATAGCAATTTTTTGTGAAATTGACTGTTAAATTCCATAAAAATCAATAAACCTCCTTCTTCACTTGGAGATGCCTACTTTCTTATTTCGTTTAGTGTTTCCTAAGGGGGCCGAAACCACGCTTACAATAAATCGGCTCACTAGCTTACTTCCGCCACGCGCAAGACGGGCTTCGTATATTTATATCTGATAACAAACAATGTTTTAAAAAAATTTGCTCAATTTGTAGCAAAACTACTATAGTATTATACTAAATATGTTCCTACAAACATTTCGCGATATTGTAAGATTTATTATATAACTCTGTGTATTTATTTCTTCATTTTAACAAGCTGTTGAAAAACTAAAGCTGTAGTTAAATATACAAAATATGATTCATAAACAATTATGTATACATACGTCTGAATAGTCTGTAATCAAGCCGAATTTGATTTAATGCTATTCAGCTTCATTAAGTTATATTCAGCTAGACTTTTAAGCAATTCAGCTTTTTAAATTTAATGCTAAGTGTCTGTAAATTCTACGTTATTTGCCGACGTATCAATTGCAGTGGCATTCAGCTCATTTTTAACGTATTCAGCGTTAAGTATTTATAAATTAATATATAACAAAAGAACAGTGTATGTGTGACTGAATCAAACAATCATATGTGTGAAATGTTAGGGAATATCATTTATAATTCTATCACTTATAAAAGTAGCATATTTTTATCTTTGAAAATAACATTTCGGTAATTCAACGGCTTAAAATTATATTCAGCAAATGTGAATTTTTTCAATTTAGCTCAATTAGTATTAATGCCAAATTTATTCGTATTTTTTTATAATGATTTTTTTGATTTGGAATTTTTTCAAAATATTTTACTTGCTATTAAGGTTATTCCATTACTGCTTCCATTCTAGATTTTTAAATGATGGACACTTTATTTTTCATACGTTTTCACTTGGTGATTTTATTTTCGAATAGATATTACTATAATAAATATGAGTATTGCATAATGGTATTGAATGTTATGGATATTTTTTTATAAATCTATTAAAATTTACTGAATATAATTGTCGAATATATGTTTTTATTTTGACAGCTATCCCACTACAAAATTTTATATTCCTAAAAATAATTTTTAACTAGAAAAAATATTACAAATTATTATTTTTTTCTCTTTTCAGGTAAGCGTCTACAATTTCAATATGTTGGTTGATTAAAACGGTAAAATAATATTTTAAAATATTTATAATTACTCTCCTGTTCTTTCATACCTTTAGTATGGTAATATTGTATTAATTAATTGTGCAATATAATTTCAATAGTCATACAAAATTCAAGTAAATATAACAGCTTAGCTGACACAAAAAATGTTAAGTTAAATCCTATCTAAAAACACTTGCTTTTCGTAGTAATTTTATATTCCGAAACTCAACCCTGGGGAGAGATGCTCGCCTTCAAATGAGTAGTTTTAGCTATCCCGATGATAGTTGTTTTAAGACCGGAAGTTGCTTGAGACAACTTTCCTCACTTGAGTGAACTTCTATACACGCTTCATGGACCAATTTCGCAGAATGATCTTTTAAGATGTATTCCCAGTGTTATTTTCAATCATCACCGGGTCATCGGAGCACTTAGCACCGAATAAAATACACAAAAAAAATATTCGCGAGCTTTTAACGACTTTATCGCTTCGTAAGACCTTCCAGTAAGCCATTTATGTCATTGGTTCCATAACTCTTAAAGTTCTGCCTTTGCAAAACTGTGGTTGAAACTTTTCTGCAGTCTTACCTTCGCCTAACCCGGAAACATAGCCGTCACTGACATTAGCCACCTGAGAAAATCTGTGATCGGCTCAAAGCGACTTCGTCATTTCAGGGGAGTCTGTGTGATAAATTTTATTGAAGTTTCAAGTATCAAAACGGACTGATTGCTGTTCAAGTGAGATCCCTGTTAGGATCAACCTCATGCTACAACCTAAGCTCCTTAGCTCCTCTAACCTTCTTATCATAATTGTACAATAGCCTCTACTATTATATATAACCTAGCAGTCTCTTCATACTTATTTAATAGATTATTAAATACTTTTTGTCTTAAATAAATAAAAATTGTATCACTTTAAAATGTGGTTTCCATTTCCCCCTCATTTTTTATGTTATAACATCATCAGCATAATTTTTTCCATTATCATCTCATTTCACCCGTATTCATTTTTCTTCTACTTAATTGCATCTTCTTCGCGTCCGCTTGGCTTGTCAGTTCACACATTGCACTTAACTAGTTTCTTTAATGCACCTGCCATTTCTTGCCTTAAACCACTTTGATAAGCGCTTGCTTTCCCAGCGCTTTCTTTCACATCACTGTATATCGCTCTTATGGCTTCACAGCGACTTCGTGTGCATTTACCTGGGATGAGACAAATTAAATAAGAGCCTTTGGCAGCTTAAGTCTCTGCTGGCGTGCCATAATGTATTATGCTCGTAGTTTCACTGAATTGAGTTAAGCTGGCGTTTTTTTTTTTTTTTTTTTTTAACGCTAAAGCAATTTTTTCTTGTTCCTCACGCCTGAGCTTGTTGTGGAATCGCAGAAATATCGCCTTATAATGGTTGAATAAGTGGTACTTAGGGTTGTCTCATTGGGATTTCTTATAGATTATCGACTTATTGGGTGTTTCTGTTACAATATAGTATATTATATGAAATTCAAAGGCTGATTGAGGTAATATTTTATTGGAGAGGTGCAAATAGAAACCGCCATGAAATAATGTTACAAGTTTGGTTCCAACAAGACGTCGCTACATGCAATACAGCCAACGAAAGAATAAATTTATTGAAGTAGATGTTTGGTGAACGCTTATCTTGCGTCGTGGGCTTGTAGTAAGGTATCCAAGGTTTTGCTATTCAACACTGCTGCACTACTTTCTCTTGAGTTATGTGAAGTCACTTGTCTACGCAGATAAACCCGAGACGATTGACAGTTACCAAGAGAAAATTCGGCGCATATTGCAAAAGATACCAGAAATACCGAATAATAGTCAGTCAATCTTAACCTTTTTTGACAGAAACTGAATAATTTGTTTCACAATTTCCATGGTACGTCTTTTTATTGAAATCAGTAACAGTCAGGACCTTTTCCAGGCTTTTGTGAACAGACTCATATGCGTTTTTCTTGATTTTAGATTTATTTGTAAATAAAAAAACCCTTTGATTATACTATACATCAAGGATATTGAATTCATTTTTTCTTCTAAATACGGTAATTTTGCTTATTACGGCCGCCAGAAAGTGTGTGTGGCGTCATCAACTTTTAGAAATCAGTTTCCGAGTCAGTTGTTCGAGCTATTTTTTGCTTGTTTTCAAAGCTATGTGACGATCCATAACTAAATTTGTACTAAAAAAAGGTTTACAAAACATACCTGAGCAATACGATTGATCGAAATTTACACACCCTATATATGCAACACACTTAATTATTGTATATATGAATATTTCTTGGAAAGCGCAATTTGTAAATGCTATTAAATTGAGTGCGATATTTTGTCATACACGCCGCAAAATGTCAGTAAAATAAATTGAACGCTTTATTTTACTTTTGCTCCCAAATTTACCCCCGCACCATTAATTAACCTGTTTCATACATTAAACCCGTGTCTTTTTTTTTTTCAATTTGTCCACCCAATTAACTGACACATTGACACCGCACTTTGTTGTGCCGGCTTATTTGCTGCTACTTTTGAAATAAATTAGCTGTATTTCTTTTTGTTATTGTTGTTGCTGCTGACATTGATCCCCCAAATTGACTTGCAATGTGCAACAAGTTGCCCGGCTCGCTTGATAAGATAATTTTAATTTAATTAGCTTGCGGCGCTTGCACTGCACGCATAAGCTTCAACGCTGCTCGGCTGCTGGCAGCAACACCAGCAGCACAATATCGCTTTTAAGCGCAACATAACTGTACGGCAAATGACCGTCAAGCCGTCGAACTATCGTTTGGCCGCAACAAATCACCACGCCAAATGACACATAAAACGACAACATTCTGCACTTTAGCGATTCATTGAGAATTTATATTTAATTGCAGCATGCATACAAGTATATGACGTAATAACAGACAACAACAACAAATTAAAAATTAAGTGTTGCTACTCTTACTCGTTTGCGCATTGGTAGCGGCAGCAAAGGCGAAAAAGCCGCCATTGAAATTATTAATATTTAATGTTGGTTGTTGTTAGGGAGTGTTGTCTTTTTTTTTTTTGTTGGTACAATCAATTTTGTGTTCTTGGCTTAAATATATGTTGTTTTCTTTCGGTTTTAAATCAATTACGTTATCGATATGCAAGTTAAAGCTTCGTAAGAATTTTTAAGTATTTATTAAGGAATTCTACCACTTGAACTCTGTCGCGTAGCATTTGCCACATTTAGAGGACTTTTCTTACTTCTGAACCTTGAGCGCTTAGCAAGGTTAATCTCGCCGCCACGTCAGCTGTTCTCACTACATATTGTCCACTAGGCTAACGTCTTCTTCTTTATTGGCGGAGACACCGCATATGTGGTTATAGCCGAGGACTAGGCGGTAAGGTTATATACCAAACTGGACTCAATTTGTGAAGTCATCTTGACACTTTCTTTCCAACTGTCTGTAACTTTTGCCAGACTGGGATTGAAACATCTCGATAGTTACACTTTCGTTGTGAAGCTGTCGAAGTGGGTTTGATGTTAGCCGTCTAAACAAATTTGTGGTAGATTAAACGCGCTTCGTCGATTTATCAGCCTTTGCCTCTAACCACAAGGATTTCCACAAATAGGTGTTTTGGGAATCTCAAGAGATCAGCGTTCACAGATGTCGAAGTTATATTTTGCGCTACGTTCGGTGCGAGGGTCGGCCCTACGACCCAACCTAATCTAACGATTTCTTACTTATAGTACTATTAGTTTTGAGGTCGCAATCACTACACCTAAATATATACCAATACACAAAACCTCTCTATATATCTTTCCTCTCTCTTTCTTTATAAAATTTCATGTACCCTCACGTTCTAATATTACTGCTTGTATCGGCGAAATTTAAACTAAAAATTTGCACAGAAAAATTAAATTAACTTGCTTAAAACATATAGAGCCTTGGCTACTACTGAAGGATGTTCGAAGGCTGATTCACCTGGTCTGAAACCCATTATTTGATTTTAAAAATTCACTCAAAACGCTAACTGGAATGTTCCTTTGCAAATAATCACCTCCACAGTTAGTGCTTTTCATAGTTTTGTTGCTTTCGAAATAATCTATTCTCATATGGACTTTGTTCTAGTCGGGTTCTGTAAGTGCTGGTCATGAAAATCTGAATGAATGAATCCCCTGACGAGGATTCCCAATTTGGAACCTGACTGGTAGCATCTTTATTTTAAAAAGCTTTAAAGTCTCATTTAATTGTAAATGAGTAATTTCAATGCGAAATAGAGCTCATTGACACCGATTGGTGGCGCTGTTGTAAAACAGGTTTATGCAGCAACATTGAAGATACGACGATTTTGGACCCAGTGGACGGCGCTGTTGTCGAAGTGTATTTCATCGGGTTAATATTTGCCAAATTGCTTA
>CM050325.1:76440435-76537037 GCA_027475135.1 Bactrocera correcta | reverse complement strand
GCAGAGGCATAGAGCACTCTGACAGTATTCGACGCATGCCCGCTGGGGGAAGCAAAGGAAGAGGAAGACCTCCATTCCGTTGGAAAGACCAGGTAGAGAAGGTCCTGGCTACACTTGCAATCTTCATTTGGCGGCAAACAGCGAAAAGGCAGGAAGACTGGGAAGCTGTTGTAAATTCGGTGTCTATGCCAATAAAGAAGAAGAAGCGAATCAACACAGAGAGTTATTGTGTTAATAGGAAGTTTTAAGATTACGTGAGAGTGTATCACAAACCGGAGCATCTTAGATATCACGTCAACCAATCATGTTCATAGATTACAATGCTTCGCCGATATTTTAACTAAGAACTTCATAAATAAAATTAAATCTTACATATATGTACATAACTAGTTATAATGATCTAAAAAAGCTTTCTAATAACTTGGAAAGTGAACAAGATTAAGACCTTTATTTATTTTATAAAGTTATAATTAAGAAACAAAATGTAAAACTAATGCTAATTTTACAAAAAACTGCTATATATTTTAGAAACTTTCTACTAAACTCATTTTCTTCTCATTTTCAGATTCATTGACATTGCGCACAGCTCCAAAATGTGGAGCCCTCAAAAAGGTCCTACACGATTGTGGGACCTTAGGTTTAGTCATATATTTATATTACATTTAATGGTGAGTAAAAAAAGATATTACAAAAAATATTTCAAATTATATTTTAGTATGTGATTACAGTAAATATATTGAAATATTATATAATAAGTGTATATTTATTAACTGTTTCTAAGAATTTTTCACAGACTAGTTAGTTTTTAAGTAGCAACGGACTCTGTCCTCCCAATACCTGAAATTATAAAGGGTGTTTTTTTAGATATGTGATTTTAAGAAGAAATAAAACGCATACAATTTAGTGTTTTAGGTAATAAATTTGCAAGATTTTCAAACGTTGTTCCGGAGTAAGTCTGTTGTTCATAATGATTTGGCAAACCACTAAACTCTCGGTCGTACCTTTCCTTGCATTTCAACTGTTTATGGTCAAAAAATGGTCACTGAGATTCCGTGGACTGTACACGATCTTCCCTTGGATTAACGGTGCACAAGTGATAATTAACATGAATACTTGTCAAATTTGGATAGAAAAGTTACATTAATGAATAGCTAAGAGAATTTTTTAACCATTACCTAACCTTTAAGGGGTTAGGGGTAATCAGAGGCACGAAAAAATGAGAATTTTCAGTTTTTTTTTTTTTTTTTGCCATTAAATCGTGTTATTTCACAAAAGTAGTAATATGGCATTATAATACATATAATGTGTTGACTTGAAGCCACGAAAATTTCAAAAAAAAAGTTTAATTTCCAAAGATATAGTTGTTTGTGTTGACCCAGTTCCAAAAAGGTACTTACAATGACAACCATAAGTCCTTGGAGAGTCATCTAAAATCAATCGGATAAAAAAAATTTGTTTTATAAATAGATAAACTCGGGCCAAATCGAAGGATTTGTTTTTTTTTTTCCAAAAATTAACAAAATGGCGGCCTCAGGAAAATTTTTTCTAAATTTTTGGGAAAAAATCAACAGTTAATTGGTCTTAAAAAATCGAAATTTTTGAAAAACAAAAAAATTCTTCGATCAGGCCCGAGCTTATTATGTATTCTAAAAGCTGTATAAATTTCGTTAAAATTGACTGAGAGGTTTTCGGGTTACAGCTGTCATCAGTTCAAAAACCTAGTTTTGAGAAAAACGCGTTTAAAGTTTCACACACTAGGGATTTGAAGTACCCGAGCTCTCTTTGTTATTTGTCGAATAACTCAAAACCTAATTATCGGATCAAAGTGAAATTTTCAGAGAATATTTTTAAGATATTACACTTAACGGAAATGCAAAAAAAAAGAATATTTTTTGAAAATTCTAACTACCCATAACCCCTTAAAGTTGATCCCAATGGCATTTACGACTAAGCTACAACAAAGTAGTCCTTAGATTCACATTACTTTGGCTCTGGCGGTAATGGAATATATTAGTAGGTTAGGTTAATCTGTTAGGTCAATGAGCCACGCATAGATCAGGTTTGGTCCTTTGCGATATCAGATTGAGTTCAGTTACTAGGCCCACGAGGAGTGGTCTTCATTTAGAATGCCTTCGCTTGACGCGAATTTTAACAGACTCTGTGGCCTCACTATCGATGTCTCAGTCAGTGTATCATACCGCGTAACCCTAAATTCTTACAGCGTAGTCTTGCCAATGCGGGACAAGTGCACAAGAGATGCTGCATTGTTTTCCTGTTTGAGACATTTGCTGCAATCTTCTCGATGTAAATATATTACGCTAAGTGGTAATACTGCCCCATATTTTTATTATTTTTCTTTTAAAAGGCACCGCAACCTTAGAGTTTCGCTAACCATGAAGTTGGACCTCTTTTTTTCATTTTCTCAAGTGCTAAACTAAACTATATGATGCCTAATTATTAACTTATTTATGAGTGCATCTAACATATCCGCTTAAGTGGTAGCATTTCCTTCAACTTTTAACAAGCATTTCCGGGCAAAATCTGGTCCTTACCTCTGTTTAATATTTTCATTAAATTAGTAAAAAAAAAAAAAATGGAAAAAACGCGATAATTTTGTTTGAAGTGAACCGTTACTAAGCAAATCGAAATGTATTATTGTAATATAGAGTTTATTGTTGTTTTTATAGCCTTGCAACATGTTAAACAGAGTAGAATAGCTTTGTTCATCTACCTACGTATCACCTAAAACTAATCGCGATAGATCTAGGGTCATATTATATAAATATATTAATGATCAGAATGGTGAAAAAAGTAAAAATTCGGGTGACGGTCTGTCTGTCCGTCCGTCCACTTTTAGGTGACATCATATCCTCTGACTATAGCCGCGCCTACTTCTCATATAACAGAATTTTAAATTCGTTTTGAAACTTTCACTCACCTGTCTACAAATCGAGAATAATAATATAATTAAAGTAAAACTTTGCATGAACTTAAAATTCCGTAAATCAAACCAAAACTGTTCAAGCTCCTAGCTGCCGAATATATGGACCGCAGAGCTTATAGTTGACGTGTTAACGAAAACATCGGTCAATGTGTGAGATATAAAATCGAAATTCAGACAGAATCTTTTCTGATACTAGTTACGCTGTGTATTAAAAATTAGTTAAATCGGGTCAACACTTCCTTTAGCCCCCATACATATCTATACTAATATTATAAAGAGGAAAGATTTGTACCTATTTTTGTATGTTTGTATGTTTGTAATGAATAGGCTCAAAAAGTACTGGGCTGATTTAAAAACTTCTTTCACCAATAGAATGCTACATTCTTCCAATTTGACATAGGCTACATTTCATTTTGAAAAAATTAGGGATCCTTGGTAAAATTTTAACAATGTAACCGAAGGAGTAAAAAAATGAGTCTTAAAATGTCTTTCGTCGAATGCGGTGCCGAAACTATTAGCGATAGAACAAAATAATGTACAACAATATTGAAGAACATCATAATGTCTACAAAAAACTCCGCAGTAGCATATGTCCAACTATTGTAGTTATGTCACTACAACAACTTTTGTCATTTTAAACATTAATGAAAATGCTAACCAAATTCAAACCAAGCTATTTATGTGTTTATATTAATCCTTATTCAAATAAATTATTTTATGGTCAAGACCATTTAACTGCCTATAAAATAGTTTTTAAATTGGACTTTCCATTCAAAAGATATTACGCATTAAAAAATTGAAAAAGTAAACAAACCCGCCATAGCGCCATGGCCGTTGTTTGCGATGTATTCTGAAAAGATTTTCGAACTTCCAGGTGACTTTATACCCCATATATCGGCCAATAAAAGAGTTATCTTAATAAAATTGAGACAGCGTGTTTTTCTTTTAACGTTGTACATGTGTGCTTAAAATGAATAAAATCAGGTGAAAGCTTGTCCTAAACCCCACAAAACTAAGAAATCTTATGCACTTGAAGTTAATCCCCTGGCTTTAATCCAAGCAAGTTGTAAAAGTATAAAATGTTCGATTATAGCCGAACTTAGCTCCTCCTTACTTCTTATACCTCTTTACATGCATACAAGTGTACACGAGTCTTGTAAGAATGCAAACTTGAGAAACAGCCGGAAAGGAACAGGAAAAAAGTGCAGCACAACTAATTGGCAGACATGCTGGCTCCACTTAGTCTTCGCGCAACAATTTTATGGTAATAAGTTCTGGTGGAATTCCGCAAACAAACAGGCGCAGCGTGACAACAACGCAAGCACACAAGCGAGTCAACTGCCAATACCTATGCCTCGACTATATAATATATATACTATGTATATATGCAGAATAAATAAAGTCAGCAAAAATATGGCAACAACACAGCAAAATCACGAGCTATTGCTACTTTTACTATAAACACACACACAAGCATAGACCAACGAAAAAGTTGCCGTTGCGAAAGTCGCCAGCCAGTTGCATGCAACTCCGGCCACTCTTCAAGTTCAATTAAGCTAAGGCTGTTGAAAATCCAGCAAATGATTGGCTTAATTCAGCCACCGCTCGCCGACGCTGCCACTGCCACTGATTGCCGCCACTGCCAGCTGCCAGCAGCCACATGAGTGCGCGCGCGTGTGTGTGGCTGATTTTTTTGCTGTTGTTGCCTATGCGGTTGCTGGTGAATTGTGAGCACAGTGCGACAGAAATTGAGACTGGCGGCGCATGTGGCAGCCACAGCCTTACGCACACAGGCCGCCAAAATGCTTGCCACATTGCCTGCTTGGCTGCTTGGCTGCCTCGACTGCCTATGAGCTGGCTCCGCACTGCACTACCGCCTGCTTGCATATGAAAATAAATGCACGTAGGTGCTGGTATGCGTGCTACTACACATCCAGTATTTCCGGCTGCCAACATTTAAGTTGACATGAAATTGGCCAACATGCAAAGTGGCCAAGGCAAGTGTGTCGGGTATGTTAATTTGGCAATTTCATTATTTAGTTGCTCATTCGCGCTCTCTCGCTCCGCGACGCTTTGCAGTCTTTTTGCTGCCTTTTTGTGCTATGTTGCCTGCAACTTGTTTTTATTGTGACGATTGTTGTTGTTGTTGTTGCGCATATGCATGTTGCAGCAGCTGTTGCCTGTTGTGTTGTCCGCATACCATTTGCCATATGTGGATTTATTGCGGCTGCGTGTGCGCTCGTGTGCGACGACGGAAGCGCGCGGTGCAGCGACGTAAGGCGAAAGGCAAAACGTGGAGCAACACAGATGGCAAAATATCCTCTGCTTCTGTGCACACTTTGCATGGTTTGCGTATTTGTTTGTGGTTATTCCTTTCAAAAGTTGTTGGGCTCTTCAAAAGGAGCGTAATTTGACAGCAAATTCGTATAATTAAATCAAAATCGGCTTGCTTAATGAGAGGCACGGGATAATACAAAGAAATAATTGGTGGCATATGGCAACTCCATAAACTGAGAATGAAAATTACTCATGCAATTTGAAGTTAAGCCAGGAAATATGGAGATTGTTTAAAAATTTAAATGTTTGAATTGAAAAAAATTCATTTAAGCAATTAACACATGCTAATTTTAACAATACCGTTTGTCGCCGAAGCCTCCAAATGCACTGATCTTCTCATCCAGATTGTGTAGATAAGATTATGGCTATAGTCTAAATATTCGAGAATAATTTATCATATTCTTATCAGATTTGTTCTTCTACCTTCAGAGAAGGTGCCTCAATACACTCGCCAGTTCGGTGGGATGTCTGAAGGTATGAGCCTTGGGGGCTAAGTGGTATAAGGTGTCTAAGTCTTGATCTCTCAAACACGGGACAGTCAAGAAGGAAGTGCTGGCTAGTTTCTACCGCATCTTCTTCCAAGAAGCTTCTGCATACGGCGTCCGGTAAGATTCCCAGTCTTACAGTATGTTATGTATGCCAATTGGGCAGTGGCCCGTCAAGAGCCCCACCACTAATGAGAGGCCAGCTTACTGAGGCCAAAGAAATCGCTAGATCTCCTGCGGTCTATCTAGGGCCAAAAGGCTTTTGCGACCGCACAAGTACCAATGCTGGCCCAGCGTTGACCAAGCATGCGCGAGGCCCAGCTATCCAGTAGTAGAACACAAGAGGATGCAGGAGCACCTAACTGTTCTCATTCTACCGATAGCGATTCAAGGGTGCCTTTACTTGCTAGCTCATCAGCTTTGCAGTTACCTGTGATTCCGCTGTGGCCCAGCACCCATACAAGTCTTATAATAAAAGCTCTTGCCGCCAGAGACAGCGACGCCAGATACTCTTCGACCAACCCTGAACGCACTATGAATAAGTTCAAGGCTAGTATCGCCGCTCTGCTATCTGAGTGAATGGTCACTTCTCTGAAGGTAGACACTCTTTTGAGTAGCATATCTGCTGCTACCTTGATGGCTGCAACCTCAGCCTGGAAAACACTGCAATAGTCGGGAAGTCTGAAGCTGGATTTAATGGAGAGCTCCCGAGTGTAGACCCCTGCACTAACCTTCCCCCAAGCTTTGACCCATCCGTAAAGAAACTTACTGCCCCTCTCCTCCAACAGCTTCTTCCCTGCCAAACCTCCCCCGTCGGTATGTGTGCAGAGAAGGAGCCACCGGAGTTTGATATGGCGACTCCATGATTCATGTGATCTGGTATGCAGTCAAAGCTGTGTGCAGCTGGGCACCACCTGAATTGCCTGTGAAAAATTTAACCGAATTAACATATGCAATTCTTTGCTGAAACGAAATGAAATCGAACCATTTCTAAAACGAAAGGTAACAGGAGACGAAAAGTGAATCAAATACGACAATAATGTGCGAAAAAGATTATGGTCCAAGCATGGAGAAGCTCAACAAATGGTTGCAAATCCAGAACTGATGCCTCGAAAGGTTATGCTATGTGTTTGGTGGGATTGGAAAGGAATCATCCATTGTGAGCTGCTCCAGCCTGGTCGAACGATTGATTCTACATTTTACTGTCACCAACAGATGAGATTGAAGCAAACAATCGAAAAAATGGCCAGAACTGATCAACTGAAAGGGCTTCGTCATTGTCTTCGCTATTTGTTTCGGTCAATGCAGAACTTCCTTAATGGAGTAAAGTTGGCTTCAAGAGAAGCTTGTGAAAACTACTTGCCGCAGTTTTTTGCCGAGAAACCAGAAAAGTTTTACACAGATGAAATAATGTCTCTAGCGGAAAAATGGCAAAATGTGGTCGACCAAAATAGTGCATATTTGATGCATTAAAGTTCATTATAAATATAAAAAAATAAGTTGAAATTTTATTAGAAATACGAAAAGATTCTCTCGACCACCCAATATATTGGCACGATTTTACGTATTAGGAAAGATATGTTTGTGGAGTACTGATGAAAGTTACTCAAGTCACAGTCGAAAAAATATTGATTTTAATATTTTTTTGATTTGGTATTAAAGGGAAGAATAAAGCGAACACTTCTTTTCTAAGCACTTTGGTTGTATGCGTGAGCTATCCACTCGCTACAATAACAAAATCATGCTTAGCGTTTTCAAAGTCGTGGAGAAATTTTTGACTTAGGGAATAACCTCATCCTTATGAAACATTCGACAAGTTCATCATTGTGTATGTAATTGCCTTTGGCACTTATCCACACCATAATGAAATCGAAACGAAAGTAGTAGTCAAATCGAAAACCGAATACCGAAGTATATATTCTATATCAATCAGTTAGATGACGACTGAATTGCTTGTATTGGGAACTCTTTCCTTTACTGCTCAACGATCTCTAAAAATTAAGCTCCAACAACTCGCAATAATAAAAACTATCCTGTGGTTAACACACAGATTCAAGGTAGTCAGGCTCATCGTCTTTTGCTATAAGCGACTAATATTTTTGATACATATCTTATATGATAATCTGCAATAATATTTGTTGTTATCGTAATACTATATGTAATAGTATATATTTGTATAATTAAAAGTGCAAATTTCAGGTAGGACAAGTGCAAACCGCTTTATAGTCAATTATTAATATTATAATGACTATGTAAACAATAAATATATAGTATATTTCAGGACTGCAATCTTCAACAAGCACGTAAGTGTGACTTGTAATTGCCATACACATTCTATTAATTGGTGTTATTAAATATTTATGTTTACAAATACCTGCACTTTTCTTCAATAAACACTTCAAGATATGAATATTTGTTCTGGGGATACATAAATTTGTATGGAGATATGTATATAACAAATAACGAAATATTTTCGATGGAGTGTTATGATAATGTTGACCGAAGGAAACTTTGAATAAATTTCCTCTAACTCATTAGTCGGCTTTTCCCTTATGAAATTTAATATTATACGTGTAGCTGTTGTCACTGCAATAGTATAAAACAAAGAAAGTGGGACAGTCCATTGCTGGATATAAATATGACTTTGATTCAGAAATGAACTTAGAAGTTAGAGATTGATGTTTATGCATACCTTCTGATCAAATTTGATTAGGACTGAATAAGCTCCTGAGTCAGTCAATATATAGGTTGCCTTTAATATTTCGAAATTTGACAACACTAGTATTGCAGTCTGGCAACTCACTACTTTATCATAAAGTCTGATATACTCAGAGCAAAAGAGCGTTTTGACATACGACTGCTATGTGTATTGCTTACAGTAACTTAAAATATGCATCTCGGTCCAAAAATAGAATTAAATTGTGAACACTTTAGGGCGATAATTTTTCACAACTGTCGACATGGATTATGTTGAGATGTTTATCGATGACACTATTTATCGTTGGTATGGTGAATTCAATCGAGGTCCAAGTCAAGGATTTCGTAAAGGTCGTCCAAAATCAGTTGTTGTTCCTGAAACTAATGATGACCTATCGTAAGATAGACGCAACTATAAGCATTAAGGGACTAGCAAACATTGTATATTGCATGGAAATTTGTGTGTAAAAAATATTTGTTCACGGCGGAACCCAAACAATTTGTGGATCGCTCAGAAAAAAGGCTGGTGTCGATTGGTAGGGAGAAATGTTAACAAAATACATATCATAGCGGCACTAAGAAATACGTATGTGACATCGTGACAGGTGATGAATTGGTATGAGTCCGAAAATACATATCAGGCGACTTTATGGGTGTTTCAAGAACTTTTTAAATATAACTGTTTCTGGTGGCGCCACCTATTAGTGGGTATATGAAGTAAAAAGTTTGATTTCTTGTTGACATTTCGTAAAAATTTTAAGACAATTGGATAACCACAATCGATGTTATCGATCAAAAAGTGGCAGCAGCTTTTTTTCATCAATCGTAAAATGCATTTTGAACAAAGAGAAAATATTAAATTTTGTTTTAAACTTGGGAAAACGTTTACTGAAACATTTCAAATGATGAAAAAAGTTTATGGTGATCAGTGCCTATCCCGTAGTAATGTGCTTAGTGGTTTAAGCGATTCCAAGAAGGTCGTGAGGACCTCTGTGACGATCAGGAGTCGGTCGTCTTCAGAAGTCAAAAATAAAAACAATGCTGATTTGTTTTTACGATTCCGAGGGTATTGTACACCGAGAGTTCGTCCCACTGGCCAAACGATTAATACTTTGTTTTATCTTGGTGTTATGAAGCGTCTTTTGTCACGCATTCGTTGTACTTGACCACAATACCGTGAGGCAGGGTCTTGGCGCCTATTGCACGATAATGAGCCGTGTCATCGGTCGACGCTTGTCACTGATTTTTTGACAAAAAACTCCATATTACCCATTAACCACTCACCCTACTCACCGGATCTGACACCCTGTGATTTTTACCTATGGAAAACTTCGACCGATCAAGAGCATTCCGAAAAATGACCTTAAACACTCATTTGAAATGCTAATTGACCGGGCTATCGAAGCATAAGGAAAGTTGAAAATAAAATTCTGAAAAGACAGAAGATATTTGTTACATGGGTAGCAATATAACTGGATATTTCTCTTATTGCACCCTGATGACTTTGAACAAAAAAGCTATATTGCATTGCCAGCTTTTAGCAGGGCTCACATCAACCCAATGACTTATTACGTCCAAGTTCATCAGTGACTGCTATTTGCATATTGCGATATCTCAATGAAAAGTTTCCAATGATGACCTTGCCATCAATATATAATAAATTAATACTTTTTCGAGTCTAAGCTAGGCATCTCTCGAATTTGCGAGTTGTAATTTGGAAACCCAAAATTGATTTTCACAGCGTTTCAGCAATCCTTTTGAAATCTGCCTGTTTTAAATTTACATTTGAATTTTGATTCTTTCCTTCCCAAGGCTAAGAAAGATAACCCAACTTTTGTACTACTTTAATGGAGATTAAAAATTTTAATTGGGGAAGCTAAACCGTCATTTTCTTAATTATTGCTTGAGCTACCTCAACAATTTCTTTGAAAGAAATAAGTTTGTGCTTAAAATTAGACTATGATTTCTAGTCACTCGTCGACTAATTGAAATCACTCTTCACACTGTTTCTGCCACTTAAAATTGCAAAAAAAAACAGGAGACTGTAAAATATTTATAATCAGCGAGCGGCAACACAAAGTACGAGTGTGCCTAGCCGACATTGCAGAGGTTATCTGCGATCTTTTGGACTATCTGACATGAAAATTGCATTTGCAATTATAAATGAATTAAACAAGCACATACTCTATGCGGCATGCAGCAAGCAGCAAGCCTCATGCCAAAGTGTATTGAAGAGCGGCGAGTAGTAGTAAGTAGCGAGTTGCTAGAGCGCGCGCAAAAAAAAAATATATAAAAACGAAGTGCAAGTAGAAACTCAGAAGTAAGTCAAGAAGCTGCTAAAAGCGAACTGCATACAAGCAAGCAAGCAAGCAAAAAACTGAGTAACTTTTTTCCAAACCATTTTCCCCCATTTTCCTGTGCAAGATTTTTCTCATTTATTTGCTTGCAGATTTTTTTTTTTTTTTTTGCTTTCGTGCTGCTTTGCAACCGTGTACTTTTACACGCGCATAATATTCTTTTAATTTATAATCAGGCAGCAAAAATGTTGCATTGAGCGCGTTGCAAGCGGTAGGTAGCACGCGAAATTGGGTCAAGACACAGTTGCCACATTCACCAAGAATCGCACGCGCGCACACACACTCGCTCACTAACTCACTCACTCGCTGACTTATTCACTAATTCATTCATTCACTCGCACGCCAGTCACTTAACACTCATTCACGCGCGGCGCGGCGCGGGGCGGCACTCTGACGGCCCAGGCGCGGCAGGCCGCGTGGCCGCCAACCGCGGCGACTACAGAACGCGAACGAACTTAAGCTGACACAAAGACAATGCGGGCGCGTCTAAATGCCTGAATGTCGGTATGCCGGTATGCCAGTGGGTTGAGTATTCCCGAGGCAACTCTGCGCGTGGCAGACACAAATATGGTGGTGCATATATGCGTAAGTATGTGTGTGTCTTGGCTTACCGCGCCAGCAGTCGTGCGAATAATATTAATTAAAATTATACAAACATATTTTTGTTGTTGCTGTTTTAGTGATTTTTTTTTTTTTTTTGCAGCATTAACATATTTTTAAATGATGTTACCCTCTTATCAACAACCGCTTATTCATTTACATACACCTGCATTGAAGTCTCGTGTTTAATAATCTTTTTTTCTGTTTTTTTTTTTTTGCTCGCCATCTCCTTTCAGTTTAGTTTAGTCTTAGCTGGTAATGAATTGTGGCCCATGGAACGGCCGGAGGGAATGCCAAACATAGTCTCTTTAGAAGTGATGTGCGGTAAGGATCATATGGATGTACATTTGACATTTTCCCATCCATTCGAGGGCATCGTCAGCTCAAAAGGTACTCACATCTCTTTTGCTTTTTTTTTTTTTTGCATTTTTCTTGTAACACCTTTTTATTTATTTATTTTGTAATTATTAACTGACATCCATTAATTATATTCGCCACAGGACAACACAGCGATCCGCGTTGCGTTTATGTGCCGCCGTCGACGGGCAAAACGTTCTTCTCATTTCGGATATCGTACTCACGCTGCGGCACGAAGCCGGACTTGCACGGACAATTTTATGAGAATACGGTAAGTTGTGTTTACGAAAAAGGTGGTTTCATGAAATAACTACATAAAAAATACATAATGACAAGTGAAGACATAATGCAATCATATTTAGAACTTTTTTGTTATACATTGTGACAAAAAGGTAACCGGAAATTGTAATTAAATTCCGAAAATGATATTTCAAAAATTTTGCTGAATTCTGATTCCAACTTCATGGAGAGCATTATAACTACCGATGAGACATAGATTTATGAGTTTGACATGCAAAAACAGCAACAATCTTCGGAGCAGAACTAATTTTTAAGGCGATCGAAAAGATATAAAAAAAAATTCGCTGAAGCAGTTGAAGGCCACCCCACAAAGTACTTATGAAAAGTGTTTCGGGGACTGGAAAAAACATTGATGACTTTTAGCGACTCCTCGTACTTTTTTGTCACAATGCATAGGGCCCGCGAAAATTTTATACAAGTTAGAAATTCAGACAAAGTTCTTTCCATTATACAATTACTGAATTTATTACCATAGACCGCCCACACTTGGGAACCAGGTTCTTCCTATCACTTGGTAACGATTTTTACTTTTTCTCGACTCGACAGGGTAGCGGGTAAACGAAATATGAAATACTATATATCTACTTTTTTAATAATTTCATAGGATTGCTCCGAAAGTGTCGGTTCACACACCGACTATTTTGTCGACTTTTGTCTCCCAAACCGACTTTGTTTTGTTAGCGATGGAACGACGAGAAAAAACGAGTGGACGGTGTCCAACGTGCTCAGTTGGCATGCCTTCTATTTTTATTCGTAAGACTGTGTTCACACGAAAACTCTATTTTTGTAGGCAAGAAAAAACGAGAAGACTATGCCGCTCTTGCTAGAGCTTTCGGCATTTAGAAAAGGGTGGGAATGTATATGAAATGGATTCAGAAAATTGGCCGACTCAAGTTTTCGGAAGGCACCTAAAGAAAATATGCCGTTAGTAAGTGTGACCAAAGAGTCCGTGTGTAAAAACCAGTCAAAGAATCTATTCCACGAACGCTAAGTCTCTCTTTAATAAAACTTTTGAACTCAGAAAAGGATATTCTCTCTTGCTCTACTAGCAGTAGTTGATACCACAATGACTTTCAGAGGTTCGGAGGTCTCAGCCTATACATTTCACTCTTGTGTTCTGCGGAAAAAAATTTAATCCCTTTATATAAGAGTTCGTATAGATCTTCATAAATAATTTTAGAGCTAATTAATGTATAAAATAAATGAATAAATCTTTCATAAAGACAATCTCTAACTGTCCTTATATAGAGGGTATAGGATCCCTCACGCCGTTATGTCTCTTCCCGTTAATTACACTCTATACTCTACATATATAGTCCAGTCGACGTTATAATATTTTATTTTAATTTGAAATCTTAAAAGCTTGACTCATTCGCGTCGACCATCCAACCCCCTTTTAAAGGCAATAACATGAAAAAGTTAAAGATTAACGAAACAATGGTGGAAAATCGTTGTGTTATCATCAGAGAAATAGCATAGAATCTCAATATTTCTTATGGAGGCACCCAACACATTTAATTATGATTCGAACCGCGAAACGATTCAATTCTTCAACCAGTACAGCTCTAGATTATTCGATAGAAAGCTATATATAGTAACTCTATTTAAACTCAACTCAACACTGAAAAAGACAAGTTCGAACACCTCTTTCCTCAGATTCAAAGCTCGAATAAAATGTCATTCGAATTTGCTCAATTTCTTAAAAACAATTGCAAATTTATCTATTAAATAACAGGTGGTTGTGCAATATGACAAGGATTTACTGGAAGTTTGGGATGAGGCGAAGCGTTTACGCTGTGAATGGTTCAATGACTACGAGAAGACGGCATCGAAACCACCAATGGTCATCGCCGATTTGGATGTAATACAATTGGACTTCCGTGGTGAGTTGATCTAAATTTAATTTAATTTTTATTTTTTCAAACAACTAAAGCATGTTTACTGTTATGAGTACCTATTACACAACCCTTCATGTATTCATCTTTTACCGCTTTCCTTTAGGTGATAATGTTGACTGTTGGATGGAGATACAGCATGGTAAAGGACCATGGGCGCCGCCGGTGAGCGGCATTGTGCCGTTAGGCTCTACACTAACACTTGTGGTTGCCATCAATGATTATCGCGGTAAGTGACATTACAAGCATATTGGATGTGGGAGATATGAGAGTAATGAATTGGAGTCATGATTGAATATTTTTATAAAGGGTAGTGCGAAAACTTGTAAATTTTTATCAAGAATACCGAGAGATCTGGGATAAGTTCAGCTAACGGTAACAGCTATTCAGAAAAGTGAGAAGAAATTATAAGAATTGAAGGATATTACTTTCTGTCTGCAAGCCTTTTAACAACAAATTTTCGAATATTTCTACTTTTGGATCATGCACGAACTGGTTTCCTCAAGCTAAAACATTTTTGACGTTTTTATTTCATTTCCATTCATATGAACCACCTTGTGAAAAAGTCGTCATCGGCAACCACAATAAGAAGATCGTATTTCGTTAACACTGTCATCTTCTTATTACAACGTCATTCTTTAGTTTTTGCTCTAAAAACTTGGATTTACCACATCAAAGTTAGTGGCGTTCCGAGCTGCCCATAATTAATCAGTGAATTTCACGGTACTTTTATGTGGTTCTCTGCAAATAACCCAGGTGTTAAGCCGGTTTAATAAAAGTGAAAGACAGTTAAAGCTGGATTAAGTTTCAAACAAGCGGAAAATTAATATTTTACTTCTACAATTGAATATTGGTTTTTCAATAATTCCAGATAATTTTGTCAAGGAACAGGATGATCATGGAAACTTCAGGAGAAAAACTGCAACAGATTACTTTCTTTGAGAGAGAAGATAAACAAACAATAATTAAATATTTTTTTCTTAAACGAATAATCTGGAGGTCCACAAACTTAAGAACTAAAATCCCTACCCTTGAATTCCGGAAACCGGTGGCCTTGGACGGTTTTGGCCAACGCTAGTTAAAGGCACCGGACGATTGACAGCGTTACTCTGAGTTTTTGGCGGCTGAGGAAATTGTACGATAGAAGATAATTGAGGAGAAGGCGAAAGTTGGACGTTCGTTGTTTGTGGTGGTGGTTGAGGAAGTTTTACGGTCGAAGATAACTCCGAGGCCGGTGGATACTGACCGTTCGATGTTGGAGTTTGTGGTGGCGGTTGCGGGAGTTTTATGGTGGAAGATAGTTCCGAAGCCGGTGGATACTGACCGTTCGCTGTTGGAGTTTGTGGTGGCGGCCGAGGAAATTTATTGGTGGAAGATAACTCCGAGGCCGGTGGATACTGAACGTTCGTTGTTGGAGTTTGTGGTGGCGGTTGCGGGAGTTTTATGGTGGAAGATAATTCCGAGGACGGTGGATACTGACCGTTCGATGTTGGAGTTTGTGGTGGCGGCCGAGGAAATTTATTGGTGGAAGATAACTCCGAGGCCGGTGGATACTGAACGTTCGCTGTTGGATTTTGTGGTGGCGGTTGCGGGAGCTTTATGGTCGAAGATAATTCCGAGGCCGGTGGATACTGAACGTTCGCTGTTGGAGTTTGTGGTGGCGGTTGAGGAAATTTATTGGTGGAAGATAACTCCGAGTCTGATGGATACTGACCATTCGATGTTGGAGTTTGTGGTGGCGGTTGAGGAAATTTATTGGTGGAAGATAACTCCGAGTCTGATGGATACTGACCATTCGATGTTGAAGTTTGTGGTGGCGGTTGAGGAAATTTATTGGTGGAAGATAACTCCGAGGCCGGTGGATACTGAACGTCCGCTGTTGGGGTTTGTGGTGGCGGCTGAGGAAATTTATTGATGGAAGATAATTCCTGAGCCGGTGGTTGCTGACCGTTTGCAGTAAGGTTCTGTGGTGGCGTCGGAGAAGCTTGTATGTTGGAAGATAATTGAGATGACGGTGGATATTGGATGTCCACTGTTGGAATTTTTGAGGGGGCAAGAACATTTACATCAGACGGGTTTTGTGGTTGTGGTTGAGGATTATTCAAAGTTGCAGTTGGGTTTTCCAGCGGTGATTGGGGTATATTAATAACCGAAATCGGATTTGATAGTTGCGGTTGTTGATTCAAAGATTCCGGAAACGAATTTTGTGTATTTTCAGCGTCTAGGTTTGAATTGCTTATAATATTCTCATTAGATAAAGCAGGTTTCAACACTTCACTACTGGGTGAAACTGGCAACTGCGGTCGTACCAAATCCAAATATGGTGATGAAATTGCATTTTGGTCTGCAGTTAGAAATGGAAAGAGGTTATTTCCATACTGCGCTTGTAGTAACGAGTTTCCGTTCAATTTAGAAGCATATTCCTTCAAAGCCGAGTATGCTGGTAAAGCTCCATTATTCAAATTTTCATCACTTAATTCCTGTACATTCAATATCGCACATTCTGCCAAGCAGACGCTTATTACAAACAACCCGACAAACTTCATGACACCTTACACCTGCTGGCGGTTAAGCTAAGAGTTACTAACCTAACCGACAATGATTGGTCTTATAAATAGCGATTGGTAGCTGCTCAAGTTAATGTTGTTTATGTTGACAGATAATTGTTTCTGTAATCAGTAACAGTAACGGTACAAGACAAGTTCAAATTTGCATACTTAGTGTTTTGTTTGCTGAAGCTAAGGCAACATCAATTTCCGGTGATAAGATACACGGTATGCTGAAATTCGATTTGTTTTTCGAGTTCGTTCGACTTTACGTGCAAATAAGATAAACGTTGAATGAGCATAGAAGGTGAAAGACATGGAAAGTAGGAAGAAAAAAACAGATTCTAATGGCAACGAAACATTTCTAAAGAAATTTTGTATACAAAAAATAATTTCCAAAATCTGTCTCTGATCATGTCTATCATACTTGGAAGATGGCTCTCTTTAAAAACACGAAAAATTAGATACAGTTTCAATAAATATCAACAGTATTTAGCTTATTTCCGTCATTTAAGATATTCTACCTTATTCAGAATTTGATACAAAGCTCTTTAGACATTTGCTACTTCGGAACGGAAGGTGCTTGTTGTAAGCTCTGTATTTCGGCCTTTGGGTAGCTTTTTTCGATTCCACTCGATCTTATACCTTCCTTACTAGCTAGTATTTTCCACTTTCTTAGAAAATAAAATTATCTCGAAGATGTGTATATTTCTTTTATGATTGGGTCTAGTTTGAATATCCTATATGATGAGTAATAAACTTTAACTAAACTGTAGGCATTGAAGTGAATCATGCCTTGGAGATCGAGATTCTAACTTTTAGTTAGGTGGCAAAATGCTCAAGGCACTATACAGTGGTTAAACTGTTGAAGAAAACTACTAATAAGGCAGTCCACTCGCTCAGAAATACATAACTCTTCGTTTGAATTTTGATAATTCTTTTAGTAGATGAAACTTAGAAAAGTAGAATTTTCCATATCCATCATCACGACAGTCTTCTTTATTTCTAGGCGTCAATTTAATGTTTAAATAATACCGAGACTTTTAATCAAAGTAAAATTCCTAATAAAGCAATTAGATATTTTTGAAGGAAAAAAATCATAGCGAGATGAAAAGGATGATTGGAAACAACATAATAGGTCAATTGAAAAGTCCCTCTCCTACCATGGTAAAACACTTTTTTTCGACAAAATTCGTTTTTTATTCAACACAGTTCTGGGCTGCTGGGATTTTCCATGCTTAGAGGTGGGTTCATCGTATGGAATCCACTCAGATGACTGTCGAATGGACTTCGGAGTGGAGTAATGGAGCCATGTTTAATCCACAGTCACATATCGTCAAAAGTGAGTTCGAGTGACTTCCACTTTGCACAGATCTTTATCATTCCCAAATGTCCGTGAATTATATGATGCACTCGTTCACTTGATAGCTTCAGAATGCCTGTTATTTCGAACAACTTTACCATATGGTCATCTAAAATTATTTTTTGGACTTTTATTAAGGTTTTCGGTGAAAACAACCGCTTTTGGGCGTCCGCCGGTTTTACCGCCTTCAGTGCTCATTTCGCCACCTCAACTGTATTTTCCCCTTCAAAAAGAAATATTTTATCAACACGAGAAATTCCCTTTTATTCATTTTTTTCAAGATAACAAAAATTCCTTCACTCAAAAGGCCAAACTTCCCAAAATAACTATGGGACAGGGGCTATTGAAGGCTATTGAAGGCTATTGCTAACTAAAGATCAAAGGGATATGATTCTAGTAGCGCCATCTATGTGTCAAGCTAGAGACTTTTCAATTGACATGTTAGATAAAAAGACATAAATGAAATCAAATAGTTTACGGGCGATATAAGATCGAGAGGAGAAAACAGAGAAGGAAAAGATAATATTGAGTTTCTAAGGGTTAAAAAACGATTTATCTCGATTTCTAGAAACGTTAAAAGTCCTATGGAAAACAGTTACATACAAAGTTGCGTCTAATAAAAATATCTATAACATTTGTATTAACACATTTTTCACATAACCTCAAAATTTATATGAAAAACTCAAATAACTGAGTTTTTTTATTTTTTATTTTTATCTAAAGTAAAAGAACCTGAAAGAGTAAGTTTAGGACTCACTATTACGGAATACAGTATTAAAAGTAGTCCCGGGCAAAAGTGGGAAGAAAGTATTCATCACAAAATAAAAGTTTCTTAAGCTCTTGCGGAAATAGCTAACCTAAGACCACTTTTATCTCTACTAGATATGATACATTCACTTCACTCAACAATTATATAAACAAAGTTATGCTCTTCGCACTTGGAGATAACACAACTATTGATAACTTCAGTTTTCCCTTATCACAAAATACCTTATTATACTAATGTCAAACATGGAATGCTGAATTTTATTACTAATGACTCATTCTTCTCTTCCAACAATTTCTCTAGGTGAATTCGATATGCGTGTCAAGTCGTGCGTCGCTTCCGACGGTTCCGGTCATGTTATCAATCTTTCCGATGAATTTGGTTGCGTTTTGCGTCCAAAGATGATCTCACGCTTCTTGAAGGCACGTGCGCCCGATGAGCGTGCCACTGTCATAACATATGCCTTCTTCCACGCCTTCAAGTTCCCCGACGCGCTGAGCGTACACATAAAATGCAAAGTGGAGATCTGCCGACACGGTTGTCTGGATCATTGTCAGCTCACGGGTAGCGTTAACGAGCGTAAAGATGTGCTCATGAACGAACCGCCAGGCAATCAGAACGAGCTCAGTCAAGAAAGTATAGGACATCAACCAGCGCTGGGCGGTATGCCTTTAGGTGGTGTTGGCGGCGGCGGTGGTTTAGGTGGTGTTGGTGGTGGCGCTGGTGTTGGTATGGGTGGCGATGGTACGGGCGATCATGATATCTTCTACGATGACATAATACATAATCGCAAACAGTTGTCGTCGATCAATAGTGGCATTGCCAACATATTGGATCAATTTAATATACACGAAAAGAATGCTAACCTTTCACCACGGCCGGTACACGAAGAACCGGAAGACTCGGATCTCGATTCGTTGTTCGGTGAAGATGAGTTGGCCGATTTGGATGAAGCGCAATATATGGAACTGAAAAAGAGCGGTAAATTTCCGCATGGACCACGCCAATTTGAGGCGCAAAAACGTATGGGTGTGCCCATGGCGGGACCACGTTCGCTAGAGCCCAAAACTAATGACGATGCACCACATCCAATTTACCGCCCACAAGCGGAAGCATTGAAACGCACACGCGAAGATCACATTGATCTCGATGTTAGCGAAGAATTGTCGAAACAAAAAGCAAATAAAACCGCTGACAGCGACGAAAACGAAAAATCCACACGTCGTCGTCGCAGGTCGATCGTGATTGCGGATCGCAAAGTGCGTAGCGCCGATGTCGGCGTTAGCGGTCTCTACGACGTCATCTCCGAAGCTGATCTAGCCTTCTCGCCAGACTCCAAACAGGAAGCGGTCACCGTATTCCAGGGTAAAATCAGTGAAGAGGTGGTCTATGGCATCTGCATGCCGGTGCCGGGCTTCAGCATACTCTTCATTGTCGTCATTTCGGCCACCATTGTATCCGCTTTGATTGCCGGCTCGCTGCTCTATCGCTATCAATTGCAAAAGGAAGCGCTCGAGAAGCAAACGCCAATGCCGGCGCCTGGTACATTCGCTTCATGGATGACCTTGCGTCTCTTCCGCATGCGTCACATGCAAGAGCAACAACAACGACAGCAAATCGGCGGTGCTGTGGCAGCTGCGAGTGCGGTTGCGCACGAAACGGTGCAGTAGACGAGGAAGTCGTTGGGTTGAGGTGGTGGGATCGGAAGTAGTTAAATGAAATGTACTTCAAAATCTACTATATTTTGAAAAATCAAGCAAAAATCTTTAAAATATTTAAATTAAGCTTCCTGTAATGCGCTGTGTGCGCTGATGACAATAGAAGGTATCGCTGTGTCAACGACTGAAAGCACGCACACAATGAGAGCTTTTCAAAAATTCAAAACAAATTAGCAATTTTTTAACTCTATTTATTGGTACTTTTCCTATTTTCTTTTTACACGTGTAGTTGGAGTAGAAGTTAATGTGTTAACGGCACATTTTCGGGCAGCACTGCAATAGCAAATCACTAAACTACCACAAGAAAACATTCACACACACATACCAACAATATTTATACAGCCCCATTAGTGACCACATACATCTTTACATATTGCCTAACACGCACTGTGTTTATTTTTAACGAAATTTTCAAGTAAAAATAAAATAAAAATCGGTGCTTTTAGGTGCATTTACTTACTAGTGAATTTAGCTGAAGTATTTTATTTTATTTTATTTTATTTTATATTTTTATGAATTTAAAATATTACTTAACTTAATGTCATATTATTTATTTATTTATTTAACTTTTAGCCAAAACTACCCACTCCATAATATTTATGTTCATAAATGGATTTTTAAAAAGTTCATTTTTTTTAGTTTTTCAATTGAAATTATTTCATTTCCATATCTTCGCCTTTAATTTAAGCTTATTACTCATTTTGCCAGTCGGCAACTTGAGCGAATTTTATGCAATATTTTTATTATTTAATTCAAATTCGAAATCTTACTTTAGTTTAGCATCGAAAATGAAGAGTGTGAATTGAAAAGTCAAAATTGCGTTTGTTTTGCATTTTGTTTTGTTTTTGGTTTTTTATAAATCGACACTAATGAATGTTCAACACAAACGAAAATTTAAATTTATACTTAAGTCAGTTTATATTATTTATTTAAAATTATTGTAGTTGTAATTGAATACTATGATTATGACGAGAACGGACAAATTAATTAAATTAAGTAATAAATAAAAAATAATAATAAAATAAATACAAAATTATAATGCATTTTTATTTTACATGGTTTTTTCTTTCCACTGAGCTCGAGCAGAGTAGTGAAGAATATGGTACTTAAAAATTGTCGAGTAAGTGCTAGAGAGATGGCAAGGGAGATCGACATCTCTTGCGAGTCCGTTCGAATGATTCTGGGAAAAAGTTTGGGTATGAAACGCGTTCTTGCTCGACTCGTCTCGATAAAGCTGAATTTTTTTCAAAAAGAGGTCTGTTTGGACATGCATTATAATGAGATGAGACACAGGTTTATGAGTTTGACACGTAAACAAGTCAACAATCATCAGTATAGAGGAAAAAACGAGTCGAAACCGAAAAAGAAAAACCTGAGAAAACCACTCAAAAATCAACATAATGGCCATTGTTTTTTTCTACGATATTCGTGGTTTAGTGCATCATAAATTTGTACCAGCGGGACATGACCGAATTTACAGCCAAAAATGCAATGGATACCATCAACCAGCCACCAAATTACTAGATTTGGCTCTGTATGATACTTTCTTGTTTCTCAAACTGAAATTGCCGCTCCGTGGAACCCGTTTTCAGTTGATCGAAGAGATAAAACTAAATTCGCTGCAGGAACTGAAGCCTATGCCAAAAAAAGTGCTTATGAAAAGTGTTTCGAGGACTGGAAAGATCGTTGTCATAAGTGATAATCCCACATCTGGTGGGGATTACTTTGAAGGCGACAAAAAAAATATAGATTAATAATTATGGAATGGAACGATATGGGTTGAGTTTTTGGCGAAATAATCACGAATTACGAGGGCAGTATGGGATGGTGCATTATCGTGGTGTAAAAACCAAGAAAATTGGTTTTTTAAAAGCGTTACGCAAACGACGCATAACGTTCAAATAAATTTTTTTTCCAGGCACCAAACCCCAAAATCGAAGAAAACAGTCAACATGACCTTGATTTTTGAGCGACTTTGGCGCGATTTTTTTGGTCTCGGCTCTCTTTTGGCACGATATTCGCTCGATTGATCGGTTGTTTCGGGGTCGTAAGCATAGATCCAAGTCTCATCGCGAGATATAATGCATTTTATGACACCCTGGTAGTCGGAAAGCATCGTTTCACACACTTCAACGCGACGCCTCTTTTCCAAAAAATTCAATGTTTTCGGTACCAGTCGAGATTTGACGCGCTTGAGGCCCAAAACATCCTTCAAAATGGTATTGGCTGAGCCTTTCGATATGCCAACTTCATCAGCAAGGTCTCTAATTGTTAATCGACGGTTTTTCAACACTAAATCTTTGATGTGTTGAACGTGAGCTTCGTCGGTTGACGTTGATGGTCGCCCTGGACGCTCTTCGTCTTCGACACGTTCACGGCCGGCTTGGAACTCACTATACCATTTGTAAACATTTTTTTTAGACAAAGCCTCATCACCAAAGGCTTTCTGCACCATCCAACGTATTCGCAGCAGAAAATTGATTCCGTAAACAAAATTTAATGCAAATTCTTTGCTCAACAAATTTCGACATCGCAAAAAATGAAAAACTCACTTTTAGCAGCTCACAAAACGACACGCATCTCAAATACTAATGAATATTCTGACATGAAATTTCACATAAATGTGACTGACAGTACGACCAAAATAAAAAAAAAAATTCTCCAAATCCTTCGACGCGCGCAGTTTGAATTCAAATGTCAATCTTTTTTGGGCACAGTGGTATGTCCGCTTGAATATTATATTGTTCTTCCAAATTTAAATCTCAGCTCATAATTATATTAAATGTTGTTAGCCGTTTCATTTTAAAAAACGTACTTTGATATGTGAAATAAAAACAATTTATACAAAAAACATATCTAAATATAGGCGTGGGGCAAGCACTTTATTTCAATAAAATCAATATATTTTTTTCAATAATTTTCTCAAATAACTTACAATTTTTTTTCAATTAAGCTAAAGATTTAAAGTTTTTATAACAATCATGTTCAGAACAAATGATAATAGACTACTAATTCTAATATAAAAAATCTACTAATTCTACTTCTAATATACTAAACAAATAATTTACAGTATTTTTCAGATATGAGGATTACTTTAAAAATTATGGTTCAACAAAAAAATTAATGAGATCAAAACTGTTACGTTTTATTATGAAATAAGTTTGCGCTCTCCTCAAAATTTGTTTTCTATAAACTTCGAATTATATCTTGAATAACACATTTGCCAAATATATGTCTTTATTGCAAAAATTGTTTCCAGAACAAATTCATTACTAAATATTATTTATTTGCTTAATATTGTAAGTTTTCATAAGCTTTTAGAAATTTATTTAATGTATATTAAAACATCTACAGGTAAGCAAAAAACTCAAAAAGCGCACCTGACTTTCGCCCAAAAGTATGCCATGTTTTGCTTCATGAAATCCAGTTTGGCCTGCATTAACGATGGATTTATTGCCAGTGGGTAAAACAGTGCCTCTTCTCATTCGCTTCAACAAACTTTCGTGCTATTTGCTTTGGCAAAATTTTAATTTTGAAAATAACATTAAATACACACTTCCTGCGCACACTTTTTACACGATTTCTATATAACACTATTTAAACTATTTATTACACTTTATAAAACTTTTTTACAAAAACATATTTTACTGAAATTCACGATTTAATTACCCGGCACTTCAACGCAACTTACGCTCGCGCACGAATAAACGGAACTGACGGAAGACGATTAATATGGCGGCGGACATCTGTTCACCCATAGAGTTGCAGTTATTAGCATTGACTAAGTTTTAGATAAAAAAGTAAGACATGAAGAGAAAGAAAATATTAAAAAAAAGTTTTTAATAAAAGAATTATTGCGACTTTTATTAAAAAAAACTATTTTTTAAATATTTAATTTTATTTCATATAAATATTTTTTTTGGACATAATAAACGTATTTATTATATAGTATGGGTTAAATTTTGTGTAATAAAATAAGACATGAAAAGAAAAAAAATTCAATAAAATTTTTAATAAAATATATGTACATACGTATATTGTGATTTTTATTTCAAAAAAATTAGTAAATTAGTTTTCAAATATTTAATTATATTTAATATAAATAATGCACTGATTTTTGCACATGTTAAATGTATTTATTTAATAGTATGCACTCAATTTTGGGTAAAAAAAAGTAAAACTCTTTATATACGAATAATTTAAAAAAATTTTAATAAAATAATTATTGCGATTTTATTTAAAAAAATAAATTAAATGTAAATAATTACAATAATTAATTTTTTCCCTTGAACTTAATTGATTATAAAAAATTTTTTAAAAGTAAATAAAATATCATTTAAGAAGAAAATTTCGATTTATTCGATTCGATTTCATTCCATTTTTTTAGGTTGGCTAACTCCATTATTTTAAGCCCTTAATTTATGATATAACACATACATAGATACATATATTATGTACATTCATACATACATATGTACATACATTTTTACCATTATTAAAAATATAAAACAATTATAAATAAATAAAATGGTGAAAACTGAGTTTTTGATTTAATTTGTTAAGCTAAATTTATAAAGAAATAGGAATATATGTAAACATATCTACATACATATGTATATATTTTAATATGTAAATTTATTAACTTTCAAAATAAGTACTTAAACTATTTTTATATATCCTTTTTCATATTTTATTTCCTCTACTTACGCACCACTGCAACCCTAAAATCGCTTGTCAAACTTCCGCTGACATTTAAATTTTTTGTCACTTCTCTCTTCGTTATGTGCATATTCTAGTTGCCAACCAGCAGTGTAAATAAAAAATATGATTTTTAAAAGAAATGTTCTTGGAATAGTGAGTTTAAGAATAAAACTGATAAGCTTATAATGCGTAAAAGAAGCTCGCTCATTGTTATTGAAGTGTTCTAATCAGAAGTGAGCAAATGTGAAGCAAGCAGCACTACAAGGCTCCACGGGGCGCAGTCTGCGCAGTTGGCTTTGCAGTGGAAGGTAACGTTCATGGAATTAATTTGAGCTGTCGGCAAGAATGTGTATGAGAATAGTTGCTCTAGAATAGTGCAGATTATTTTGTTAACAAAATCTTAAGCAGTCCTTATTCATTTCCAAGCTGCTTATAAATATATATTTCAATTAGTACATATGTAGGATGTGCTACATAAAAAAATAAAATTTACAAAAAATCTCACCTGTTCTCGGCCCAAAAGTATACCGCAGTTTTCTTCGTTTCTGGTACTTCAATCAAACCTGCATTAACGGCGAATTTATTTTATGTGAGTAACGCAGGTTTTTTAGCATTTACTTCAAGTAACTTTTCTTTCACTTGCACATTTTTATTTTCACAAAACAACACTAAACGAACACTTCCCGCACAAAATTTTTGTATGATTTCGATAAAACACTATTTCCACTTTTGATTTCACTATAAAACACTTTACTTACACTTATTACTTTACAGAAATTCACGATTTAATTACGCGGCACTTCAACGCAACTTACTTACGCGCACTTGTAGAGAAGAACTGACGCACGCCGATTAAATGATGCACACATGATAGACAGAGGAGTTACAGTTATGATGCAAGTATTACATTAGGGGTTGCACAAAAAAAGGAGTATAAAATATTTTTTTTTTATATTATGTTGAAAAATAGTAAATAATTGAAATTTGACATTATATAAAATGTGTGTAAGTTTATAAATACATATGTATATACAAATATAAAATATCAAATTTTGTATAATAAAAAAAATTATTTAAATATTTTGTTTATTTAAAATGCGCTAGTAAATTTATCTACTTACATTTTTGTATACATATGTGTACATATGTAAACGTACTACTGTATTGCAATTCGCAAGTCACCCACATATGTATGTATAAAATGTTTTGAGTACATACATACATATATTCCCGTGTGTAATTAAACCTTTAAATACTCAAGTATTAGGTGAGCTTTACTCAGAGGATTCATTTTATTTTCCTATATATTTGGATTTTACGATACCCATATAGTTATGTACATAAATTATAATTTATACCCTTGCTTCTCTACATGTGTCTGTATATACGCGAAATAGTTCCCAAGTTTTTGAGATATCGATCTACAATTTAGTACACGTCCTTTGCGTCAAAAAGATGCTAATTTGTCGTAACTATCGATGTAGTGCCACTATTGGCATATAAAGCTGTCATTGTATGAACTACTTTTATTTGACAAGGTTATGTTAGGTTAAGTTCATCTGGTACGCCACTGAGCCACGCATAGACCACTTTTGGTCCTTTGCGATACCAGATGGAGTTCAGTTACTAGTTCCGTAAGGAATAGTCATCCTTTAGGATGCCTACGCTTAACGCTAATTTTAATAGACTCTGTGTCCACACTATCGATACCTCCTCCAGTGTATTATACCGTAGACACCCCAGGCTGTCCAGGTCATCGTATAGACAATGCAAGGATTTCCCAATTTTGGAAATTTTTGGGTGTTAGGCGAACTCCGTTCTTGGCAAACTCCTCCACTATTTCATTGCCCTCGTTATCTTTGTGGTCTGGCACCCAGTAGAAGTGAAGTTGCTTGCTTCTGGTAACACTTTTCACTGCTGCTCTGCTTCCTCAGACCGACTGCCTTAATTGCTGCTCGGCTGTCTACGTAGATGTTGACTCTGGAAATGCCTGCAGGTACATTAGTGGCCAGCAAGGCGGACTTTGTTTAATCAGATATACGACAAATTTGTTCAGATCAGATTTCTTATTAATTTTTTCCGATAAGTTAAAGAAAGTGATCGTTGCCGACGGTTCGCCAATGTGATATGTGCTCGTAATATACATATGTTTCAGTTACTTTGACCGGACTTTTAATTGGAATTACTTTTCAAAACACATCAGCTGTTAAAGCATATCTCCACTCATTTTGGTTTTGTAAAAAAATATAATATTATTTAAAAAAACAAATTTATTTGTTTATATAAAAATTCTTACCTATAAAATGCTTGTTATTAATATTTAATCAATTTGTAAAGGAACACATTTAAGGATATTAAGATTTTAATTACAAAAAATATTATTTTTAATTGTTTGAATACATTCTTTACAAATGAAAGCAGGTAATAATATTGCACTTAACAAAATTGTCATATAATATAACATATGAACATACATATATTTAATATTATTAATTAAATATTTTAATACTATTATTTATTTATTTATTTTTACTATCTTATTACTATTATTTCGGAATAGAATTAATTAAATACTTGCGTCATGAATGCAACTCTGTGTGTAGTCATATGTCCGCCGCCATATTAATCGTCTTCCGTCAGTTCCGTTTATTCGTGCGCGAGCGTAAGTTGCGTTGAAGTGCCGCGTAATTAAATGTAATTTTTCGAAAGTAATAAGTGTAAGTAAAGTGTTTTATAGTGAAACAAAAGTGGAAATAGTGTTTTAATCGAAATCATGCAAAAATTTTTGTGCGGGAAGTGTTCGTTTAGTGTTATTTTATGAAAATAAAAATGTGCAAGTGAAAGAAAGGCTACTTGAAGTAAACCTGCGTTACTCATAAAATACTTTCGCCGTTAATGCAGGTTTAATTGAAGTACCAGAAACGAAGAAAACTGTGGTATACTTTTGGGCTGAAAACAGGTAAGCTTTTTGCAAATTTTACCATTTTATGTATGCACATACGTACATATGTTCACATGTACTAATTGAAATGATATGATAAAGACTCCTAAATGCATAAGGACTTCTTAAGATTTTGTTAACAAAATAATCTGCACTATTCTAGAGCAACTATTTTCATACACATCCTTGCCGACAGCTCAAATTAATTCAATGAACGTTACCTTCCACTGCAAAGCCAACTGCGCAGACTGCGCCCCGTGGAGCCTTGCGGCGCTGCTTGCTTCACATTTGCTCACTTCTCATTAGAACACTTCAATGACAATGGCCAAGCTTCTTTTACGCATTAAAAAAAGCTTAATCATTTATTACTTAAACTATTATTTCAAAAATTTCTTTTATAAATCATATTTTTGATTTACACTGCTTGTTGGCAACAGAATATGCACATAACGAAGAGGGAAGTGAAAAAAGACTTTAATGTCAGCGGAAGTTTAACAAGCGATTTTAGGGTTGCAAAGTGTTGAAATAGGAAAATATGAAATAGGACATTTAAAAATAGTTGTAAGTAATTATTTTAAAAATGAATAAATTTTCATTATTAAAAATATATGTATGCACCTACATTATATTTATTGTACATAAATATATATATTTATATTGTTATTTTATAAATATTTATTTTAACAATATTAAATCAAAAATTCAGTTTTACTTTTTTAATTATTTATATATGTTTTATATATTTAATAATGGTAAAATAATATACGTATGCACATAATATATGTATGTATGTTATGTACTATGTGTTATATTATAAATAAGAGTTTAGGTGTACATCAAAATATTGCAGTTAGCTCACCCTAGCAAAAAAATCGAGCGATAAAAATTTTATTTTTTAAATGATTTTTTAATTACTTTTGAAATATTCTAAATTATGAAACAAGTTTAATGGCAAATGTGAAATTGTTTACATTAAATAAAATTAAATATTTAAAAACTAATTTACTAATTTTTTTAAATAAAAATCGCAAAAATTTTTGTATTAATTTTTTTTCTTTTTATGTCTTACTTTTTTTATACAAAATTTAGTACATACTATTAAATAAATACATTTATTATGTGCAAAAAAAGTGCAATTATTTAGATTAAATAAAATTAAATATTTAAAAATGTATTTAATATTTTTTTTTAATAAAAAGTCGCAATACTTATTTTATTAAAAACATTTTTAAATATTTTCTTACTTTTCATATCTTATTTTTTTACCCAAAATTTAGTCAATGCTATTAACTGCAACTCTGTGGGTAAACAGATGTCCGCCGCCATATCAATCGTCTTTTCCCTCGGTTCCATTTATTCGTACGCGAGCGTAAGTTGCGTTGAAATGCCGGGTCATTAAATCGTGAATTTCAGTAAAATGTGTTTTTGTAAAAACTTTGTAAAAGATTATTTTTTCCGATTACCACGATGTATTTGAAAAAAAAATGCGAAATTTTTACTGAAATTTTAATTTTTTTTGTAAAAATGTCTGCCAAAAATCCAATTTCAGTTTTTTTCCTTCGTCCAAGTTCTAAGTTAAGGTTTTAACTAAAACAGATATTTCTTCACTTTAGATGATCCTGTAAGGAGTTATACTGCTAACGCGGGCACATTTTTTCCGGTGGTCGGAAATAGCTTCGCAATGGCCGAGTTTAAAATGTTTTTTCGCAAAAATTTCAGAATTTCTTTTCTAATGGTGAATGTTTGTAACAATGAAAAATTTTAATAAATTATTTCATATTTTATATGAGAAAAAATGTTTGAAAAAGGCTGTTTTTACCATGAAACCCCTTAAAAATACGACATATTGACGTGAAAATTTTTTATTGAAACTTATTATATTTTTAAACTTTTGTACAAAATACGGCGCACTTTTTTATGTGAAAATTTATTGCAACAAATGAAACAAATTTTGGCATATTTTTATAAGGAAAATATTTATTGAATTTTCTTTCAAGAATACAAATAAATATGTATGCATGTAAATAAATAAAAAATATTTATGATAAACATTGTACATTCAATATTTCAGAAGCATTATCGCGTATTAATAAATAAATAATAAATTATCAATTAAATAAGTTAATAAATATTTTAATATAAATTTAACTAATTGCTGATAATTAACGGTTGCAAAAGGTTTTCAGTCGAAGAAATAACAAGAAAATTATTAGAAAGTATTTAGTTTTAAAATAAGCATTAAAATAAATGTAAATTAATATATTTTCTTTTGTTTTACAATTTAGTCTATGTTTCATATTCGTATTTTTTAGTACTTACAACTAATGAACGCACTTAAAATATTTAGTGACTAATTCAAGCTTGCATTTAAGTTTAATTACACTATTTAATAACTTTGTAAATGTTTTGTTTTCTTGTGTTTTTTGTTGTGTGGTTACTATTTCTTATTTGTTTTCCTTTTATTTAACGGTATTTTATTTGATTTTTTTATTCTTTAAAAATCTATAAAAAAACAATATAGTAGACAAAGTAAAGCATTATGGTATATAAAAGAGGTAAATGATGTTGTACGAGTACCAAGTACAAAGCAGAAATTATATAATATTATTTGATTTTACTGTTAACAAAAAGTGCTGAATAAAGCAAACTGAACTAAAAGCATTAAGCTGAATAAATTTTTTGCATATATTATGCTCATATTACAAGCAGTTCATTAAAAAATATAAATATATATAATATTTTCATAATTTATTGCTGCGCTGAATAGCTGAATTAAGAAAAACTAATCTATTTCTAAAACATACCTTGAAAAGTGACCCAAATGAAAACTATTTCAATAAACAATTGTAGTCTGAGTAGTTGAAATATGTGCTGAATTTGCTACAGCAAAACCTTATGTAAAACTTTTTGGCTGAATGTGGTTTTAGTAATGTAAATTATTAAGAAAATGTTTTTATTGAACTGTATATGCGCTAAATGGCAGAAAACTCTGAGTAAACTAACTTTCACAATATTTGTATAACATTCAAGTGATTAAGAAAGCGCTGAATTCAGTTTAGCACTGCTAAATAGAAAAATAGTGTTGCTAAATTCACACTTCTGCATATTTAACATGCGTTGAATACGTCTTAAGGCGCTGAATTTGTCTATACATGTGATAGTGTCTTGCTTAATTCGTTAAAGTTAACTGTAGCCACGCTTAGTTACTATTCTGACAATTCATTGTAATTTTGAACACATAGAACATATTGATAACTAACATGCAACTTGTGTATAATGTAAAAGTGTGCTGAATCAGATTTAAAAGAGCTGAATAGAAAAATCATGTCGCTGAATTCACATCTTAGCATATTTTAAATGCGCTGAATAAATTTTGTCTACACATGTGGTCATGACTTGCTGAATTTGTTATAGTTAACGTTAGCCACACATTAATTAAAAGGCAGCTGAATCAGATTTAATAGAACTAAATCGAAAAATCTTGTAGCTGAATTCACATCTCAGCATTTTATACATGCGCTGAATAAATTTCAAGACGCTGAATTTGTCTATACATGTGATAGTGTCTTGCTAATTTCATTAGAATTAACGTTAGTTGTGCTGAATTACTATTCTGACAAAAAGCCGTAATTTAGAACATATTTACCATTTATTCTGCTACCAATCTATAGACAGAATTACTATAGAGCATAAGCTTGGCGTACTACGAATCAATATAGCCTTTGTACAAAGGTCGCTTTGATGCATTTGAACTTTGAATATGGCTTAGCACCGATTTTTCTTTTATTGTACACATCTTTATGTTCTTCAACTCAATAAATTACTTAAGAATACCTAAAAACTAAGCTTCACTTTTGTTTATCTTATAAAAAAACTAAAATTGTACGCACTAGACTGCCACCAATACAGAGGGCCCAAACAGACTCGAAAGGCTCGTCGAAAATTATCAATTTTAACAACAAATATTCTGATTCGTTACTTTTGAACCGTCGAATAATTCCATTAAACTTTGTAAAAACGATAGAAAATAAATATTATTTTGTTAAAAACTAAAATTACTTTACCCTATGTCTTATATGTTGTGATCTGAACACCACAATTGCATATCTCAACTAACAATCTGCCCCAGAGGCATTTGCAAACGAAAGAAGACTGTCGTGAATGTGTTGTTTGTAGTCCAATCGATGCAGCGCACAATCAGTTCGCAACGGATCGGACCTAAATATATGTAGCTATGCTGTTCGCGCGCTTTAGTATTTGTATGTGTGTGATAAAGACGCCTCGTTATGCCGAGTCCAATTCGTATTTCGTTGTGTTCGCTTTGTTTTTTCACTTTTCGTAGTTCATGTATGCGTTCGTGACTTAGTCAGAGTACCCTGACTGATACTTGGAGGTCCTGGTATTTGTATGACGGGCATAGCGCCAGTTAATTGCGGATTCGTATAAGCCACTGCACGCTCTTTCTCTGAATGAGCAAAGGATGAGAACGGCCGCAAACGTATATATAGTACGGCTGATATGAGACAGGAGGTTACGAGTATGCCAAGCAGTATAATCAAAGTGATCGCGAAACCAGGCGTTGTCATACAAATTAGACCATCTTCGCGTGCTGGGAAGACCATGGTTTGTGGTGCAGCTGCGGTTGTGCCATTCGCCTGATCGTCAATGGCAAAGGTGAGATCACCCGAAGAGACGACTTTAATGATACGATTGAGACCTACTTCCGGTTCGGAATCGACGGCACGTGTACGACGTTGTACACGTCGCTCGTCACGCCGCTTTCCAATGCCGCTGCTCACATGATAAGTGTCGACGTGCAATTGTGGTGGTGGTGGACCATATTGTGACTCTGGTCCGACTTGTAGATGATGCACCTCTTGCAGATTGGGGTCAGAACACTGGTCGGGACATTGATAGCGACAGATTTGTATTGTGCACTGAAAGTGTACCTCCATGGAGTCCGGGAATTTGAATGCTTGGAAGTGTGCATAGGAGAGCACAGACGCTGATGCGCCGAAATTCTTAATTTTCGTAAAGCGTGACATTAATTTCGGCCTGGTGACACAACCACGTTGATCGACCAATTGTATGGGTGCACGTTTACCATCGTGCGCCACACAATTGCGCACAAGCATATCGAATTTGGAATCATCATCCTTAATAGCCAACACCATAGTCATAGTTTGTCCGATCTTCACCAATCCCGAAACCTCTGAGGCCCATGGTCCTTTACCCACTTGTATCTGCATCCAACAACCTACATTATCGCCAGCGAAATCTGCGCGTACCACATCTAACATATCTACGGGGAATGGCCGGAATGTCACGCTTTTCTCATACTGATCATGCCATGTGCAACGTAGCTTACGCGCTTGATCCCACACCTCCTGCACTTGCGGATCGTATTGTATGACAATAATATTCTCAAAGTAGGTGCCCGAACCAGATTCATGTCCATAACCATACAAACCATTTTCAGTATTGCCCGATGTACCGCACTCATGCAGCCCGATATCGAAAGTGGCCGAAGTGCGTCCCAGTCCCGATGGCAAATGCACACAATTCATATTACTGTAGTGACCTTTTGAGAAGACAATACCATAGAATGGTTTATCGAACTTCACAAATACTTTCATGCCATTCTTCTCGCACTTGACATCCAGTGAGATTATTTTCGGCATGTCCTGCACCGGCGACGACCAGATCTCGTTATTGCTTGAGGCGCCGACGCTCAAATCGGGCAGTACTTGTTGCGCGTGCACTTGCTGTGGTGGCGGCCGTTGTGGTGGTAATGGCGGCGGTGGGCCTTGGTAGGCCAATTGTGCGGGTGGTGGCGGTGGGCCGAAAGGTTGTCCCAGGCTGAGTGGAATGCTCTGATGATTGCCTAAAGTCGCAATTAGATAAAGATTTCAATACTTTGTTTTTTTTTTTACTGAGAACATCATAACCGAACTTACTACGTGCTGGTCCTGGACCTGGTTGTTGTTGTTGAATGTTGTGCTGATATAGCACCTTTGGTGGTTGCTGTGGCTCCGATTCCGATTCCAGCGCCACCTGATCGACCTCGTTGTCATGCTCGGAAATTTCCTCTGTGCCAGTGATGGCTTTGACTACGTCCACATCATCTGCAAGCGTGATCTGCAATGTTTCAAGTAATAAAACAAATCAAATTCATTCATCATCATTCAAATAGTCATAAAAGTAATTTGAAGACTTTGTTTGTAGCTTCAATGCTTATAAGCGTTGCTTAGTTTAATGTTTCAAAAATAAATTCACGTATTTCATTTGTATTTAGTAGTTCAGGTCGTTTAAGTCTTTCGACAGTTTCAACTGTGTCTTGAAGTAAGAGAACTCTACTACTTAGAAGAGAGAGAGAGAGAGGAAAAAGTCACAGGTGTCTGGTGTCTAATTCGGTTATTATCTTTGACTTTTATTTCAGTTCTTTTAGTCTTGATTTCCTTCTGGATCACTTCTTCTTTGTTGGTGAAGACCCAGCTCATACGGTTATAGCCAAGTTCACAACAGAGACTGTTTTCTTCATTTCATTGGTTGTGCTTTAACGTAGCGAGTCCAAAACCTGGCGCAAAACCCTGGGGAGGGATGTTTCACCTACTCACGTACCCAGAGGGTGCTTGATCTAAGACCGGAAATGAGAACCACAGTCTTCAATTTCGGGCGATCTCGATACAGCACTTGTTTAGTACTAGTTTGTAAACGATATCAAAAACCCGTTAACTTTGCAATACATTCTTGCACCCTTGGAATTTACTACTCGCAGCCAGCCGTGCATATAAACCACATACGATTTAATACCAATAGAACCCTTATCCCCTTGCCATATCTGTTTTGTCTCCCCATTTACATCAATTCCTACATAGAGAACTTGTCAATGTCAAATCAAAATCAATTCAGACCAATCAACCATAAGTATGCGTAAGCATTCACAATCAAGAGATCCGCAAAGCTCCAACGGATTTCAAATGTTCCAATTACCAAGTGCGCGTATTCACTGAAGACGCACCTAATTGCATAAGTCCATAATGGTTTGCTCCAAACACATACTACGAAGCATAAATGTAGTGTCAATTAACGGGAGTACTTCATATGTGTGACACGCTAGAAAAAAGTGCACCAATTTCGCTTTTTCCAACACAATCACTTCCAGGAAACGCTGATGGCACCTGTTCTTAGTAGACGCACCAATGCCACTGAAACAGTGCCATAACGGACCAAGTAGTAGAATGAGTTCAAGGCTAGAAAACGTGTCAGTGAATGGTTATATTTTTAGATAAAAAAACGTGCCACGAAGCCATTGGCGCATATATTATTCATATCTAGATATCTATGCATTTACAGCTATGGCTTTCTGTGCAAATCTATTTCTGGCTTGGCTGTATACTTTTTAAGGTTTTTCTTTCTTTTTGTCTAGCTTTTGCTGTGCATTTTCTTTTATTGGCCATGGACTTGACGATTTTCCATGCCGCAAAGTTGTTGGTAGAATTTCTTCTGCTTTAATGGTGACAATTCATCAGCAAGACAAACCAGTTGATGATACGATATCGTTGCTTATTGTTGGTTATTGCTGATGAGCAGCAATCCATCATCATCAGCAACCATCAACGATTGCATGCAACATATAGTATGTATGTTTGTATGTAGTTAGAGAAATGCATTTATAGCAATATGGGAGTATATTTGTATGTATTTATATGGCAACTGAAATATCACCGAACCATATAAGGTACGAAGCTGCGGCACTTTTACAGGAAAATAAAGAAAAGAAAAAAAAACATTAGCTTCTCTACACCGTTGCTACAATACGCTACAGAAATATAAAAGTTTCCTTACAAGTGCTTGATTTTGATCAGTCAGTTTGTATGGCAACTATACGTTATAGTCGTCCGATCTTAACATTTTTTTCGGAGATTATATTATTGTGTTGGCCAATAATACTTGCCGATTTGTTAAAATATCTCGTCAAATGAAAAAGTTTTCAATACAACGACTAGATTTTGATCGTTCAGTTTGTATGGCAGCTTTACGTTATAGTCGTCCGATCTAAACAATTTCTTCCAAGATTATTCCGTTGTCTTGGCCAATAATCTATGGCAAATTTTATGAAGATATCTCACCAAATGAAAAAGTTTTCATAGAAAGGCTTGATTCCGATCGTTCCGTTTGTATGACAATTATATGCTATAGTCATCGGATCTGAACGAATTTCTCGGTAATTGCAGCATTGTATTGGCAAATAATCTGCGTCAACTTTCGCGAAAATATCTCGTCAAATAAAAAAGTTCGCCATACAAGCCCTTAAATTTGATCGATCGGCTTATATGACAGCTATAACTTAGAGTAGTCCGATAGAGACAGTTCTGACAAATAAACAGTTTCTAGGAAAGGAAAGGTCCTGTGAAACTCTTCAGATTGATAACTCAAAAGCTGAGGAACTACTTAGCGTAATTAGAGAGACGGAAAGATCATAGCTAAACAGAAACTGGACGTAACGCTGATCATTAGTATATATATTTTATGAGGTTTCCAATTCATTCAAGTAAGGTTCATACCTCTTTCTTCCCTCGTACAGGGTTTAAAAATGAATCCAAAACAAGCATAAACTCATATAAGTCCATACAAAAGAGCATCACAGAATATGCCGGTACTGTGGCAGGCATGTAAGTAAGATGCGCAGACTAGCGGTATAAACTACCGGAGCTATCATGTTATGGATTTCTTTGCCGGCGCATGCGTGCACAAGTGCATTCGCTTACAAACACACTGACATACATTGTCAACAGGGAAAAGCGCCGTTTTACATGAATGACTGCTGTGCCAGCAGGCGAACACTTATACCGTTTGCAGCTTGTTTACTGCGAAAATCAAACAGACCCACACTTACACTTCACGTATATTTATATGTACATATATACATACATATGTATGTATATGTGCCTAGAGACGACATGAATTTCTTTACGCATGCGCGTTAAACACGACATCAACGCATCACTCGCGCATCGTGCATCGCACATAAACGCGACGCAGCACACATTCATTTGTTGCCGGATGGTCGGTACTAGGCTTATTTGGTTTTGGCAGTGAGTGTTCGATGGAAAATTAGATAGTTTGTCGAAGTGTTGTGGCTGTGTTGTTGAGTGCTTTCTATTGACAATAAAAAATGCAGCAGACAACTTTGACAATGACAGCTACGAGCTACATGCATACTTGTGCTACTAACACTTGTGCAAATACGCACTGCAAATATTGCAAAAACAGACGCGTGTGCACTTTCCTCGATGACAAATGAAAACGGAACTGTTAGAGGTTAGCTTTAGGTACCTGAAATGCGCAAAGTACTTGAAATTTTAGCAACATGTAGGTCACAACTTGACTTGATGGGCGACATAAGAAGGAGAGGTGATTATACCATTTTTAAAATCGATAATGGCGTTTGTTGTTGGTTTGTAGGTTAGATTTTTTGATTGATTCACCCAAACGAAAAATTACAGTCATGTTCTCTGTTATGTGGGGTTTCAATAAAAAATTTCATATTTCGACGAAATATTTAAACTTAAAATTTTTCTTATGGGTTGGCCACAGAAGTGAGAGCAAAAGCACTTTTAAACTCTCGTAACAAAATTGTACCGTCAGTAATGAAGTGCTGAATTTCCACATCGACATTTTACAAACGACTGCGACAGTGGTCATCGGCAAAATTTTTCACCTGGTCAGAAGGAGTCAATGCAATCAACGGTTAGAAGCTCTTTTACTGGTGAGAAACGTACCTAAGTGAGTGCGTTCAACTCGCTAGACCTTTTGCTTTTCATATTTATAGAGAACGAGCTCGCGACGGCATAAATACTGACGTGTCTGACGCTCTAACTTCTTATATGTAGATCCAAACGATTCCGTAATTAGCAAGTCTTCTTCCCCACAGACACCGTTTACGAAGTATGTTCAACTGAAGCTATAAAATTTTTCAAATTTCTGGCATTGTGCGGATTCTTCCTAAAGAACTGCGAGGGTTCATGAACTATATTCTAGAAAGTGAAATTTTGGGTTTCCCAGCCGCTGTTTTCCAAATAGTTTTAATCGGTTGTGCAATATGAGGCCGAGCGTTTTTAATATTTTGCCTCGTGTCACACCCTTCAGGCGTTCTTCGGCAATCGTTCACATCAATTTGATTAGTTATTTTCGAGTGGATTTCCAAATAAATGGCTCCAGACAATTTTTGAAGTTCATAATACAACATGTGTTCTTCACCAAAAATAGATATAACTTGGCGTTTTCTGGTTGGGCACGTTTCACATAGAATTTGTGCACATATGGTTTTCCTAATAAACCCATTTTTCAACAAAATTCAAATTCCGTGCATAGGTTAGGTTAGGTTGGTCTGGTAGGCCAATAACCACGCATGGAGTTTGATCCTTTGTGATACCAGATGGAGTTCAGATACTAGGTTCATAAGGAGTAGTCATCCTTCGTTTTTCAAATACTCTTCATAAATATAGCAATCAAAATCCTTTTTTTTAATCTAACCGGAGGCTTTTAAGCGTTTTGAAATAACCGACTAATGATTCTGCGTGCTCTTCTTGTATTTGGCAATAATTTTCATCGCGCAATGCTTGCAGTTCCTCATCTTCAAACAGTTTTGGCCGCCCAAGACTTCTTTCAACTTTTGAAGCCCTCGTCCAAGTTAGTCGCACAAAAGGTGTCTTCGATTCACAACTGAGGTTCTTTCCAATACGGATAATATATTTCTAATTTTTTTGCCCATTCACTAGGTACCGATTTTGTATGTTTTGAAAAACCTTCTTAGGTCTCAGATTATTTCCGACTGAAGAAAAAAGATCAATTTCAGCTTTGGAAACTATATGACATTATATTGGGAACTATTATTTTCACGTTATTCAGAAATATTAGATAAAAGCGAAATCGCCGGTAAATGACAAACCGATGAGTTATTCCGAGGAATCATCCTTACCGCGCTTACAACAGAATGAAATAAACTTTGATCTCCATTGACAACTTGCCTTCTAGCTCTGTACCAATGGATTGCACGTGCCCTTAGCAGGCATTTGCGGACAGCCCAATCCTGTGCAACTGCAAAATCCATCTTGCCGCAATCCTAGGTGTTCCTACTGGACACTAACCAAAAGGCATTCATATGTATGATGCACTGAACTGGGTTGTGGCGGACCAGATTCAACTGCGCATGAGTTGGCGGCCCGTGGAGTGATACCAAATTTTGTAGATGCATTCCAGGGGGTAAACCACCACCTTCCGGTGAAGGCAAATGTGGTGATGGATGCGGCGATTATAATTGCTGTTGCTGTGACGACGGCTGTGAACTAATATTGTCCTGACCTGAGGTCGAACCAGATTATGCATCTAATGGGCTTTCCAAAGGCGAGTATTTCATACCACCAGGCTCTTGACTGCCGTATGGCCAACCTTTAACCAGGTTTTCTACATATGGTGTTGGTTTCATCAGAACATCAACATTTGTACCTTGTCACAGGCAAGGTGGAAATATACAGGAAATTTTGCCTTCATTGTTCGGTTTGTCTGTTTATAAAGGTCTTATGTTCTACTATATAGGAGTTATAGGGAACACAACGGATCGAAGCTTTAAGCTGTCCATGTGAGATACTCTCTTGTGATCGACTGCTTAAGCTAACCTAACCTGACCTTTTTTTAGTAAGTTCATATTTGTATATCTCTTTGACTATTTATCTCTCTCTCTAGCTAAGCATTACGTAATCATTCTCAACTCAAGCTTTAAATAAGTAATATATTTTGTTTGACTCCACAATGTAAGTTCAACCAAAATTTCCTCAAATATTTTGCTGTTGTTTTCTCTTTTCACCAACTACCGTGTTCTCAGTTCAGTTCACTCGATGATTACCTTTGACTCGCCAAAGTCATAAATCAAGTTAATATACAATAGCGATAACAACAACAACAAGTGATTAACCTTCGCGCAAAATCAAACAGAGAATGCAAATTAAAGTTCAACCACAACAACAAAAAATTATAATTTTCCAATTCGGTAGAAACTCATGACAGCCTAACCGAATAGTTAACTGTATATTTTAGTGTTTCGTGTGTTTCTTTCTTATTATTTTTTCGGTAATGCGAAAACGAACTGTAATTACAAACAAGTCGCGGAGAAAAATTATCGTCAAGCAAGAAATCGACCTAGTTTCGGCAAACGAAAGTCAAGAAGCGCGGCCAAGTTGGGCCGAACGTAGCGGGGCGAGAAGAGCCGCGAGAGAAGAAGAAAAATAGTTTCGCATTTTTAATTGAATGAGCAAAAATTTCGTTTCCAGTTCAGTTGAGCACCTTGTTGCCATTAACACACTAACAACAACTACGTATGTATATATGTATGTATGTATGTGAGTGTCTGCGCAAGCGCACAAGTATTACGCTTTTATCACTTTTAACGACTCTACAAAAATGTTAATTAACTACAATTCAATGATGATTTCGGCGAAAACGCGCGGCAAATCAAATTGAATGAAAGCAAAAACAACAACAACAACAACAGCTATAACACAACTAAGTACACGTCGAGTGCAAAGCAGTTGAACGGCAATGCGGCAATAACAAACAGCACTGCCAAGTGAACCATGAGAATAAAATCGCCTGCAACAACAGAAACAACAGAAATCAATCGAATTGTAATGAAAACGAAATGCCACACCACACGCGCGCACCCGCGGCGCAGACGGCGCGCAGCAGTCGACAAGGAAACGGCCTATTTGCAACCTGTTCGCCGCCACACACAAATTCGCCCATACAAAACAACAACAAAAACGTTAAAAGAGATGCACTACCGAAAAGGAAAAATGCAAACTTAGTGATTTTTGCACCGAAAGTCAAGGCGCTTGACGGCGCGTGGCGTGAAGCTGGTGCGGTTGGAGCAGAGCGGCTGCGCCACGCAGACTGGCCATTTGCTGCTTGGATTTCTGAATGGGTCGGCGGCGCGTTGGGAAGCATGTGCGTCTGCGTTTATTGCGTGCGCCTACAACAACAATATGCTGCATGTTGCTGCCGGCATGCTGAAATGGGGCAATTGCCTTTTTCTGTTATTGTTGCCAACGACGACCAGCAGGAAATTTCGACTTGTTGGGTAAAATAAAAATAAAAAAACTGGCTATTGCCTTAACAGCTTACTCGGCGGCGCTGAGCGCGTAATATTATGCATTGGTGCCGCGGGCTGTCGGCGCGCAAAGAGTGTCGCCGCGTACGCGGATGCGTTGCATACTTATATGTGAGCTAGCGAGACACCTAAGCGCATGCGTAAAAGCTTAAGCCGGTCAGTACAAGCTGCCAGTGTGTGATAAAAACGCACAAATCAATGTAGAAAGGCTGGCGGAAAAAAAACAAGGTGAAAAACGCGCGTAGAAAGCAAAACAGTAGTAAAAATCGCCAATGAATGATCGACGCACCGCAACGGCATTTAACATATAAATTTGGCATTTTAGAATCGCTTTGGGCGAACCTGTTCGCCATGGCCGCTTTTCACCTTCGCAAACGCTTGCAGACAGCGCCGCTTTTTCGCGCTATTTCTCTTTAATTTTTTTTTTCTACTTTTTTCGCAGAAAACTCAAGCGCCTTTGCGGCAGGATTGCAATCTCAATGAGAAATGAGGAATTCGCTGCGTCGAAGATGTCTGCTGGCGCTGCTAGTACAGATGGTGGTGCTGCTGGTGGGGTACGTTGCCCAAAATGTCGCTTATGTTCATACAATGTAGTATATTGGCATGTTTGTGGTTTCGTTTTCTATCCGCCTTGTGGCTTCGTACACATTTTCGGCTGTGTCCATCATTGATTTTATTTGTGGCGGTGAAAGTTGTTTACTTTGCTCAGTTAGTTGCCTGATTTCAGGGAAATGATTGCTATCGCACTTTGTGTCTATGTATGCGTGTGCGTTTGTTAGTGTGTATGCGTATGATTGCGCTTGTGCGGAAAAGGAAATCTCGATCCAGTTATGGAGGATAAAATGTCCCATATATCATTGGATTTGGATAGAATGAAATACTATATGTTCGACTTTTAGCACTAATGGATTTGTACACTTTCTCAAGCAATTCATATACTTATGTATATTCTCATGACCTGTACTTGACCCTGTTGAGATATGTACTTGTATTAATTGATTCCATCGTTAAGCCTTATCAGTGGCCATTACCAAAAACCCTTCAGTACATTTTACTTCGCCGCAAAATCCTGAGTGGTATCTGGGAGAATCTGCTACGGCTGTTGAAGTTATAGTCAGTATGACAGCCCTTGACATCCATGGTGACGAATTCGCACGAGTATACAGCGTCCTTTGGTTGAGGTTTGCGACCGTCATACTATCCGTCTATAGAAGCCAAAAGAGCAGAGGTAAAAGCTTCAGAATGTGATAGCAACGGTCGTATACCTCAACCAAAGGACGGTGGATCAACAGATTGATACCGTACATCAATTCGTAGATAGACTGACGACATGGAAATCTGGGTTTTCATTCGTAGATAGGACTAACTACATGAAACCTGGATTTCCATTCATAGATAGACTGACGAAATGGGAACCTAGGCTTACATTCTTAGATAGAACAAACGGCATGGAGACCTGGATCTCCACCTGACCTAAAGTAGACAGGGATGCCTTAGAAGCTCCACACTTGTACAGATTCCATCATGATAATATTCCGAACTGTCTGACGTCTGCAGAATGTTAACAGACTCTAAGCATATATTATTTTATTGCTTTTTAAGTATAAGGAAAGAACTTAAAACTGCTAATTTTACGTGGGAAAGTTTGACGACAGTTATTGTTCATTTCACTGAGAATTAGGGAAAGTTGTCAGCGTTGGGTCAGTCTCAATCATGACAAAGCTGAGATATATAAAACTGATTAGGTGTCCATTAGTCTGTACTATATAAGAGACTTAAATGTGTTATTACTCCGACGAAGTAATACTTAATCAGGTGGTTGCGTGGGGTTCCGTGCCCATATACCGGTGAGAGAGTTGTGGGTGGGAAGAAGCGATTGGAGAAGAGAGGCAGTGAGCTTCTTTACGGATAGTCAAAGCTTGGCGGAAAGTTGGTGGAGGGGTTTATTGCCAGGAGCTCTCTATCAACTCCAGTCTTCAGACTTCTTGACTATTGCAGTGTCTTCCAACCCGAGGTTGCAGGCATTAAGGTAGCAGTAGATTTACTGCTCTGGGATGCAGTCTTCTTCCAGAAGTGATCATCTACTCAGATAACAGGGCGGTGATACTAGCCTTACGCTCAGAATTGGTCAAGGAGTGCCTAACCTCGCTATCAATAGCATTGAGATAAGACTGGTATGGAGTGCCAGGCCACAGCGGAATCACAGGAAATTGTAAAGCTGAAGAGCTAACAAGGAAAGGCTCCCGTATCCTTTTGACCACCATCGGCACTTGCGCTGTCGCAAAAGTCTTTGGCCCAAGATCGATCGCAAGAGATCTAGTGATCTCTTTGCCCTCAGTAAGGCTAGCTTCTCCCTAGTTGTGGGACTTTTAACAGGCCATTGTCCTATTGCCGTAAGTTTTACCAGACGACTTCGCACAAGCTGTTTGGAAAAAGAGTAGGTGGCAACAACTCGTGTTGTCCCGCGTTTGGGCGGTCAAGACTTAAACAAACAAACAAAACAAAAACCAAATGATGACTACGAGTCACAGGTTTTTGAGATAAAAAACCTAAGTGGAGAAAATTATTCTTAAAAGTTTCCTAATCGCTTTTTAAAGTGCTTTAACCAAAAGCTAGTCAAATATTCAGTAACATTTCCGAAACAAGAAAAGGTTGAGTCAACAGAGAGTGCAAATTTAGTTCTCACTCCGAAAATTATAGACATAGTACAACATAATCGCAACACCATCACCCATCTTGAGACCCAGCATTAGAAGCCGTAGTTGAGAGTTTACGAAAACCGTGGAGAGCCAATTCCGTGCCGTTCGCAGCAACTTGAACTGGCGTATGGAACGACTTGACGCATCTTAAATCTAAAGCATACAAAATACGGTTTGTGCAAGAAATGAAGCGGCTCGACCTTGCCAAGCGACATTGCTTCGCTCTATGGTCTCTTGTTCAAGTTTCAAGAAGATCTGACGTTTTCGAGCCAAATTTTTGTTCATCTACGAGGCTCATTTCTGACTCAATGACTATGGAAACAAGAAAATTTTCACATTTGGGACGAAGAACAACCTGAAGTGATTCAAGAGCTGTCATTTCAACCAGAAAAAGCAACGGTTTGGTATGGTTTGTGGGCCGATGGAATCATCGCTCCATATTTCTTCAAAAATGATGACGGCAACATGTCCATAAAACCAATTATTTGATGACTGACATTAAAGCTCGCGATTTCGGTAACATTTAGTTTCAACAAGACGGTGTGATATCACACCGTTCCTTTGGTTTATGTAAAGTCTAAAAACTATGCAAGCAATCCCGCTTCGATTCAAGCCTTGGAGCAAAACATTCATTTATCATTGCCATCCGCCAGTTACCAGGTTTTTTCTTCAAAAAAGTAGAGTATCTAGAAATGGATCACCCATCATTAATGAATTCCATATATCCATGCGTAGCTGATATTTAAGCTATTTCTTCTTTTTGGTGATGACTTTAATGAGATATTAAGCTCACCACGTAGCTATTTAGAGGGTGGTAACTATGTAGTATTTCTTGTTATCTGGCGCGTCGATAAGATCTGATTATAAGAAAAAAAAATTATAAGGCGGAGTACCTTCCCGTCACTATAATACCTCATACTTGGAGAAAATTTGGAGGAAGATTCTAAGAATCTATTTTTCGCAGTACCAAGCGAAAAGGTTTATTCGTTTTTTACAAACCCTAATGTATATCCTTAAGGTTTTAAACCAATTGACACAAAAGTTTACTAAGTGTACCCCTTAAGAACAATGCGCAGGCCTCCAAAAATTATTTTAGAAACCCAAAATATACTTTTCTTTTATTATTTCAATATTACATGTCAAAAAAAGACATAGTTTGAAATACAATATGCTTTCAAGACGTAGCTTCAACAAATGTCTGCATAAACATTTCTACACTTTAAAAGAAGTCAACTTGTGTTCAACTTTTCTGCTAACCTAAAAAAAATATAAAAAATCAGCTCATAATTTCCCACACACCAACGCAGGGAACATATAGTAATGCAGCGAAATGTTGCTCCCTTCCACCAATGTCACTCATACGCCAGCGCCTTGATGCGCTTATCAAGCGTAGCATCGCATTGAAATGTGAAATGCACTCATTCCGCTTGAACTGCAACATTTAAACGCAAAGCGACAGCACGAGCAACAACAGCAACGAGTTGAGGCGTGCAGAATTCGTTATGTATTTAACCGTTAAATCAGACATTTTGACATTTACCTGCAGCTTACATTACAGGCTGCTGGCGAAAAGCCCTTACACGACCAAAGGAACCGAACGCCTGCTGCCGCTGCTGACATTGTCGCGATTGCTGTTGTTGCTTTTATGTTGTTGCACTTATTGCTTTTGTTGTTTTTGCTATTGTCGTTTTTGTTGTTGTTGTTTTTGCTGTCGATTCAGCGCAATTAAGGCAGATTTCACTTTTCATATTCATGCACCAAGCAGAAGGCAAAACGGCAACGCGCTGAAAGCGAAAATCTCACGAATGATGCGCTGAAGGTACAGACAACACATACACACATGTACATAGACAACACTCGTGCCTAGCAAACAATCAATAAGCACTCTTCCTTTCCATTGCCACGTTGACTCTAGTCGGCGAATTCGATGCGCTCCTTTGCGTTCGCTCCAGCCCTGCCAGCTGCCGGTGCATATTTTGCGGCGTTGACTGGCTTTTGACCTCGCCACTCGACTCAAGTACCCACAAAAACATATGTTGGCCTGGTGCTTACCCGACGCGCTGCGGAATTCTCTGGGCAGTGTCATTATTATTTTCGCTTTTCCTTAGCCAGCCATATTGTTGTAGCTGGAAGTTGCTGTTGATGCAGGTCTCAAGCGCTAATACGTGAAGTGAAGAAGCATATATAGTAAGTATTCGCAGCCTGCCCAAAGTTGTCAGACAAGAAAGCGCCGCACTTAGCCACGCCGCACTGCATCATTGTATCACGTTCTTGGCGCATTTTCATGCACTTTCTCCCAATTCTGGATACCACATACACACACAAATACACATCCGCGTTGGACGCGCACAAACACATTGGCTTTGTGGAGCCACAGAGACCACTGCAACCGCGGCCGTTGCCGTTCCCGGGCCGGGGGTTCATCTTCGATATGGCTGACTTTCGGCACTTGGCCGTCTGCTGCGCTGGTTTGCAAACCTGCCTGGAATGTACTTACTCACTCAGCGCTCAGGCTAAATATGCACAGACAGTTTTTAGCTCGTTTTGCATTCCTGTTTTTTGCATTTCCATTTCTTTTTTTCTATATAAAACATACATTCATGCCATTTATTCACAATTTTTATCTTCTGCCGGCTGCGCATTGGAGGTCAGCAGCGCACCGCATTTTTGTGGCTGCGACTAGCTGGATTCCGGCGTTATCGTCATCAGAGTCATCATCATCATCACGAATACCACCGCACAACATCAACAGTAATGGCATCATCATTGTGATGGCCGCCATCATCATCTCCTCACACATAACCGTCTGTCAGCTAAAAGCATAATGACGAAAACAACAAAAACACAAATCGCAAATCTTGTTGTTTTTCCATTCAAGTTGCCACTGCCAGTGCCACCAACCAGCAGGAAGACACCGCACCAAACCAAACCAAACCAAAGCAGCCCGAGCTAACGACATCAAATGACGCCAGCGCGCCGTCGTCTTGTCTGTGGTTTGGTTGCGTCGCTGCTGCTGTTACTGCCGCTGGCCGCGGACTGGTTGCATTGCGCTGCTTCACTTTTTCCTGCATTTGAATATGCAAATCGTTTGTTGGTTGGTTATTTTTATCGTTTTGTTACGTCTTTGTTGTTGCTTTGTTGTCTGCAAGCACGAGCATTTCTCATCAATTTTTATTGACATCACTTTTCCAGCATTTTTTCACTCTTGCTCTTCGACACAAATTTTCGGTTGTAATTTGTTGGTTTTTGTTGTTTTTTGTTGTTTTTTTCGGTTTTTTGTTGTTTTGGCTGCTTTCATTGCGCCAATTTTGCACAAATAACCTGTATATTGGCTGCATTAACCCGACTTGCAAATCTGGTAATAATAATGAACTTCAAAAATTAAGACGGAGAAAATTCTTGACACCGCAGCGACGAACGCTTTTTTGGGATTTGATTTCTGCGCGAAAATTGGAACTTTGAATATTCAGAAAATTTTAACTTAAAGCGGACGAGGTTAGAGTTTCAATATTATATGATAGTGACGCAGTTTCGGGAATGTAAACAAAGAAAAAAGAAATAGCAGGCGGAGCATGAATAATTACTTTCTCCCTTCCCACCATTTTAAAAAAAAAGCCTAACTTCAACCGTTTTTGGGGAAAAAAATTTGTAGAGGCTGCAGAGTTTGACCATTGAAAAGTTGGTTGGTGTGTTAGATGTATTTTTCCGAGATTATAAAAAGGGTGGAAATTTTGCGAAACTTTGCTTTTTTTGCGGGTTCCCCCATGGGAAAAATTTAACGAAATGGAAAAAAAAAGGTTTAAAAAAAAATTTTTAAAAAAAAGTTGGTGGAAAAAAAGGCAAAAAAAAAAAACCCCGGTTTTTTTTGGAAAAAAAAAAATAAATTTTTTTTGGATTTTTTTTTTTTGAAAATTTTTTTTGGGAATTTTTGAAAAAATTTATTTTTTATCAAAAACCCCCTTAATTTTTTAACATAAAATTGGTTAAATTAAAAATTTTTAAAAATCTTTTAAAGTTCGAAAAAATAAAAGGGTGTTTTTTTTGTTTGACTTTTTGAATTGCGCCCCTGGGGCCGCCACAAAAAAGGTTATCAGAATTTTTCTTTTGGTTGTAATTTTAGATTTCTAAATTTTAAAAAATGGAAAGGAAAATTTTTGTGAATTGTGGAATGGGTTTATTTAAAAAACCCAAAAAAGACCCAACTTAAAATTTTGGTTTTAAAATTTTATTTTCTTCAAAACTTAATTGAAAAACAATTTTCAATTTTTTTCCCTCCGGAGGCAAAATTTTTAAAGGTTTTCCCAAAGTAAACATGTTTTTTTAACTTGGGCCCCCCGGGCCCGGAAATTCCATCGAAACTGTGCGTTACGAAATAGCCGTCTCTTTGTTTTCATTTTGAGGCATTTCCAAAAAACCCCTTTTTAACCTTTTTAACCATTTTGATTCCCCGAAAGGGGTGCACTTTTTCCGCGGAAAATGAAAAAAATTTTTGCTGAATAAAGTTAAAGAAAATTTTAAAGAAATAAAAAAAAAAAACCTTTTTAAAATATTGTATTTGGGTTTGGTTTTAAAGGGGCCCCAAAAAACCCAATCTAAAAGGGAAGCCACCAAGGGGGGAAAACCAAAAATTCCCCAATGAAAAAGAAAAATAAAGAAAATTTTTTTTATTAAATTCCCGGTTTTAATTTTTTGGGGGAAGTTTTGATTTGGGGGAATTTCAAAAAAGTTCCTTTTTGGGCCGTTTAATTCCCTTCCCTTCACAAGTTTTTCCATTATTTGAAAAAAATTTCCCCCTTTTAACCTTTTAAACTCCCCAAAATTAAATTTGGGCCCCCAACTTTTCCTTTGGAAAAATCTTTTTGTGTTTGGAAGAAGAAAGCAAATTTCAAATAAATTTTGTTTTGCCGGTTTTGGAAAAAAAATTTAAACTAGTTCCCTTGTTTTAGCAAGACTTTTTATCACAACAAAAGTTTTTGAATGCACAAAGCATGCAGTGAAGGTCGTGAAGCTTGCCTTCATTCGTCCATCCAATCGGTTAATGACGATAACGTCGAAAAAGTTAAATAAATGGAGCCTGAAAATCGTCTTGTCTGGCAACTGAAACTCTATCTCGAAACATCTATTATAGACTGACTCAATACATTTTGGTTAAAGTTTTGGGTATGAAAATCAAAATACTACTGACACAAAATCTTATAGAACATCAGTAGAGGATTAATACACTTTACCAATTACATTTTGGGGCCACACCTTGAAATATTTCGGTGCGCCGTTTGTTTTATTCATGAAAAGCTTTTCCCACAAAATTTTTTTTTGGGGGTTTAGCCAAATTATTTGAAACTGAACTAGCCCACAAACATTACCTAAAATGTTCAATCTTATGATTACTTGTATTTTAAGTGCGCTATAAAGTTTGTAACACCGGGAAGGAAACGTCGAAGGCCCTCTAAAGAATATCTTACAAATGATCAGCGTGACGAGCTGAGTCGATTTAGCCATTTTTCCACGAGATCTCAATCTGAAATTTCGGATATATAATTTTGTTCTAAGCAAGCTACTCTGTTATCGGAACCATCGATATCGGATCACTAAAGAATATAGCTCAATTGTTCTGTGTTTGTTCAAAATCAAGTATGGAAAACTTTTTTATTTGTAAAAGGTATTATGGCATCGGAAAAACCCCTGTTAAATATGCCCCTTTCGAAAATTTAAAAATTTGGTTAAAGGGGCTGCTTAAATTATATGGGGCCAAAAAAAGAGGCCGACCTTTAAACCGTTTTCTTACAAAAGTGTTAAGGGAATTTAGGGGTTAAAATCAGAAACAAAAAAAAATTAATTTTCAAAATTTTTTTTTTTTTGCCCCCTTAAAAAGGTTTTTTTACAAAATAAATTTGGGAATTATTAAAATTGGACAAAAAAAATTTTTAAAAAAAAATCCTTTTCAAATTTTTTTATTTTTTTCCAAAAAAAGGTCCTCGGGAAACCTAAGTTTTGGGAAAAAATCCCAATTTGGCAAAAAAAAAGGGTTTTTTAAAAAAAATCCTTCCGATCAAAGGCCCATTTTTTTTTTCAAAACTTAAAAAATTTCTCCCCAGGAAAATTTTTTTAAGTTTTTTAAAAAACAAAAAATTTTGGGTTTTTAAAAAACGGTTTAAAAAAAAACTTTTTTTGAACACCCGAGTTTTTTGATTTGCAATAAATTTTTTAAAATTAAATTTTTGGAATTTTAACCGTTAAAAATTTTTGAGAAAATTAAATTTTTTTTTAAGATTTTTTAAAAAAAACTTTTCCAAACGGAAAAAATGCCAAAAACAAATTAATTTTTTTTTTTTAAATTTTAACTGCACCTAACCCCTTAAGACGGTAAACCTCAGTGGGGTTTGCGATTTTTACAAAATCCAAAAAAAAAATTTGTCTCAAATTTTGTATTTCTAACCACATTTCCTGTGTAATTTTTTGGAAAAGGCTTACGATGATTCAATTTTTTCAAAAACACAAGCCTACCATGAGTGGTACAAAGCTTTCCAAAACAGCCGAGTGATCGTTGAAGACATACCTCGTTCAGGTCGACCTCTTCCCAACTGATGAAAATATTATTAAGGTGGAGGATATGGTGCCTGAAAATCGTCAGGAAAAATAAAGAGTTTAAAAAAGCCTCGAATTTCACGCGATTTCCCTTCGAAATTTTTTAAATTTTTGGGGGGGAAACGTGTTATTGTTTGACTAGCCCCATAAAGCTGACTTTTTTTTCCAAAAAGAGTACCGTAAACAGGACCATATTCAACAGATTCGGCTCGGTGTGATTTTTTCTTGTTCCCCAAACAGAAATTGCAGCTCCGTGGAACCCATTTTAGTCGAACGAAGAGATAAAACCAAATTCGCTGAAAGAGCTGAAGGTCATCACAAAAAGTGTTAATGAAAAGTGTTTTGAGGACCCCAAAACCCTTGGGATAAGTGAAGGGCTATTTTTTAAAGGGGAAGACAGAATAAATTTTGATGAATAATTAAATTTTTAGCTTTTTATTTACAATTTCCTAGTACTTTTTTTTTTTTTTTTTTCTTTTTATAACAAATTGGTGACTAAATCAGTTACCAAACCTTTTCGAAAAATTTCTCTACATATTAGGTAAGAAAAACTTTCATAGACTATCAATCTCTTTCACATTATATAACACCCTACTACTATACATATCTACATATGGAAATATTAAAATGGTTGTATAAAATAATTATTAAGCTCTTATTATTCCCACGTTTATATAAAAGAATTAAAAACTGTCACATTGCTGTAATATGAAAATTTAAAAACCTATGTAAGTCCAACTCTCTGCGCAATAGTTTTCAGCAAAAAATTTTCCCATCGAAAACACTTTCTCACACACTCACCTTTTCCAAAACCCAAACCCACTGGCCAAAAATTTGACATGCATTTACCGATTTACCGCTAGGCGTAGTAAAATGACAAATGCACGAAAAAATTAACAATTTGACAATAAAAGCAATCACTTGGCAATACAATATTTTTTCATGCTCACCAATATTATTCACACCACAAACGGCATCAACTACCTACAAACATACATACATATATGCATACACACATGGGCTGGACCAACGCTTAGTTTCCAAGCTGTGCTGACAGTTAGATTGATTGAATGTCAATCCGCTTGACTGACTGCGCATGCCTGACTGACCAGCAAAGGTGGATATGATTACTGCATGCACACTTTTTGCGCTTCGATTTTTTTGATATTTTATTTTTGTTTTTGCTTCGCACTTACCTGCAGTGAAAGGAAAACCATAACAGTCAATAAAATCTTTTTGATCCGCATCTTTCTCATTTTGTTGGCTTTTTTGTTGTGTTGCTACTGTTTGGGATTTCCTTTAACTTCCGTACGTGGGTCGTAGTTGTTTTTTTTTTTTTTTTGTGATTGGTGTTGGTTATCGTCGATATATGATAGCTTTTATTGTCTGTCGATGTTTATGTTGCTCTTTGTTGTTGCTGTTGTTATGGTGTTATACTGTTTGTAGCGTAAAAACTGTGAAAGAAAAATGAAAGTAAAAGAATATAAATAAAATGCTTGCAATCATCGATGGATATCTTTACTTCCCATAATTATGGGAAAAAATTATTAGCCAGCGTTTTAATTGGCGTTCAATGGAGTGTTGTTGTTGCAAATGAATGACAATAATGCGGCAATTATAATTATATTATTGTAATTTGAAAAAATTAGCGACATGAAAGTGATTACAAATGAAAAGCCGCAGGACTGGGTCAACAGGTTTATGGCAACTCATTTTATGGGTGTCTCATAAACTTTCCTGCTGCCGTGAATTGATTGTATAATCCTCTTTGTTTGGTGTAGAAACGTGAAATAAATTTCAATTTTTTCATGTAGGCGTTCGTTTCAAACAATTTTTTGTGAAATTCTGCAAAAAAAAAATGTTTAGACAACATGTAACTATGACAGCTTACTACCAGAAAGCATTTCCCTTTAACAGATTGAATGGGTTTTCCTTAAAGGGGTTTTAAAAAGGTTTACGAGTTTTCATCAATCGGTTTTTTTTATTGTTTAAAATTCCCTTTAAAAATATTGTCCTAAACTTTCAAGTTGACCGAATAGTTTCGGAAATACCGCTTTGAGAACTTGTGCGCTCAGGGGTAGCTGGACCAAGTGCGCCGTTTTTTAAAGGTTTTTTCGAAACTGTGTTTTTGAAGCCAGTTGGCGAGTTTTTTTAGAAAACTGTCAACCGATCTTCATGAAGTTTTACACAAGGGTTTGAGATATTATTCTTAAAGACTTAGACGAAGGTTGTTTTTCGATTACAACTAATTCCAAAAAAGTTGCGCGTCATTTTCATGTTTTACTGAAAATATCTGCCAAAAATCCAATTTTCAGTTTTTTCCGTTAGTCCAAGTTCTAAGTTAGGGTTTTAACTAGAACACGTATTTTTTTTCCCCTTTTTAAGGAGTTATTCTGCCAATGCGGATGCATATTTTTTCCAAGAGGTCACCGGTAACGTAGTTGCAATGGCCAAGCTTCAAATATTTTTTCCAAAAATTTGAGAATTTCACTGTTAATAGTGTATGGTTGTAACAATAAAAAATTCTAATAAAATTTTTAATTTTTTATATCAGAAAAAAATTGCTGAAAAAGACTGTTTTTTACCCGAGGAAACCCATGTAACACCTTATCTATTTATAAAGGTTTGAAAAATGTTTTTTTTTTATTATTTTATATGCTTCGACAGGCTTTAACCTTTCCCTATGGAATGTTAAATCATTGTATTCAGGATTGGCTCAGTTTAGTTCAGTAAGTAATGTCTCCAGAATACTTTTTCTTGACATCTCCAAATGTCACAGGCGTTGGTTATAAAAAAAATTAATGAAGCAAAACTCGATATAAATTGAGAGAAAATATCTCTTCTCAAAAAAGCTTTAAACTTATTTGATTTCGGTGATCAAAGTAAATACGATTGCGGTGTAATTATTCTATGGCTTGCGCGTCCTCCAAAGCCAATATTAAATGCTTAACAACAATGGCTATCAACGAATATTTAATTACAGTTTCAAATTAGGCTTTCAGAGCATAGAAAAATATGGTAAAGCTATTGTATAAATTTCCTTATAGAGTAGTAAAACTTCCAGATGATAAGTTCCCAATACAAGGAGACTAAATCAAGAGCTATTGAAGGATCTTTATTGCGGAAAATTTTTCACACGTTAAGGCGGTATTCTACTCTACAATTTTGAAAAATTCAATTTTTTTCATATATTTAAAGTTTAGACTTTCAAAAATATGACCTTGGAAGGATTTTTCAAAATTCGACTAATTTTCGGAGATACAGCCGATTTTGTGATAGTGGCGTCCGTGTTCACTAGAATTGTCTCCTAAACTTTAAACACGAAACTACTTTTTTCCACACGGTACCGACATTATCTCAAGTTCTATACAACCGATTTACTTGAAATTTTGCGTGAACCTTCTTTATATAATCCTTTATCATTTCCATCAGCATCGTGTCAAAATTTTTGTTTTTAATATTTAAAAAAAAATTCAGGAATTTCAAAAAAAAGTGTAAAAAATTATTTTTATTTTCAGGCAGTCGCCGTTTTTCAAAAAAACATTTTTTCGTGTTCCTGGACTATAACAGCATCCTTACTGATTAAGAATTTCTTTTGATTTTTTTTCAGATCACCAGGAGAGTCAGGAGAGTCATGTCACCAGAATGCGCCATTTTTTTTTTTTTACACATGTCTCTCCTCCTCGCTCTAATTATTTTATTTTTTAATATTTTTTTGTAAAATTTTGTTTCTGTATTCTTAAGATATCAATAAAAAAAACCATAAAAAATGGATAGTAAAAATATTTTTGTTTTTTTTTTTAAATAAAATTCAAAAAACTGCCCAAAATTTGATTGCTAGATTAGAGTATCCCCTTAAGAAACTTAATATTTGAAATTATTTGGTTTAGAGTTTAATTCTTAAAACATTTTATGAAACTTTGTACATTCCTTAGACCTATACAAGACACAATTTTTCTCTAAATCAATAACGGGATGTCGAATTGATTAAAATTTAAAAGTTTTCTCCGATAAAAATTGTGTTCATTTAATGTCGTTCATTGAGACTTATTCCGCTTGGATCCTTCATCTTCTTCTTTATTTACGTATAGACATGATTTTGTCCATAATACAATTAAAAAAGTTCAAAAATTCAAAATAACGCCGTTTAAAACATTTATAATTTTTTTTTAACAATATTTTAATCGTTTTTGACCTGCCAAGCCTCGATATTTAATCAGATCAGAAAATTGTAAGTCATTGTGTGAAAAACTATATACAAAACAGACGGAAAAAGCCAATAGTCAACGAAACATTAACTCTCTGTAATCACTCAAGCAAATTTGAAGAAAATACAAGGTTTTCCAATAAAAGTGATATGATTTCTTAAAAAAACGCAGCTATTGTTAAAGAAATTCAAATATTTTTAATTAGTGTGAAGTGCAGTCGATACGATTCTTCTAAATAAAATATCGTTCAATTACCTGCCCTTCAACTTTCAAGTACTTTTCCACTAGTCATGAATAGGACGTTCAATATTGACTTCTAAACCTTGAAGAGAATCTGGTTTATTGCTAAAGACCAATGACTTAAACTAAACTCACAAGAAGTAGTCTTATTAGTGTCAAATCACAAAGATTTGGAGGCTCTTCAATGTCACAATTTCTTGAAATAATCGAAACTCCAAACTTTTCTCGCAATAATTCGATTGTTGCAAGTGCTGTGTGGCACGTAGCGCCGTCTTGTTGAAATCACATGTTGTCAAGATCAACTTCTTTCAATTGCGGTCATAAAAAGTTAGTTATCACCGATCTTTACCGCTCTCCACAGGCAGTAATGATGTCATCTGCTTCATTTCGAAAGAAGTATGGACGGATGATTCCACCAGACCAAAAATCGCACCAAATTGACAAAGTTTTTTTGAATGTAATGCTTGTTCATAAATAATTTGTGGATTTTCTTTACACCAGAATTGACAATTTTGTTTACTTATCGCACCAATCAGATTAAAGTGAGACTCATTGCAGAAAATTATTTTCACAAAAAAAATCGTTATCGTTTTTCAGTTGTTCCAAGACAAAGTCAGCAAATTCCCGGCGTTTACGGTGGTCCAATTGCTTCAATTTTGAGTGAGAACAATTTTATGCGGATGCAAGCCCAAATACTTACTCAAAATCCATCAGATTGTGGTTTGAGACGGTCCCAAATCTTGAGAACGTCTTAGAAGCAACAAATTGCGGTCTTCAGTTACACTTGCCTGTACGGTAGCAATATTTTTATGACTTCGAGCGGTTCTTTGTCTTATTGACACTTGATCATTATATAACGAAGATGTATGCTCGAATTGTTCGACATTTCGACTAATAGCGAACCCAGGTGGATGATTATTACGTCCATAAAATGCCAAAAGCGCACGAAAAGTTACAATTGGAGAACGATTATTTTAGTAAACAAAATTAATTATTTTGAAATTTTGTTCTTGCATATATCTTGTCATGATAAAATTGTAAATTTTCATGACAGATCATGACATATTAAAAATGGCCGACACAGCACTTGGAAATCGTGTCATCTCTATCGGAAAACCCGGTAGTTTTGAGGAGAAATTGTTTAAGATAAGTTGATCGAGCTTATTGAACTTAACAGCTACACTATAAGCTATATTTGAAAAATTATTTGAAATTTTAATTTACAATTTTAATGCGCTATTTTCAAAGGTATAGACTGTGGGAATATGTGAAAAATAAAGAAAAAAAAAATTTTCAAAATTTCACCCTTAAAAAATTAATAGATGTATTATATAGCATATATGTACATATATGTTATACTTATATGTATTACTTTTGACTTTTTTGACAACCTAATATAATATGTAACGTAATGTTGCACACCAGCTTTCTATATAGCTTCAGGCAAGCACCCTACAAAATTCGATCAAAAAGTAATTTTCCCAAACACTTGTAAACGCGTTGAAGAAACCTGTGTATTCAAGTAATATTAAAAACGCCTTAAGGCCTCAGCAAATCAAACAAAATTAGACAAAACTTCAAAACTGCAAGCCACAAATAAAAAATCTTATTCAAAACCGCCGGCAAGAGAAGCAACTGTTGACCGCAAAATTTCGTTCAAGCTATTTTAAGCTCCAGCAATAAAAGTGTAAGTGCAAAAGTCACTTTCCTCAGTGTAGCAGCAGCAAAAAAAGCATAAAATAATAATAACAAGCGAGACAAAAGTTAGAAATTACACACATTCGCGCCCACTTAACGCACACTTGCCACACACTTGCCGCGCAAAACACACCACTAACGCGCACTAATACCCGGATGATTGAATAAAAATCGGCTATTGTCTGCTTACAATAACACAGCGCTGATGAATGGCGGTCTATAATTCGAAAAATTGGCCAGCAACCGAAGCTGGTGAGATAAATGACGGAAAGAAGTGATATAAGTAGCGCATAAGAGGCAACAATTTCGCGCGATTCTATTGAAAGTGAAAACGCGTGTGAATGTGCGAATGATGGCGAAAAAGTGAGATCGTTTTCAGCACACTACAACAACCGTTAAGCGTGTGATACGGACACACAATGCGAGAAGCGTAAAGAAATGCGCAAACCGTGCTTCTACTGCTTGGCGGCGCACCACACATCACTCACCGCTGGCTAACTGACCGCCTTCGTGGCCGCGCGAAAATTCTTGTTCGGGTGCGCGAGCATGCTTTGTGGGAAGCGCTGCTGTGCGCAAGCGTATGAAAGACCAATAAAAGATGAATAACAACACCACAAAGTGTATGTGCTGTTGGTGGCGGTCGTAAAAAAAATGAAAATCTCTGTGGTGTGGTGTGGTGGGTGCACGTCAGCGACTGCTCGCTCACAGGTGTGTGTGAAGTGGTGAAATAGAAAATCTTCTTTATAACTCAATGTTTGATCATAATTTACAATACGTTGTGCGCGCGTGTGCAGCCGCCAACAACAACAACTGCTGCATTATTTGAATGCTTAGTTTAGAAATTCTGTTGCGCCGCAATGACTCTCAAGAGAAAAGTGTTAATTGGCCTTTAATATATGCAGACGCTAATAAATAAATATGTACTTACGCAGCGTGTGTGTACACAGCTAAATGTGTGCACAATGAAAAGTGGGTCAAAATGCTTTGCAACTGTGTGTGTAAATTTTGGAAAATATCCAAGAACGCAGCGCAGTCATAAAACTATTAAAGCTCAATTGCGCGCAGAGAAAGGAAAAGTGTTAACAAGCAACTAATCAAGCATTAAGTGTTATTAAGGAAATTGCTTAATAGCAAAAACAAGCGAGTATTTTAAAATTGTAATAAAAAAGTCGATAAAAAGTTTTGTAATAAAAGTTAATGGATTTGTCATCCACAAGCATGCGAACTAAACTAAAAACAAGAAAAAACGTTAACTTCGGTTGCACCGAAGCTATATGCTATAGTTAACCGATCTGAACAATTTTCTCGGAGATTACATTTTTACTCTATAAAATAATCTATACCAAATTTGGTGAAGATACATTGTCAAATGTGAAAGTTTTCCATATAAGAACTTGATTCCGATCGTTCAGTTTATATGTCAGCTATATGTTATAGTGGTCCGATATCGGCCAGTTCGACAAATGAGCAGCTTCTTGAAGAGAAAATGACGTTTGCAAAATTTCAAAAGGATATCTTAAAAACTGAGGGACTAGTTCGTATATATACTGACAGACTGACGGACGGACAGACAGACGGACATGGCTAAATCGACTCAGCTCAACATACTGATCATTTATATATATACTTTATAGGGTCTCCGACGCTTCCTTCTGGGTGTTACAAACATCGTGACAAACTTAATATACCCTGTTCAGGGTATAAACAGAAGACTCAAGCCACGAACCCAATAGAAAATATTTCCTTAACATACAATTACAAAAAATCATAATTTGAGTAGTAACAGAATATTTGAAATTTAGAACAATAATTCAATGTGCGAAATAAATATATATTTTAAATGTGAGTTTATGAGCTCACGTATTTTTCGTGATTTCTATTGAAATAGAAATATTACTGACAAGTTAGAAAAAAATTTTCCGAACTGCCAAAATTTTCAAGAAATCTACAGTATATAAAGTTTTGGAAACCACAAAGCAGTATAATTCTATAATCTAAAGCCAGAGAACCACTTTCGGTGAAAAACAACACCTTTTGTCAATTTTCCTTTGCAGCAGTATAAGGCAATCGATGCCGTTTTTGCTCTCTCTTCGATATTCAGATTCCATAAAAGCTTCCCATCTAGGATGAACCCTAGATATTTCACTGTATCCGCCGGTTGCAGAGGGATGTCACCCGATTACGTCAGCGGCGCCACCGGGATCTTATATCTTCTAGTAAAAAAACAACTCGGTTTTACTTGGGCTGCCCAATTTGTTACGCCGCTGAGATACCCCTTCGTCAACTCATGCACGGTACTCAGGAACTTTCCTTTGACTAAAAGTGTTACATCGTCTGCATAGGCAATCACTCGGCATCCACGCTCCTCAAGTTTTTCAAGCAGGTGTTTAACAACCAGAATACATAGAAGAGGAGAGTGCACTCTACCTTTTGCCTTACGCACATTTCTTCGAGCATGTGCGTTGCCTCATTCCGTCTCAATTAATCTATCGTTCAGAATACGAAAAATGAGGTGTTTGAGCATTGATTCAACCCAAGAACGTCAGGAATTTTAGTAAGAAGGAGGAGGAATCCATGAAATGTCTCACTTTTTCAAGCAAATCAAACCAAATAAAGCAAATCAGTATTGATGGATTTGATTAAAAATATTTCACTTTCCCTAATTTCCTTTTGTAGGGTTATTTGAAAAGTACAGTATTCGACACCAATTATCGGTCTATTGACGAGCTCAAATCGTCACTTTAATAGAAACCCCGGCAAAAGGAGTCCATTTTCCCGTGGACACATAATTAATGTTATATTAAAAACCAATTATCAAATTGTGAAGAACCAAATTAAACAACAGAGCATGTCGAATAAAAACAGGTTGCAAGGTGCGGCAATTTCAGTTTGGGAAGCAAGAAACAATCACATAGAACCAAATATGAAATATGTCGAATACGGTAACTGATCGGTGGCATTCTTTGCGTTTTTGGCTTTAAATTCGGTCACAATCGTTGCTCAATACGATGGTGCATTATCATCTTGTAAATTGCATTAAAATTGTTCTCCCACTATTCCGACGGATGTGCTCACGCAAACACCAAATAGAACCAACCCCTTATTGACAGCTTATCCCTCCGGAACCAATTAATGATGCACCAAACCACAAATATCGAATAAAACAATGAGCATCACCTTGATTTTTGAGCGGTTTTGTCGTCGCATTTTTAGTTTCGGTTCATTTTTTTTCAATCCAGCCGATGATTGTTGACTGGTCTGCATGTCAAACTCATAAACCCATGTCACATCTGCAATTATAATACTCTTCATGCATGTGGGATCGGAATTCGCACAATTAAGCATGTCCAAAGAGACCTTTTTAAAATACGAATTCAAAAAAAAAATCAGCTTTATCTCGAGGAGTCGAGCAGGAACCTCTTTTATACCCAAAATATCCACCAAAATCACTAGAACGGACTCGCGAAAGATGTCGAGCTCCTTGGCCATATCTCTAACACTTGCGTGACGATTTTCAAGCACCATATCCTTAACCTTTTTAATATTTTCTTGAGTTGAGCGGTTGAAGGTCGTCGGCATGTCTTCAACGATATCTCGTCCATCTTTAAAGGCCTTGTACCACTCGAAGGCTTGTGTTTTTGAATCACCGTAAGCCTTTTCCAACTTTCGCAATAATTCCGCACACGAAATTTGATTAGAAATACAAAATTTTAGACAAAATCTTTGTTCGTTTGCTGTAAACAAACTGGTTGACAGATCGTGCTTATATTTGGCATATTAATTAAGGAGAGTCCTACCAACTAAGCAAAGATTTTTAAAATATTACCCCGGAAATTTAATTACAATTTCCTGGAGCTTTTTTGTCACAATGTATTGAATAAAGTACTTGTTTATCGAAACTTTTTTATTTGATACCTTCACGAAATTTAGCAAAGATTATCTCATAAACTGCGTAGCTCTACAATTTCCAAAAAAAAATTCACATCGAACTACTATGTCATGCGAACTAAACGATCAAAACAGATTATTTTGTTTTTAAGCAATTAAATATTCATTTCCACTTCAATATTCATTTACACTTCAATATTTATATAAGATTATGTACAAACAGAGGCACGTCGGCGCATAAAATGATGAAACAAAATCAAGAAAAAAAAAACGTAACAAAAAAGCAGAAAAATTAGTGACAGCGTGAAAACGCGCAAAGGCAGGCAAAATCAATGAATGAAATAGAAAGAAACTTAAGCTGAGAGCATTGCACTTAAGCGCATTTCGATTACAATAATTAAATGCTGATACGTGCAGTTAGCGTCGAACTGTGTGTGTGTATGTTTATAGACAAATTGCTTGTTGTTGTTGTTGCTGCTGAGCTGTGTCACAATTGTTACGCTTTGCCAAGCCAAAGAAATTTTCAACATTTCTCGCACCGCATGCTGGAGTGTTATTTTAATTGTGAGCATATTTGATTGAAAAGCGTTTGAATTATATAAAGTCATATACACGCACATATACTCATATGTAGTGCAGGTGCTTTGGCATATTGGAGTATGTAATGTTTTTAATTAAAATCTCTTCAACCAAAAACAACTCACGTGTGAATTTTCTCGAAGTTTTGAAAGATATGTCACTCTACAGCTTCAAAAGTGCAGCACTAGCAAGATGTAGGGATAGAGTTGGGGATAGAAAATGCTAGAGGTTGCTTTTTTATATTAGGGGGAAGTGTCGAAAGACGGAGTGCGGAGCTTTAAACCGCTAAACCTATCCTGCTCCCAATTCATATCTCTCCCACCGAACTACCGGATTAAGTATTACTTCATGAGAGAGAGAAGGACTTTAAGTCTCATCTATCATACGGACTAGATGTCTTATATAACTTGGTCATAATTTTTTGTGAAGATTTAGTTCGGACACTTTTACATATGTGATCGCACTTACTTTTTTGCTTGACGTTGACAACCAACTCTTGAGAAATTGATCGATTTTGTTGGGATGGGCGGCTGGAAATCGGTCCATCGGGCACATTAACACGCCTTTAATTGTTTCAAAGGTTATGGTACTATATTAACGACATGATGTATCCACATTTTTAGGAAAATGGGCCTAGAACACACAGAAACGCTATCTTACATAACTGAAAGACCTTAGCGTAGACTGCAAAGAATACTGGACTAAAAACCTTGAATGTGGAGCAAAATACAAAATATGTATAGAAGTTGATAGTTTGGTCTTCCATTTTATCTAAAGTAGTAACCAAAATAATCTTAATATGTAAGTAAGGGAGATCTAAGTTCGGTTGTAACCGAATATTTCACACCATTTGAATTTTCCATAATCAAATCCAAGGAAAAACTTTCAATTGCTTAAGTTTTGTAAGTTATATGGGAGCTAGGGCAAGTTTTCACCCGATTGGATCCATTTTAGGCACAAAAATGCACCGTTATTAAAAAATACGCTCTCTCAATTACATTGAAGGAATTCGCATATTGTATATATAGTATGTGGCATAAAGTCAACTGGAACTTCAAAAATTATCGATAAAAAATGCGCAATCGGAACCACATATTCGGTATGTAAGGACTTGAATAGTTTAAGTTTGAATTAGACTTTAAGCGAATTGGACTTAAATTGTGTTATGTTGGAGTTCACTCAAGTGAGGAAGTTTCTCTGAACGCCATTCACTTGTGAGTAGCCAAAACGATTCATGACTTCTGTTCTTAGCTCAAGTATCCTCTGGGTAGCTAAAAAAAAACAAACGTGCGAAGGCGAGCTAAAGTAAGAAGGCGAAACATGCTCCCCATGGTTGTTTGCTGGGTTTAGGCCCTACCACTTAAAAAACACCCCCATTGAAAAGAAGAAAACAGCCTCGGATGAGAGATCTTTTTCGGCTATAACCGCCTAGGCGGTGTATACGCCAATAAAGAAGAAGAAGGAAATAGGCGTGGCTGTCGTTCGATTTCCTTTGTTTTTACACTGGATCATGGAAATTTGAATGTAACATTATATACCAAATTTGCTCGATATCGGTAGAGTAGGTACTGAGATTTGGCTTTTTGGCGAAAAGGGGGAGATGTCATGATATTTGTAAATTTTCGACCCCGGTTCATATAAAATCCTCTTGTATTATCCCAGGTATAAAGTTTAATGTCTCTAAGATATTATGTTATTGAATTATCTCGGGTTTAGTAGTTTTCAACAGAACCATTATATGGGGAGTAGACGGAGTTATTATCCGATTTCATCAGTGTTTACAGTTTCGATTGGATTGCTTAGGTAATTTGTCCAGTTGTGATATTATGCCTTAAGTGGTTTAAGAGATGAGATTTCTATGTCTTAAGTGGTGTAAGAGCTGAGATTTTAGATTGCGTGACTGCGCCCGTCTAACAAATTACTGTTTTATATCTTAATTTAGTATTTATTTATGGCAATTAATTTATAGATTTTTTTTTTGGTTTAATGGTGTTTTGTGGGCGTGACAATCTTTTTCACGTCTCGTCTATATCTAACTCGATTATTTATCGGTGATACAAACAAATGTTAAAATCAGATGACTTAGCTTTTACTACGGTCAATAGGAGCATAATCAGCCCCAAATTTTAGGAGAAAGCACTTTGGTAAATGCTACCAGAAAATAACTACTCCTTAGCTTTCACCTCTGAGCTGATTGTAGAAAAATACTTCAATGGTAGATCTTCAAGTGAAGTAAAAATAAATCACATTTTGTAATAGAGTTACCAAGCATCAAAAACTAAAAGAAAATCACTCGAAAGCCTTTCGAGAGGTCTTCATTCTAACATTGCTTTAGAATAGAGTTAACAATATGTTTATTTGGCAGCAAATTTGGGTTTCTTTAATCATATTGAGTTATAAATTTCAAAAAAAAAAAATGGCTGTTACACTAAACCAATTCGAAGATATTGATTCATGAGTAAAACAGTAAGTTCTTCGGTTTTCGAAATTTTCCTAATAAATCGAAATGTTTGTCTTAAAAATTAGAAATAAACCTTACTGAAAAACAATATTATTAATCGAAAGTTGAAGTTTTTAGAAAAACCAGAATTGTTTTTACGACGAAATTCGCAAAAAATTTTTTTTTTCACCACAAATATTATTTAATTAAATTAATTAAAAAGTCTACCCTCTCATTAAACCTCAAGTGCAGGTGGCAAAAGTAGAATATCTAACTAACAAAATTTCTCTAAACAAATTGTGGCTTTCCATTTCATTTCATTTCAAAAACTTGTTTGCCATTATTATACCTCATAACATCTCTTTAATTATCACCTGCAACTTTCGTTTCATTAGACCTTTTGCCTGCAGCACTTAGCCACCTGCGCACGCGCACAAATAACCCGAGCCAATCAGAGAATTCTAAATAGCAGCAATTAAATTCACCTGCAATCGGTTAATTGTGAACTTTGTGGCATTTCAATTAAGTGTTAGCACCTTTACAATTAGCAAAGCACCAACACCATTCAAATAATGCAAGCTCACTTTCAAAGCATCTTCGATGGAGAACCGGTGAAGAAAACGAGCAGACAGAATGGTTAAATTGACATAAAGGCGCTGAGATGAGAAAAGAGGGCGAGAGTAATGACAAGCAATTAAGAAAAATAAATATAAAAAATGAAATTTTCAACACCAATGATTAGACTATTCTGCGAGACAGCTCTTTTGGGACTATTAAAGTGGCCGACACTTAACCTCAACAAAGTGGCAAGGTGATGGTATTCTAAACTTATAAGTACTTAAGTGAATCTCTAAGTACGCATGCTTGTACCTGTGTATGTATATACATATATGTATGTGTATGAAAAGTAAATATAAAAACAAATCATAAAAATACCGTTGGAAAAAGAGAAATTAAAGCTGCAGTCAGTGCGTCTGACTAAACACCAGTGGGAATGCGTGTACGTCTATGTGCACTCACACATCTATGTGTAAACATATATAAGTACGTGTAAGTGCTGCAGCGGCGTTGAACTTAATAATTTGATAGGTATTTGTTATGGTTAAATGATTAGAGCTGAAAGTGCATTTCACCACTGCAATAAGTAAATAATATATAAGTACATACGAGTGTATATATATGGTACATATATGCATGCATATATCTATATATATATATAATATCTGTCAAATGCTTGGCAAATACATTGTCTCTGCTTTGAAGCGTGACATCGAACGGTGGCCGGCAGTTGAACTTAGGACTATAAGTGCGCGTAGAAGCATATTTTGAAAGTTTTGAAATATTTGGCTAATACTTCAGGGAAATTAAGAAACATTTTTAAAACTTTTCAAGTTTTATAAAGCGCAGTTTTGCTAGTTTATTTGGAACTGCAGGGATTTATATGGAAGGATAAGGTCATATGCAAAAGTTCAGGCAAGTGAGGAAAGCTCTCTGGGCGCCATTTACATGGGAGTGGGCAGAAATGATTATTTTAAATATGGCTCAAGCAGCTCATGACTTTCGATCTTAGACCAAGTATTCTCCGGGTATCCAAAAAAGCATCCGTTTAAAAGCGAGATAAAGTGAGTAGGCGAAACATCCTCCTCCCAGGTTTGTGCTTTGGGTTTGGGATCCGCCACGTCAAAAACACCCCTAATGAAAGGAAGAAAACAGAAAAAACTCAACTCTAAGAGCATTCGACGCAGTACCCGCCGGGGAAAGCAGAGTAAGAGGAAGACATCCACTCCGTCGGAAAGACCAGGTAGAAAAGGACTTGGCTATACTCATAATATAACCGCGTAAGTAGCGTCAATGTTAATAAAGAAGAAGAAGTTATATGAGTATAGATTTGGATTTGTAACCACAAGCTGACATTTCGGTGATACTCGATTGGCTTACTATAATAACAATTACAATGAAGTCGTATTAGCTTACAATATCAACACTAACTAACCGATTAACTGAAAAAAAGCTTGTTGAACCTAAAAATGTACATAGCAGGATTGAAAAATAAAAGCATGAGAGAATAAGACCAAAATTCAATGACAGAATATACAATAATAGACTAAAAAAATATAAAAACAAACCTTAACTTTTGTTGCAGGTCAGCTATAATGCCGTTCGCTGGGTAATTTTTTATAGCATAAAAGGATAGAAAACGATCCCTACCTTGATTTTGAATAAAAATCTTTTCGATACCAGAACTTAATTTTCACCGTAAAGATTGTATGGCATATATTTTAATGGTCCGATATCGAAGATTCTGAAAAAAATGAGCTTCTTGAGGAGAGAATAACATACGCAAAATTTTTGAACGTTGACTCAGAAAACAAAAGACTTGTTTGCGTATAGATAGAGACCAAGAGACAGTCGTACACGGCTAAATGAACTCAGGTCGTCTCGCTGATTAGTTATATATACACCTTTTGGGGTGAAAAACTTGGTATGTTCTGTTAAGGGTAGAAAACTCGATTATAATTTCCGAGAATTACAACAGAAAGCAAAGAAAGCAACAGATTCGTTATTAGATCCTCGTCTAAGATTTTCAAGCGAACATATTCAAGCAGCTAACGGCTAGGAGGTTAAAGCTAACAAGTTTTGTGCTTTCTGGATATTGTATACAGATATTTTGTTTGATTCTAAAATGCTCCTAAGAATAATTTCTTTAAAAAAACGGTTAGAAAAAACGGTTAGAAAAGGTTTCCTAATTCGTTGCTGTTAACTCGGCTTATGAACCTGTCATAAAAATACATGCTTATAACGCGACCCGCTTTCTTCAAGACAGAGGCGCGCTGTAGCCGTCACTATCATGTGAAACAGACATCCATCCTTCCTCGCAAAAGGACTGTGCTACATGGATTGTTTAACATCGGTGCTTATCTTCTTGACCATATTGGCTTGAAAAGATCTGCTCAGCTACCGACAGCATCGCTCTCAGTATCTTAGTACCTAAAGAGCCTCCTCATCGAGATAAGATAACAGTCCTCGAAGAATACTTACACACTATATGCCTGCTGATTTCGATATAACAGCTTCGAATATGGAAAAAGGAGTGTTCACATGAATTTCAATTATTTTTCTATTGCTTTGTCCACTAACCAAAAGAAACGATTGTATTTTCGAATGAAAGCACATTGGTATATATTTGTTCGAACGGTATCGAACGATAATTGCATCTTAGGAAGGAAAGACGAAAAGAATATATGTGGATAAGGTGTTGAGGCTGAATTCCTAAATGTGAGTGAAAAATTCAAAATCTGTGAGAAATTACTTGAAATGTTCGGAAGAGTTTTAAAACCAGGTACTGCAAAACCTTACCATACAAGGGTTGCTATATATATTTCTGGCCTAGGCAACACTAAGTGTTGCCATTGGAAAGTTTGACATTTTTTAGCATAACATCACTCAGAACGTTTTGTCATTTAATCGTGAATTGTTTTATTTACAGGGAATTAAAAAATTCATCTCGTGAAAAATTAACTCGTGAACATTTTCGTGCGATCATTTTTCACAACTTTCGACGTGGATTATCACGACAAGAGTGCATCGATGAACTAAAATCTTTGTATGGCTATGAAGCACCATCCTATAGCACTGTGAAAAACTGATATAGCGAATTCAATCGTGGCCGACGCTCGCTCAAAGACGAATTCCGTGAAGGTCGTCCAAAAACAACCGTTGTGCCAGAAAACATCGATGCCGTACGTAAACTGATAATGCAAGACCGTCATGTAACATATCTTCAGATAGAGGCTATGCATTTCTCATTTGAACACCTGGCCGTGAAAAAGGTTTGTTCTCGTTGGAACCCGCACAACTTGATAATCGCTCAAAAAAAGGCTCGTGTGACGTTTATAAGATCGTCACAGGTGACGAATCATAGATCTCTGCGTATGAGCCCGAAGCAAAACAGCAATCGGAAATGTGGATCGGTTTTTTGCGAGAAGCATTTTTAGGTCAGAAAAGTGAGAACCACGAAAAATTGTCCGAACTTGAAAACAACGGTTAATTTCCGACGCCGTTTAGTCATGAACTTTTTCCTCTGGTTTATGAATATCATCCTTACCTGTGAGTTCTTATTTCTCCTGACTGGATAATCAAGCGAACCAAATGGGTCTAGGAGTGAACGAAGGCAAGACGAAATATCAGACAAAAGTCGTCGCACTCGCGATGAATGCATGAAAATGTGATGTACCGGTAAAGTCGAGAATTCTGGAATTTCTAAAGTCGCCGCAAAATTATGCATGGATTTTTTGCGGATCTTTTTACAGAAACAGAAGTGGCTTAGCGATTTGTCTTTGCTTCTACTCGCATTGACAGGCGAACCAGGGTTTAAGCCTATTTCCGTGAAATGGGTATTCGCTACTCTAACTGTACATCCCAGTAGCAACCGATAGAGAAATTATTTTTATACAACTATTACTCATCCCCAGCATTATATGCCCATAAATCAGTCACAAGTAACCCATAACCTCAAATGACCACAAAACCGATAATTGACGTGATGCTTAATAGGCATTTGCAGAGGAAGCGATTTCGCTTTCGCTAGAAAAATACAACAAACTTTGTAAATAAATATTAACATAGGGCTACCAAATTATCGAAATTTATTTGCATAAACATGCAAAGATGTTTGCGGCCAACGGTGGAAGCTTGCGTAGAATTTCACTTTCAGTGGGCCAGGCGACAAGTCAAAGATGAAAGGCAAAGCATACAATTTTGCTATTGTTCCTACACAAAGGCTTAAACTTTGTATGCTTTTTATGGATGCGTAAATTGTGTGTTTGTGTGTGTGTGTAGTATGAAAGCCATGAGATAACTCACTCACCTGCAATCAAAAACCGAAGCGAATTCGATTAGCTTTGCTTGGCAATTTGTTCAGTGGTTAATAGAAAAACGCCTACACGCGCATGCGCCTAAGCTCAGCTACACAAAGCGAGGCAGCGAACAAAAAAAACAACGAACAACAGCGAATTTCGCAGACGTCGCAGGCGTTGATGGCAATAACTGGCCGCAGGCGAACTTGGTCGGACCAGCAATTAAAATGTCTTGCACGCTCGTTCGTTTAGCGCTCGCCCAGCGACTGTGAAAATTTCCGATTACCGGCGTTGGGGGACTGGACTGTTGGCCAATTTATTCACACGCTTCAATTTGATTGGTACCACAATGCTTTTACGCTTTTTTACTGTTGTTTTTGTGTACGTTGTTGTTGTTGTTGCCTGGGTGCGCGTGACACATAAATATATGTATATTTGGGCAGCGTGGCGGCGGGCGCGAAGCTGTTGTAAGGTCTCCACGGACGTTGGCAACCGGAGAAGCGCAAATTTGAGGTTGTAAAAAGCCGCTACAACAACAATAACAACAATAATTTTGAATTATTGGTGTTGTAAAGTGTTGACCGCAAGTTTGCTCGCGCTGCGCGAATACTGGCCGTGTGCTATGAGCTATGCTATTTCCTGCTGCTCGCTGGCCTTTAGTTTCTGTTGTTGTTGTTGTTGCTGGCGCTGCTACTGCTGCTGCTGGGAATTCCTTAAGTGAAAATCACAAAGAAGCGCATAGGCCGCGTTGTTGGCACTTTATTTTTGTTGTTTTTAGTTTTAGTTTTTTTCTTTTGGTTAATTTAGCATTCGTTTCGTTGCTTGTCGGCGCACACGGCTGCTTGCTGCTGTTATTATTATTAGTTGTTTTTGTGATGGCGCATAGTTTATCTTTGTTTTAGTTAAATTGTTCTTTTTTCCTCGCGTTTTTTTTTTTTTTTGTACAAGTTTTTCGTTTGCGATTTTTTCCCCTCCGTTTTTTTTTATTTATTTCTCAATTTGCTACTTGGCGGCTGCAAGTGGGTCACACATATACAGCTCACAAATACACAAACACACACACACAAGCGCAAGCACACTCACTAACTAGTTACCTTGAGTCTAAATACTTGCCACATGCAACAACAAGTGGCATGCAGACCAGGCGTCGTCGTCGTCTCCGCGTCGTTCGTGGAGGCGCAACAGGTGTGTGTAAAAGAGTGTGAAGAAATGGTGAAATAGGCAGAAATTGACAGAAATGGAAATGGCAAAAAATGCAGTTCTTCTTCGATTTCGTTTGTTTTTGACTTTGCAACTGATAAAATACTGTTTGCAGTTGTTTTTGTATTGGAAATAGTTGTTAAGCGATAGAAGATGAGCACAGGAAGCGATAGTTGTTGTGAAGTTAAAGTTGCTGAGATGCGTAGTTGTAGTTGTAATAGCTGTGACAGCAGCGTTTGCTACAGAAGATGAAAGAACGAAATGAGTCCAATTGTCTAATGATTAAAATAAAGTGATGTTGATGCAATGAGTGAGAATATTTCGTTTGCAGAAAATTATTATCTATGGAAAGTTATTATATTTTTTTTAAATTTCATTTTGTATATATTTGAGGATTTATTATTTTTTATTTAGGGAATAATTTTTTATTTGATAATTTATTATAATTTTTTTTTATTTGATGATTACAATTTAGTTAACTGAAATTGTGGAAAATTATTAATTATTTGATTATTAACATTTAGTGGACATCAATTTCATAATTTTATGTATATTTGTTAAATTAATTTTTTTTTTTTTTTACGGAGAACGTATTTACTATCTGATCACAATTGACCCGGACTGATTTATACAAACTGGTTGTGCAAACGCACTTGATATAAAGTTTTTGGTTAGGTTGGTACAATTAGTGTAGTTTTTGCGATTTTACCATCGTTGTTGAGAGAATTTTCTTGAAATTTGTGTTTCCAATGGAATCACACCCTCGGTATGCTTGAAACTGTTGCAGAAGTGTTTTGGGACGTCTACTTTGTCACGAACACAAATATTAGTCGTCTTCCCACCTCCCACCTTTTTTAATGATGATAACATCGAAAAAGTAAAGATTGTGCTTGAAGAGCTGTGGTTTGGTAACAGTTGATATCTCGAGATCTTTTATGGATCGGCTTTTTAGTTTTGGGTATGAAACTTCTCAATGCTGGACCCATATAAAAGACCAAAATTGTTTGCAAAAGCGTCGACGAGTAGTGTTAGAGTTCACCAATAAGATGCTTGACAACATAGCTAAGAACACTACATAAATCAAACGCATCATGGCTGATGACGAAATGTGTATAATTTAATTCTTGTTTCATTTTTTATACAAAAAGTTATTTGACGATATCCAAAATTAAATTTATGTACAATGGTTTATTTTAATTATTCCATTATTTGTTTTAATTGATTCATAAATTATTATAAACAATTTAAGTAGTCAATTATAAGTTTAAATTATGGAATTTTTTTTTTCTTTTTGATAGTTGTAATTTGGCTCATTATTTTGAAAAAAAAAATTAAATTTGAGTTTTTATTTTTAAAATTTTTTTTTATTATGTATATTTTAAAATAATATATTATATTTTTCCTTATCACATTAAAATATGTGTATATTTATCAAGTATTTATTTAACAGTTATTCACCCAAATATTCCTTTGTCGGTTTGTTATTATTTTTTAATGTTATTTATAAATCGTTTTATAGTTTATTTTATTATATTTCTTTTATATTTTCATTAATGTTAAATATTTTTAAATTAACTAAGAATGAAAAATAGTAATTAATATATCATTTGTGTTCTAAGGCTTTTCATTATCTCTTTTTAGGTCTTGAAATTTTCATTAATTAAATTATAGTTTTGTCAATAGAAAATGTATTTATATTTTTATGAATATGCTTTTTTATTTTATTCGTATTATTTTTTTTAATGTTACTTGAAGGCTCAAAATTTTTCCTTAATGTGTTTCCCAGAAAAAAGTGAAAATAATTGTTAAAAATACACAATTTTTAAATATTTTTTTAATATATATATTTTGTTTTTTAATACATTTATTTTAAAGTTGGGTTGTTTTTGCTAATATTATTATTTTCGTATATTGGTAGTCGAATTTTTCTTCTTCGTAAATATACTATTATGAACTGGCATTGGAAAAAAATTATATTAAAAATATTTTTAAATGTTTTTTCCACAACGTCTACAGTTCATTTGCTATTTATTTTTTTTATTTTTAATATTTTACTAATAGCAGTAAAAATAATTAAATTAATCATTCCATAATTAATTTTCTTTTGTTATTTTTAGCATTTAAATTTAATTAAATTTTTATTTTAATATTTTTTAACCTAAAAATATATTTTATTTTATACATTGGTGCTTTTAAATTTTATTTGAAAATTATTTTAATTTTATTTGTTTACTTCAATTTAAATTCAAAATTAATTATGTTTTTTTTTTATTTGAATTTTTTTTTTTGAAAAATTTAAATTAAATTTAATGTTGTGTTATATTAAAAATATATTTTAAATAATATTGCTGCTTTCACATTTTATACAACAATTATTTTAATATTTTGCTTTTTAATTTAAGAAAAATATAATAAAAAAATAATAATTTTAGCATTTCAAAAACTGAGCGAAAATTAAAATTATATGCAAATTATGTTTTATTAAATTAAATTTTTTTACTTTTGATTTGATTTTGTAAAATTTTAAATTATGTAATTTGAAATGATAATTTAGAAAAAGTCTTAGTAACTTTTGATTTTTTTTAACCTTAATTAGCAATAGTTGTGAAAAATTGTATTTAATTTTATTATTTTTTGTAATTATTAACTTTTTAAAAATTTATTTTCATTTTTTTCGTTTTTAATTTAAGGAAAATACAATAATAAATAAAATTAATTTTCGCGTTTCAAAAACAGATAATAAAGTTATGTATATACAAACAATTTTTTTTTAATTATTAATTTTTTTTTTATTTATATTTAATTATTTTTTTTTTTTTTCATTAAACATTTATGAAACGTAAGTATCAAAATTGTGAAAAAAAATCAGAAGAATTAAAAATTTTATTTTTTTTTCTAAATAATTAATCTGATTAATTTAAAAATCAGAATAATAAAAAGTTTTAGTTATTGTTTTTTTTTTCAAATAAATTTTTTCATTTATCAAATTTTCATTTTTTCTATTATTTTATGTATATATGTATGTATATACTTTATAAATTAAAATTTTTTACTACATATTTTTCACTTTTTATATATTTTTTCTTATTTTTATATGTATATTTATTGTATTGTTATATTTTTTAATTTTATACGTTTTTTTTTAGATTTTACTTAATATTATATATTTTCTCATAAATAAATATTTTTTTGTTTTAAATTGCCCAACTTTCACGAAAGCCTTAAAATCTTAAATTGCCAACTTTTAGCATGCACTGTATGTCCTTAAACAAATATAAGAGCTTAAATTGCAAGTCACAAACATTAAACACCTTTTTCAAATCACTTTTTACTTGCGCCAACAATCAATATTGCATTATCCTTGCACTTTCAACGAATCGTGTTTCGCCAAACTAAGCAATATGTGTCATTATATTATTTCGCTAAGAAGTGATCGCTTTTTCATTTATACACATTAACCGCAGTTTCAAATATTTCAAAATTATTTATAAGTGTTTCAAAATTATTTGAACGTTTTCGAAAATACTCGTTATTTTGTCAAGTGTTGGTTAAGAATTCGAAATGCTTTTTCGCGATGTCGTTTTTGTGCGCGTCTGATCGTGGTCGTGGGTAACCGCAGAATGGTAAATGCACCTGCTTTCACATAGCGAAACACTTCGCATGTGCGCTTGCGCACCGCAGCAGCAGCCACACAGACACACACACACACTCGCCACCACCATGCAGACGTGCGGCCGAACAGCAGCAGCAGCAACAACGGTGGCGGCGAAATTTCTTCGTTCATTGACGATCGCTTGGCCGTTGATGCTGCCGTTCAAGCTGCTTGCTGCCAATATGTGTGGTGTTGCCACTTCTGTGCGGCTTGTTTTTGTTGTTGGCACCCTGCCTTCTACCAACACCGGCAAATCATCAACAATTATTATTGTATTTGTTATTGTTTTGGCTGGCGCTGCCGCTGCACTCAGCGCTGAGGCGGCAACCGGCAGTTTGACTATCCATCCGTCTGGCTTGCGAAGCTTGTTGTTTTTGTAGACTTAGCTTGGCTTGTTTTTGTTGCCTAATTTGCAGTTGTAGCTTACTTTACTTTTGCCGTATTACAATATCAAATATTTTGCGCTGTTGTTGTTGGCGTTTGGTCGGCACGGCTCCATAGCTGGTGTTGCTGCTGCTCATAGTCAGCACTCAAATTATTGGTTTTGTGAACTTGGCACTTAATAAACACTCCCAATGTTTATTTACAATGTTTTAGGTGTTTAGTGCTTCATGCTACCATTTTCCTATCTCATCAAGTTTTTCACTTTTCCACCGTTTACCCGACCGTTTACCTTTCAGAGGTGTGTTTATTGTTTTTGTGGGATTAGTTAGTCAGCTTCTGGGCTCACCAGCCACACTGAGTAGTGATTTTCGTAAGCAGCTCAGATTGAACTTACTAAAAAAATTATTATTGGTTTTACTTTAGAAAAATGCCGTGGTTTTAAAGTATTTAATATGTCTGGATACTCTTACAATTCCACGATCTATAAACCGTTTAGGCTCAATTTAAGCTGGCCCTTTTGGTCGAAATACTCGTAGTAAGAACGGAACTTAGTCATCGCTACACCTTGATACGAGTAGAATACTGGAACTTGCGGTAGTAAATTAGATTCGATAAATTAAGTATTTCTTATAGCGTCCAATATTATTTCGGAAATCATACTCCTGCATCCTTAATTGTAATCCCATTAGATATTCATCAATAAAAAGTTATGCCAATTTTAGACCATTGCAATGGTTATAATTATTATGCATTTAATCAGATCCCATAATGTTGAATGGATGTTTGAAAATCCGGATATTTGTTATATGGCGGCTAGCTCAAGTTTTCGCCGAATTTTAACCATTTTGAGTTCAAAGATTCGCTATTATGAGGAGATAACTCAGATTTTGGCCGATATATACAGTATACAGTATAAAGTCACCTGGAAATTCGAAAATTTTTATATGAGGTATAGGGGGTACTGATATCAGGAAGAGATTCTATCTGAATTTCGATTGTATATGCCATACATTGACCAATATTTTCAGTCAAAAGTCAACTATAGACACTGCAGTCCTCATATTCGGTACATAAGGGCTTAACAGTTTTTGATCAAAAGGTGACATATTTCAAAGGCATTAGGGGCAAAGATTTTTCCGTTATATCAGTTGCTTCTTGATTTGTACAAAGAAAAGGAAAGAGTCAGTTGGAACTTAACAAGATGTTATATAGAAAGGAGGCGTGGTCGTAGTCCGATATTGTTAATTTTCTCAGCGTGACATAGTAATATAAGAAGAAGATCACTTATCAAATTTGAAAAAAAAAAAATGAAATCGGTCGAGCATGCCCTGAGATATGTGATTTTCACCCAAAAGTGGACAATGCTACCCTATTGTCTAATTTTTACATCCGCTCCTATAAAACTATCTCATGCCATCTCGGGTGTAAAATTTTATGTCTTTGCCATATTTAGTTGTTTTTTATCGTTTTTAACAGTACCATTACATGTGTAGTGGACGAGGTTATCTTCCGATTTAAACGAGTTTTTACAGTGTCGATAGGAATTGTTAAAGCATTTGTTTTGAGCAAATTTGGTTGTCCGTATCATATTTGATGAAATGATATATGTATGATTCCCCAATGGTCATCCATCTTTACAGAAACTGCAAGGTGTTTACACTTTGACGAATCAAATTTTCGCTTTCATAAATTTTTGTGACTTCATATTATGCAATCATTTGTTGCTACATAAGTTTTTTTACTTTTATTAGCGTATAATTGCAATAATAATTAAAATTCTGCATTTACCAACAAACTTCAAAAATACTCGTTTCTTATTGTTAGAGGTATGAAAAACAAATCAACTAAAAAATTTGGTTAATATGTAACAAATTGTAGGTAAATTTTTAGTTTTGAGTTCAGAGATGAATAATAGAAACGATACATAGTACGAAGGGCGCTCCTCATTCGCTTGAAAAACAGTTATTTTCTTATGGTTAAGCTCGTGAAACGAGTATTGTACGCTCTAGTTAAAAATAGCCTCGTTTAACTCATTATGATTAAACTCTAACACACACGGTCGATAAATTTTATAACCGAAGTCTGCATCGTCGTTGCCCAAAATTCAAAATTTTTGGTCGAAGTTTAGCGTTCGATGACGACTGCGATCCCTACCAGCCTCAGTTCAGGGTAAGCTTAGATGTGCTTAGTAAAAAGACTAAATATTAAATTTTCTCGACTTGTGACCCCTTTGGCACCAAATGCACTGAGATATCGCGAACTTCACTTTCATTTAACAGTTCTTTTTCACAGAATTAATATATAATATTAAGTTTTCTTGCAATATACCAGTCACCCTGTATACTGTTTATATTGCAAATAATTTTATTTTGCCCGAATAATAGTGTTAGAGACCTAACATAAACAGTTTAATGTAAATTGATTATAATAATTACCGTTAAGAGAGTTACAAGTAATCTTAAGTAATACAAAGGCTGTCGTAGCGTCGAGCCGTTATGTCTACAAAAGAATTGCATATGAGTGTTTGTGTGCAATATTAAACAAATATTTTCCGCCAAACTTCGGAGTTAAACTGTTGAACAATAATTAGTTTTAGGAGTCAAAATACGCTGTGGTATTTTAAGCTGAAATTGTTCAATATATTTTTTAAAGTATTTACGAGTTTGCAGTTATTATTTAAATTTGGAAAATAAACTTTGGTATTTATATAAATTTATGCGTCTATAAACGTGTTTTAGGCTACTTTCGTTGGAAGTCAATATTTGATATGTTCACACCCGATTAGCTACCGACTGAATATGATGTTGTTGTAAATAATTTGCATACTAGTAAATACTAATTGTATGATTACTGAGTTATTCAGCAAAACTTCAGAGCAATAACCTAACGCATATAATGGGTTTGACAGGGTTACCAATACAGCGGGTGCGTCAACCTACGATTTCTTCCCGACAGCAGAAAATCACATTCGTCCAAATTTAAAATTAAAATCACCTATTCGCCCTTTTTTTTCAGAGGATGGAGTCATGTGTAGAAGTTCACGTAAGTGAGGAAAGTTCTCTGATCGCCATTCACTTGGGAGTGGCCAGAAACAATTATTTTACATATGACTCAAGCAGCTCACGACTTACGGTCTTTGACCAAGTATCCTCTTGGTAGCCTAAGAACATCCGTTTGAAGGCGAGCTAATGTAAGAAGGCGAAATATTCCCTATTTAGGGTTGTGCGCTGGGTTTGGGACCCGCCACGTAAAAAACACCCCCAATGAAAGACAACAACAAGCCTCGGATGAGTGACCCCCCTTTTGATGACGAACATGGCAAACGAATTAAGGACTATAATTTGAGGGCATGCACCTGGAATGTCCGGTCCCTTAATTGGGAAGGTGCCGCTGCCCAGCTGGTAGATGTCCTCGTAAAGATAAAGGCTGACATCACCGGTCCTTGTGACATTTACTACAGTGGCCATATAAAGGAGCGCAAGTTTGGTGTTGGATTTGTGGTGGGAGAGAGACTCCGTCGCCGAGTACTATCATTCACTCCGGAGAATGAACGTCTAGCCACAATCCGCATCAAAGCGAGGTTCTTCAACATATCGCTGATTTGCGCCCACGCCCCGACGGAAGAATGGCAAACGAATTAAGGACTATAATTTGAAGGCATGCACCTGGAATATCCGGTCCCTTAATTGGGAAGGTGCCGCTGCCCAGCTGGTTGATGTCCTCGTGAAAATAAAGGCTGACATCACCGCCGTCCAAGAAATGCGATGGACGGACAAGGACACATCGATCAGAAGAAACCGTACCACGGCAAAATGCCTCACTTCGCAGAACCGAATACCAGATTTCAGAAGATGCGACCCCTTGACAAATAATAGCTCCGATGATATTACCTAATTGTCAACTCCTAACAAGAGAAGTGTCTTAGTTTCACCAGCATCGATATTACTCCAAATTTTCTGATTTCGTCTATTAATATTGTTCGAAACCTTTAATATCCAAGCAATCTTTAAAAAAACTCAACTGTCTCAGGTAACCCAAGGAGACCATTTCCGGCTCATTGCATTTTTCATTGGGAGTTAAAAAGTTAAATCTTCAAAATTCAGGCTGGTATCAATAAATCTCTTCACAGTTGCCGAAGTTGAAACAATAATTTGAACACAGTTTCACAGATTTTCTACTTGCGGCAGCCAAACTTTCATTATTTTCGAAATATACGTAGTTAAATAATGAAAATACGTTGGTCTATTGTGTAACGCTACATTTTTAAAAAGCAAGCCTTAAATCATATTCCAATTGAATATTGACTAACCAAATATCGAGGGTGTTTATGGAGGGCGCGAGTCGAGGATTGAATGCAATATATTATAGAATGGCCGATGTACTAAGGAACCATCCATCAATTACCACATCCACCACCCAGTAAAGGGATTAGCTGGACTGATGGGGATAGAGGATGGTCTCCACCAGTCGAAATGCCGAACAGTTAGAGGGGAGGGGAGAAGGAGCCCTAAGACTACGCTCCAACCTGCTCATGCGGACTGGCCCCTCTGGGAGTATCGTGGTGATTGTTCTACTCTAGAATTTTGAAAAATTCGATTTGTTTTTCATATATTTAAAGTTTAGATTTCAAAAATATGACCTTGGAAGGATTTTTCAAAATTCGACTTATTTTCGGAGATACAGCCGATTTTGTTATAGGGCATCCGTGTTCACTAGAATTGTCTCCTAAACTTTAAGCGCGTTTTTCTCGAAACTACTTTTTTCCACACGGTACCGGCATTATCTCAAGTTCTATTCAACCGATTTACTAGAAATTTTGTGGGAACCTCCTTTATGTAATCCTTTATCATTCCTACCAGCATCGTGTTAAAATGTTTGGTTTTAATATTTTAAAAAAATTCAGGAATTAAAAAAAAAGCGTAAAAAATGATTTTTATTTTCAGGCAGTCGTCAGTTTTCAAAATTTTTTTTCCGTGTTCTCTGAAATAGGGACTATAACAGCATCCTCACTGATTAAGAATTTCTTTTGATTTTTTTCCAGACCACCAGGAGAGTCAGGATCAATGTCACTAGGATGCGCCATTTTTTTTACACCCTCTAATTTTTTTAATTTTTAATATTTTTTGTCTGTATTTTTCAAATATTAATAAACACACCATAAAAAAATTGATGGTAAAAATATTTTTGGTTTTTTTTTTAATAAAATTCAAAAAACTGCCCAAAATTTGATTTCTAGAGTAGAATACCCCCTTAAGCCCCGAATGCGGGAATAACTGATACTTTGTTAGTTCAATATGGAGTTCCATTACAACCGGGTGTCGGACCCAAAGCACCGCAGTGGTTTTAAATGGGTCCCAAAGACCATCAAGGTGGTTAGTGTGTCCATTCCACACTGCAAAATTGGGCGCTAATCAACGCATTGATTTGATCCGCTGTGCTCTTGAGCGCCGTGGGGAAATGCTGTCGTCAGTACCCACGTTAAACACACCAGACGTTGACCAAATATCGAGATATCAAGACTCCAAGATGTCAAAATTTTTGTCTGTATTTTTGCAATTTTGCACACTTACATATATCCTTAACCCATTCTACAACTCCGTTCAAGGAGGTCAAGATCCTTTTCCCTTACCCTTAAACTATTGTGTTAAGAGATTCGCAAAAACAACTTCGCAATTGTTTAATGCAAAATACTGCACAATTGATGTTTAACAGTCCATTATTTATTTAACCACCAATATTTTTTTGTAACGGTACTCAATTCATTTGCAATAAATGCGATGTAAAGCAAACGCGATAACACGAAGTGCACGCCAATATTAAGCAATAAAAGCAAATAAATACATAAATACAACAATAAAACAATAATCAATGATTGTTCACACACACACACACATGCACATATGTGCCTATGTATTTATTTATTGATTGGTGCGAGTATTGTAAAATAACAATAAAAACATAGTACGCATACACAAATTAATATCGATCAGATTTCATTCATGCAATTTGCTGTGATTTTTATTGCGTGTCCCACTTTTCCATAAAATATTTGCAAAACGTTTTTCCACATTTAGTAGAAGACTTTTCATCCGAGACGCGCCGCCGACCTCGCGCCCGCGCCGCCGACCTCACTCCCGCACCGCCATCCTCGTAGGCGAGCAGCGGCTAACGGTGGTAGCAACGATGGCGGTGATAGTGTTGTTGTTCTCGCTGCTGGTGATGCCAATAACCATTTAGTTGTGCATTTGTTGTTGTTGTGGCGATTTTTTATTTATGCATCAAGGCAGCGAAGCAACAACAATTGACGACTTTTTTACAATACAACGCTAGCACAACAACAGGAAAAGCAACAACAACTGTCTATTGGCCAGCCATACACACGGTCGGTCGGTCGGTCGAGTTCGCCTGATGGCCAATCCGAGGACAAAAATAGAGGTAGACCAAACTGAATCGATTCAGCTCTTATGTGTGTGTGTGTGCATATGTATGTGTTGATGCGCCGCTTTACCGGACCAAAGCTGCGGCTGGACCACTCTAGTGCACTGGCTGGCGAGCCTTATTGGCTTACAAGCGCACACACTCTTGTTCAGCAAACGGCCGGGTCTCGGTCTAGGTTGCATCGATTTCATCGCCATTCAAGTCACTTTGTGCTCTGCGCTTTTAAAGTTTGTTCCTGTTTGCTAAAAATGGCTGAGCCTGTTCGAAATTGGAGTAATTTCGCGTCGTCGGCAACAATGTTTTACCGAGATTGCTTGCGTTCATCTGCTGCTGTTGTTGTTGTTGTTGTTGTTTTTGTGAATGCTATCACCAATGCTGCGCTGGCTGTCGCTTACAAATGCCTTCCTGTGTTGTATGGCAGCGCAGTTGTTGTTTTTATTCACCAGTTAAGTAACACAAACATTGATGATCACTTTGCCGTTGGTCGGTCGTAAGTCTCGCTAGAGTCGCTAGACTGATATATGCTGTGATTAAGATGCACTGCTCTCGAAATTTGGGCGTGTATGCATCGCATGTCTATATTAGTGTGTGTGTGTGTATCTGCATCCGTATGCGTATGTGTGTGTGCGGTTTGCGTATAGGATGCAGCGTGCTTCACAGGAGTCGTCGTCGCAGCCTCTCTACCGTGCCAGACATACTCATTTGTTTCCTTAATTGGAATTTGCGCTAATACAAAGCAGTCACCATTACCGGCTTGTGTGCGTCGAACAGTGATTAAAGTTCAGTTCATTGTGGAAATTAGAAATGTCTTAGCGTTTTGCAGAATTGTTGATTAATTTTTTGGTAGCGTGCGGTAGCCTTTCTTGTTACTTCTGTGAAGCATGAGTACTGATTTCCATATTAGATAAGATAAAGTTCCAACATTGTTTCGTTTAACACAAATTTGATTCGGACAGTCATCAAAACATTACTCCCGAAACACGAACGGATTTCTTATGCCAGGCGACGGAAGAAAGCAGCAGAGTCACGCCCGTTAGTCACGGAAAAAGAGCTTTTGGCCATATCAAAGAAAATTAAAAACACCAAAGCGCCTGATTTGATGGCACACCCAATAGAGCCTTGAAGGAAGCTATAAAATCAAAACCAACGCTTGTATAAAGGAAGAGGTGTTCCCGGACTAGTGGAAAGTACAGTGTTTGGTTCTGCTCCCAAAACCAAAGAAACCATGTGAAGAACCTTCATCATATTGACCTTTGATGAAACTCGTTACAGGTGTAAATTAATCTAAAAGGGCGGCGAATTATTAGAGACACAATGCGGCTTTAAAAAAAAGTCGAAATATACAATAAGTTTCATAAGATGGAAAGATGGCACAGAAAAGTACAGCGCGCTGATTACCCTGGATGTCAATAATGTGTTTAACACGGCAAAATGGACACACATAATCGAAGCCTTGAATGAAATACGCGCCTCTGAATACCTCATACACATTATAACAAGATATTTTACGGAAGGCTGATTTTTGATACGGACGAAGCTACCAAGAGCTACTCCATCTCGAGTGGAGTATCTCAAGGCTCCGTATCAGGCTCACTCTTATGGAACCTCATGTATGACAGGAACAGATGAAGACAGCAACCAACAGACGTGAAACTAATAGCATATGCGGACGATGTCATGGTGTTAGCAGTGGCTAAACAATTAGAAATAAATGGATTGAGTACTTAATGGTACACGCCAACGGTTCTCTTCACTGAGTCTCGAACTGGCGTACCACAAAACAGAAGTTTTAGTCATAAGCACTAAGAAGGTGGAAGAACGAATAAAGCTAACCATAAAGGAGTGCGAGATTACTTTAGAGCCGCAGCTGAAGTATTTTGGAGTAATATTGGATTCCAAATTAAAATTTAAGGAACCGTAGAATTCCGGTAAAGCAAAAAAAAAAAATTATAATGCTTTATCGAGAATTGTTCATTGCCCGCCCATTGGCATCCAAGAAGATGAAGTTGAATGACATCAGCTATCAACGCCTAAAATGGTATCGCCAAAAAAAGAAGAGAGAAACAAGACCACCAAAATGTGGCATTGGCGGTGGGATTCCTCATCCAAAAGACGCTGGACTCATAGTCTTATACCGGGCATACATTCATGGATAGCCCGACGATGTGGAGACTTGGGTTTCCACAATGACATTAGTACTATAAAAAAAAACATTGTAAGAGATTGAGGTATTTTGGTACGAAGCTGACATTAAGAATCTTTATTTCCAAATCATTAACCAAAAATTTTTATGATGCCAACACTATTTTCAAACACTTTTACTTTATTTTTTTCGTTATCGGCAGCTACCCAAATGGTTTCTTAGCCTTGACCCATTGGAATCAGAAAATTTCAAGCAAACTTGTTGTTCACCTATTTATTTTTATTATTGTAAAACGCGTTAAAAAACTTATCATAAATCACTGTCAATGAAACATTAAATCTTATATGATATATATGATATCTCATATGATGTATGTATATGATATCTTAGAGCTCATCGTTCCATTGTCTGCGATATTCGCCATTGCTAATGCGCAAAAGACCATAAATCTTTCGCAGAACCTTTCTCTCGAAAACTTGTAAAGTCAACTCATCAGATGTTGTCATCGTCCATGTCTCTGCACCATATAGAAGAACGGGGATGATAAGTGACTTGAGTATTTGGTCTTTGTTATTCTGCGGATTTTGAGGTTCATGCCAAGAAAGACGAAATCATATACACACGAGTTTGAAGTTATGACTGTTAACAGTGACGTGCTAGCCACGAGTCGACGACTGTTTGTTTTATGACAGGAGATATTTCGTCTTTCCCTCATTTACTAGCAGACCCATTTTGCTTTGCTTCTTTGTCCAACCTGAAGAAAGTAGAACTAACGGCCCGGTTGTAATGGCCCCTCTTCTAAAAAATTGAGAATTCACGATTCAGCTCTGAAAGCTCGAATTATTTTCTCCAGGAGTAGATTGAAGAAGTCGCACGCCTTGATTGAAATCTCGTATGGTATCAAACGACTTGGAGAGGTCCTAGCCGGTATGACATATAACTGATCAAAATCAAGATAAAGATCTTAAGTGCTACAATAAATGAAATTGAGTAGGATATTATAGCTTCAGAAGCAGCTAGATTTTTTTTCTTGTGTTTTTACTAAGATGTCTGTAAAAGACTAATAAATGCAACGCTGTTGCTATGGACAAAAAATTTAGTTCCTCGCATAATTTTAACGTCTCGGCAATACTTTGTTTAAAACGTTTCTCTGGAGTCGCTTTAGTTATTTAAAATTATAGCTCTACAGCTGTAACTTGGAAACTACCACTATTGCCTCTGGCCAGCTAACTTTTTGCACTTAGGTTAAACGTAAATAAACCACTGTGCCGACGCCACCAACAAGGAATTGTGAAATTAATTTGTGAAAATTAGCATTAACCGGTCCGGCGGCTGGACGGTTGTAAATACACGATTACTTTGAGGCCAGCAATGGGGACAAAAGAAAACTGCATGGCTGTCCAGACAACAGCTAGAAAAAAATAATATTGTATAGATAGTATATATGTATATGGATATATATCATTTGTGATATTTCCGCTTCTGCTGCATACATATATTATTACGCTCACATACTTGCCGACTTATGTCTAAAGAAAGGGAAAGGACCAAAACGCAGTGGTAGCGCTAGAGATAATAAATTATACGCTAAATGTTAGAGAAAAAGTACATTATTGCTTTATTTATAATAATAGTTTTTAATATAAAAAGTAAAAATAGTAATTTAGTTCGCAAATTTATGGTCGACACACGGCTTCAGCGTGAGCGCTTACAATGCGAAAGCATTGTGTGTGAAAAGCACACGCTTGGCTGCCAGCTGATGTCACGTCAATCGTAAATTCCTTACACATGCGCACATAATAAAAGTTCAAGATTTATGTACTGCCATTTACATATGAGTATAATATAGACGAATGATAAAAATAGCTAAAGAGTGGGCCAGCAGCCAGCGGCTAGCGGCCATCGACCAATACTCACTTAAAGCTGAAGTAATCAGCGCAAAAAATTTCACTTCTTTTCGTTGTTGTTTACCATGCCAACGACAAACGGTCAACGCTGTTTGCCAAAGACCATCATCACGACGCGGTCATTAGATATTCAAATTAAAAATTCTCAACGTGTCCTTTCAATTTCTAAAAATATGTCATTTTCCAATATTTATGAATAGAGCAAGTCGCTAGTAGCATGCGCATGCGCGCACACAATTTCCATACGAACGCAACACGCATCATAAAACAGCTGTAAGATGCGACGCAGAGCAGTTTACATTCCCAAACAACGCAAATACCTACATATCCATACATGTGCAACTGCGCATGCGCACAGACGCATTACTGGTTAGCTTCACCAACATAGCTGCTGAATAGTCTAAGACGTCTGCAAGCGCATGCGCTTAAGCGCAGACACGCTCGTCATCATCATCACCACCATCACCACCGGTGGTTGTTGGTACAGCGATAAAGTATTTGCTTGGAAAGGCAAACGCGCGCGCGGTAACGGACTCAGCAATGCGGCAGCTCGTCAGCCAGCAAGCTGATACGGGTATGTGTATCTCGTTACTTTCACCGCGCCATGACGTGAATCTCAGTGCGTCGTCGTTCAATATGCGTCGCCTGGACGTCGCACCACTGCGCTGCTGGTTCGTAGAATTTGTGGGATTTCGGGAGGTGGTAGCATCACAATGTCGCATTCGTTTTCCTTGGCCTCTACGCGTATGCCATAATTTACGAGCTCATTTAAGCGACGCTAACACGACATATTCGCCAAATAGACGCGCGAAACTCGTTTGCTCAAGCGAAATAAACAGACCAATTGGCATTATGATATACGCACTCCATATCCATATTTTGTTGCTTATGTACATTTGTTGATTCTGAACATCAAAATGTTTGAATTGGGTGTTAAATGTCGCTTGCAAGTCCACGGCAAGCAACTGACCGAATGATAAACAAAACACTTAAGCGTCTTTCTAGATTTCTTCGCGATGTAGTATGTTATAGTCTTGCAACTTTTAGACAGCGAGTTCCCACAGTGCCTGTTGGGTTGTGAGTAGAAGTTCTTTTTTTTTTATTAGAAAGAAAGTTTGGCATGGCATCGCCTTCGGAATGATAACTGTACAGTGTTGGTATCTGTATTCACTAGACTGCCGCGGACTTCAGGAAATCAAATGAAAATGAAAAGTCATTGCTTGAAATATTGAAATTTAATCCGATCTGTCCTTCTTCTTCTTCTTTATTGGAGTAGAGATCGTTAACGCAGTTATAGCCGAATTTACAATAGCGCGCCAGTCATTGGAGATTCCAAGTGTAGCCAGGTCCTTCTCCAGCTGGTCTTCCGCAGAACCTTTCTCCCGAAAACCCGTAAAGTCAACTCATCAGATGATGTCGTCGTCCATGCCTCAGCACGATATAGCAGGACGGGATTAATGAGTGACTTATAGAGTTTAGTTTTTGTTCGTCGAGAGAGGACTTTACTTCTCAATTGCCTGCTCAGTCCAAAGTAGCACGTCTTGGCATGAGTTATTCTGCTTTGGACTTCGAGGCTGAAATTGTTGTTATTCCAAGATTGACGAAATTATCTACGACCTGAAAGTTGTGACTATCAATAGTGACGTGGAAGCCAAGTCACTTTGTCCGACGACCGTTTGTTTGATGTCAGGAGATATTCCGTCTTGCCCTCCTTCACTACCAGACTTCCACTCCCATCTTTATCCTGGTGAAATCAGAACTAACGACGCGAGTATGGAAGCCAATGATATCAATATCATCGGCGTACGCCAGCAGCTGTACATTCTCACAGAGGATGGTACCTTCTCGATTCAGCTCCGCAGCTCGAATTATTTTCTCCAGCAGTAGATTGAAGCAGTCTCACTTTAGGGATTCGCCTTGTCTGAACCCATGTTTGTTATCGAACGGCTCGGAGTAGTCCTTCCCGATCCTGACGGAGCTTTTGGTATTGCTCAACGTCAGTTTACAGAGCCATATTAGTTTTGCGGCTAAAGGCAGCTTCTTTTCCTGCTGTTAAAAGTAGCTTTAAAATCGACGAAGAAGTGGTGTGTGTCGATCCTCTTTTCATGTGTCTTTTCCAACATGGCGCATGGTGAAGATCTGGTCATTTGTTGATTTTCCAAGCCCAAAGCAGCATTGATAAAGTCCAATCAGATTGTTGACGGTGGCCTTTAATTTTTCCCACAATACGCAGAATATAACACTATATGGGATGTAGAAGAGGCTTATGCCACGGTATTTGGCGCAGACTGTGGGGTCTCTCTTTTTGTAAATTGTTCAGAGCACACTTAAGTTCCAATCCGTCCTTGGTATATAATAAAATCTCCGATTTAACATCTGAGTACACATTTTCCCCAGAGGCTATGGAGTTCTAAGTTGAGGAATCATAAAGAAAGAACTCAATTGCGATCGTTCAGTTTGTATGGCAGCTACGCGCAGAAATTTCAAATTTAATAGATTTTTATTATAATTCGAAAGAGCATTCTTTGGCATTTATTTTTTGAAGATTATATCTTTCAAGTCATGGCCGCGACTACGTTTCAGATGGCCTATCCGTTGAGTCCAATTTTCGATGATTGGTTCGAGCATTTCGACCAAGAACTGACGAATGACTCGCGTGATTTTTTGCTCCACGGCCTGAATCGAAACTTGATTGTCCGCATAGACTGTAGACTTTACATATCTCCAAAAGGAAAAAGTCTAACGGTGTGATACCACCCAGTCTTGGTGGCTAATTGACCGGTCCAAAAAGTCAAATTATCTGCTCGCCGAAGTGTTCTCTCAATAAATCCATTAAATAATGCGATGTGTGAGAAGTGGCGCCGTCTTGTTGAAGCCAAATGTCGGCGACATCATGAGCTTCAATTTCAGTCAGTTTTGATAACGCGACAACTGTCATCGGCATGATTTTTGAAGAAATATGGAACGATGATTTTACAGACCTATAAGTCACACTAAACTAATATTTTTTCGGCATGAAATGGCAGCTCTTGAATCTCTTCAGATTGCTCTTCGTCCCAAATGTGGCAATTTTGTTTGTTACATATCCATTGAGGCAGAAATGAGCCACATCGCTGAACAAAATTTAGCTCGAAAACGTCGAATCTTCTTGCAACTTTTCAAGTGTCCATAGAGCGAAGCGAAGGTCGAGTGGCTTCAGTTCAAGCGCAAGCTGTATTTTGTACGCTTTCAATTTGAGATCCAGCGTCGTTCCATACGTCACTTCGGATTTACTTAGTCTATTCAGAGCAACCTGTCCCGTAATTGATAATCCACGATGTACCTCACTTAAATTTGTTTTTCAGTTTATATACCGTCATTATCAGAATATTTTATTAGAATAGTAATTTTCTATAATTTTTATAAGAATTTATATCCAAGAGGTACATGAAATAGAAAGGTGTCAAAGTGTGCTTTATTCAAAACCGATTTAGCATTTCAAAGACCTCATAATTGATTATGTCTATATAGAGTGATTATAAGCCTAATTTTCGAAACACATAAATACATACTTAGTTCCACACATACATTGATTTATACATACATATTACATACTTATATCACTTTCTCGTGGAGTGAAATTGAAGCTGCGATATTTCTTCGTAATTTTGCCATAAAAAACGAAAAGTGCAAATAGTGATTATAATAGTAAGAGAGCCTCACCCGCATGCGTCAGTCGTCAGTCAGTTAGTATGTTTGTGTAAGTTCCGGGTTATAAAAAAATCTTACACACTGCAGCCATGCCAACGGCATTATTTGCATTCCATGATTCTTCCGACAAACAAATACACTAAGCTTTGGCTTCGGCTTTTTTCAAATATTTGACATTGAAATTAAAATAATTCATTGTAAATGCATTGCAAGCATACATACATACACTTACATACAATTATTCATATATGCTTATATTCGTTGTATATGTGTGTTTATAAAGGTGTGCGCATATGCGTCTTTGCTCCCCACATTTCTATTTTCTAATGAAATATTTGGGTCACTCTCATAATTTATAAGTTTATTTTTCATTACATTGACACTCCATCAGCGACATCGGTTGCAAGTTGGCTTGCCGTCGTTTGTCATACCTGCCGCCACGCGGTGACAAGTACAGAAGCGCAGCAGCTTCATAAAGCAAACAAAAAAAGCACACATTTTGTATAAATGTGTGAGTGTAGCAACACGAGACATTAGTGGCACAAGCGCGGTATTGTGGTATCATTACATTCGGTTGTGTTTAAGTGTGTACAACCTTTAGCAAATAGTGTGGCATCATCGCTGCCGGCAACATCATCATCATCACCAACTGCACCGGCGACGGCGGTGGCATCAATGTCGGCACAGGTGCAGCTAATGTGGAAGTGCAGGTAAATAGTCTTTTAGATTTTCTACTTCCACTCTTGTGACGCGTTGTTTGTATATACTGGGCCACCTTGGCTGCCGACTCATCATGAAAGCTAAAAAGCAATAAGGAAATGTCGCAAGAACTTACCGTTGTCATGGCAAAGTGTAAATACCGCTGACGCGTACCACCTACAAATTCACTCGCGTTCTGCATGTTTGATGAGAAAAGGAATGGTTTATTGATTTGGTGTGGAATTTGTGAAGTGAAACTTTACTTCAAGTGCAATGAGCATGAAAAAGAGCGCTCTTTGTTCAGAAATGCCACCAAAATATTTATTTTACTTGGATGAACCTGTGGCATAGATGACGCAATATCCTGAGCTGAAGCTCCAAGTTCTCAAGGATTACATTTTTCTTTACCCAGAGAATGAAGAATACGAGGTACCAACCCAAGTTGATGGAATTAATTTTGCCTTATAAGGCTTCGAAAATGTACCCGTTGAAAGTACAGCAAAAGATCTCAAATCAACCGAATGCCGATGGATCACCGGTAGAACAAATCGAAAATGATGACTTCAAGTTAATAGAAAGAAAACGTTAACTAGGCTTATAACAGTTGGATGGACAAATGGATTAAGAATTGGCATGCTTGTATTGGCTCAAAAGGAGCCTATTTTACAGGCGATTATGAAGGATTTCAAACTCAATTCCTTTTGGCTACCCAGAAGATACTTAATCTAAGACTCGAAGTCGTGAGCTGCCTGAACCCTAGGTAAAAGAATCTTTTCTCGCGACTCCCAAGTGAACGACGCTCAAAGAACTTTTCTCATTTGCACGAACTTCTACACATGACTCCATCATCCAACTACCCGTCTGAACAACCAGGGGACCGATGGATTGCCGGCCGAACTATTCAAATACGGCGGCAAAGAATTGATAATGAGCATGCATCAGCTTATTTGTAGAATATGGTCAGACGAAAGCAGGCCCGACGATTGGAATCTGTCTTTATGACGCTATGTCTGATTTCGGTATACCCGCAAAACTTTTACAGCTGTGTAAACTGACGACCATACCATACCGTACCAAAACCTGCGTCAGGATCGGGAAGAAGCTCTTCGACCCGTTCAATATGCTGCTCAATATCCGCGCCGTTAGTTCTGCTTTCTCCAGACTGGATAAGGAAGAGAAGTAAATGGGTCTGATAGTGAACGAGGGCAAGACGAAATAGCTCCTGTCATCAAACAAACGGTCGTCGCACTCACAACATGGCTTCCACGTCACTGTTGACAGTCAAAACATCGAAGTCGTAGATAATTTCTTCTATATTGGAACAAGGCATTATAAGCAACAACAATGTCAAGCTCGAAATACAACGCAGAATAACTCTTGCCAACAGGTGCTACTTTGGACTGAGTGGACATTTAAGAAGTATAATCTCTCGACGAGCAAAAACCAAACTCTAAAAGTCACTCATCATCCCCGTCCTGCTATATGGTTCAGAAGCGTGACCATGACAACATCTGATGAGTCGGCTTTACGAGTTTTCGAGGTTCGAGGTGCGAAAGGTTTATGGTTTTTGGGCTTTGACGTATACCGCATTCGGTGGACAGAGTTTGTTGGAAAGACCATATGGAGATGAACCTAGCTACACTTGTAATCTCCAATAGGCATCACGACAACAAATCGCTCCGTTCACATATATTTCCGGTACAAACCAAGTATACAAAAATTGTTAATAAATTTTTGATCGTGACAATTACAAAAGTAGCTGCTTGCAAAGTAACTAGTCCGAAAGAAACTAGTTCCAAAAAATTTAATCGTACTAGATTTAAAAGTATCTGGTAGCAAAGAAATTGGTCCAAAAGTAACTACTTGTACCTTTTTCTTAACAGCGCTCTCCGTTCAAGCTAAGACTTTCCATTAGTTCACACATAGCGATAAATAAAAAATACATTTTCGAAAAGGAAGTACAACTGGTGTCTATCTCAATAAAGAAGAAGAAGATACCCTGTCCTCTTTTCAGCTAAAATAAAATATTCGAGTTCATAATCTCTCTATCGATATACTGAAAATTCCTAACTGAATAAGTATTTGTTTTATAATGTTAAAAATAAATAAAAATAAATGCTTCAACACGCAACCTGAAAAGCTGACGCATAGCGTTCCATTCCATTTTCACATCAAAAACATTTATACAATTAGCCCTTATGGCTGGCTGATTAATTACAAAAGAAAATTATTGTATTTCTTTTCGTTTTACTCAGCAGATTTTTTAATTAAGTTCCAAAAATTAATATAACTTTCTTGATACATCTCCTTTCTGTAATTTCAGGGAATGGATAAAACAACGTTGTTGTAATCCTTTTGTTATGGCAACCAACTCCCACTGCCATTACACTAATTAAAGACATTTTTTCAATAATCCAACAAGAGCCAACAAGCAACAACAAATTGTCTGCGAGTGAGAAACAAAGAAACAAAGAAAAAGTGAGAGAAAGAGTCTAAGTAAGTACGGATTTAAAATATTAGTACATTAAAAGAATTTATTCACTAAGAATTTGATGCAAGGAGAAAAGCGAACATATTTTTTTTTCCTACAAAACAAATTAAAAGCGGAATTAAATGCAGAGAAAATGGGTTAAGGCGATGAAGAAACCGGCCGGCAGCTTCGCTTTTCTTTGGCCAAACTCAATATGGTAGTACAAATACAAACAAACATCATATACTTGTATATAGTTAATGTAGATAAATATCTTAAGTGTGTATGGCTGGCATTAATGTAGTGCAATGAGAAAATGTTGCCAGCAAATACACGCACACACACACAGACAGACGGAAAAAGAATTGTACACAAGCTTAACAATAACTGGCGAGCAAGTAGCCAACTTCCCATATTTGGCAGAAGAGACGAATGAAAGGCCAAAGAAATGATTTGTAGGACTCATGCAACAAAGTACAACAATAACAAAAACAAAATACTACAAATATGTCAGAAATGCAGCGAGGCATTCAACAATGCTGCATGTGTACCTAAATACATATGTACATACTTCAAATATATATGTATGTATACTCGTATAATATATAATGAGTGTGTGTTTGCATTTGTACTTGCTTACACAAAATCAAATATTTACAGCAACAACAAAGGCAACAATAGCAAACACTCTCTGCTTTAAAGTACACACGCACATCAGTTCGAATATTCCTACAGGGTGTGTTCCAAAGTGAGGGTAGAATTGGTTATAGTATCTATTCGTTGACATAACTCAAAGAAAATGTTTTAAGACGAAAATTTAATAATTTTGTGTAGTATTAACAAATTATTATTTTTTTTAAATTTTTTTCTTAAACCCTTTTTTTAAGTTCGGAAAAATCTCTCTCCACAGTCTTGGTTTACAGTATTTCTCTAGAAACTATAACATATATATATTATAAGTCTCTATATCTCTATAAAAAGCAAAGAATTTCAAGATTTGAAATTAAATAAAATCAGCATCTTTATTCAACACCAAAAAAGCTCTAAGATCTCCTAAATATTTAATTGTTAAATATGATGTTCGAAAAATAATTGGAAATGATGTGAGGTTACTTGCAGTTCACAAGACTTTTCTCTCTCTACGTTACATATTTAGGTCATATCTAAATTTTCAAAATTATACTTCAAATCCGTTTCCGCTGCCATAGTTCCGATTCCTTACAGAGCTTCCATACAAAGACTGAATTTTGATCACTCACTTTGTATGAGAATTGCAGATCTTCTTCTTTACAGTTTACAACCAATAGTCAATAAGTCTTTCGCAAAACCCTTCTCTTGAAAACTCGCAACGTTGATTCACCAGATGTTCTCATCCGAGACTGTTTTCTTCTTTTCGTTGGGGGTGTTTTTTAAGTGCCGGGTCGCACAACCCTGGGGAGAGATGTTTCGCCTTCTCACCTTAGTTCGACTTGAAACAGTTGTTTTTGGCTACCCAGAGGATACTTAGTCTAAGACTAGTAATCGTTAGCTACTTTAACCATTTGTAAAAGAATCGTTTCTAGTCACTTCCATGTGAATGGCGCTCAGAGAAGTTCCCTCAATTGCGTGAATTTCTACACATGGCTCCATTCTTCAGTTACATATCGTATATACCATAGTAATCCAATCTAAATAAGCCATTCAAAGAGACGTTTTAACATTGTTTTATTTCATAATCAATGCCAATCTCGAAAAAAAATGTTGTCAAACATTTAAATAGCGCATCAAATTAATCGACTTGAAATCAATTCACGTCGACTTTACCTTAAAAAAATCAACATATCGTCCGATTTTTATAAATATAGCCCTATACCACACCAAAACAGTGCTAAGTACCTAGATATCACCTTAGATGATAAGCTTCGCTGGAAAGAATGTGTCAAAACAAAAGGAATGAGCTTGATATGAAGTTTGCTAACTTACCACCGAGTTTGCAGAAGATCAACTCTATCAATCCAAAACAAGCTGTTACTATGTATGTAATCAAGTTCTAAAGCCAGTTTAGGCCTACGAAGCCCAACCAAAGGATTTCTCAAATCAAAACTTTAAGCGCCAGCATTCAGCGATTTCAGTGTAAGGTACTAAGGAGTTAAGTTAATTCTCCTTGGCACTTTAGAATTTCCGACGTACACCGTGATCTAGGCGTGAATTCAATGGTTAATGAAATATACAAAATTGCAAGTCTCACGAACTGAAGATTGTTTGTTATGTTGTGTCTTTATATACTAGGTACAATTGGTTATAAAAAAGTTTTTGTTGCAAGATTTGAGCTATCAGTTTGTATGGCCACTATGTCAAAAAAGGATCTAATCTTAGTAGTTCCAACAAATAAGCAGTGTCTTGGGGAAAAACGGACTGATAAACTGGTTCGTATTCGTTTCTTTCGGGTGTTATAAACACAAACTTAATATATCTTGTTTTTTTTTAAATTTTCATAACATATACACTTTTTTGGAACAAGTGCGGGAATCTCAAGATTTATAAAATGCTTTTCACTAAGCCATTTCGAAACTACCAATTCGAAATCTTGAAATCCTGGAAATGTAAACATAAGCTGATGTTCCGAAATCTAATAATGAAGTGTGAGAACTACGGTTTCATCGACTCGTTGACTTGCCTAAGGACCTTTCTGTTAAAACCCGTTACGACAAATTGCTTTCTTGCGACCTGAACCATTTACAGAAATACAATAAAGTTAGCTGTGACCCCAAAAAGTTTCTCCTACTCATTCTCAACAGTTCTGCCATTTATGAGCTGAAGATAGAACCATCAAACGATCAGTTCTCAACAAAAGGAGCACAATTACTTATTGGTAGCAATGAGGGCGAATCTCTTTACAGTTTCGATTTACTTAAGTACGGGTACGATTAGGTTAAGATGTAGGGTTGATCCTGTCGAGGAAAAAGTACCCAAATGATTACTCTTCGCCTCCTTCATATAGATGTGGAGGAATGTACGAACCTTTTGGACAGTATCCACAGTTGCGGAGAGATTGACTTTTCTAAGAGCAAGCAGTTCAGACCTCATACGCTTCACTCCGGGTCAGAGGTGTCTGGCAACCGCGTAAATTTTAGCATTTACAGAACTCATAGCAGATTCACAGGTCCAGCGGAAGAGAAAGGTAAAGTACCTCGCTTCCAACCTGATCAAATCTATCAGCACAAGCCTTACTTCAAAGAAAGGAATTCGAATTGTGCTACAGTTTACATCGAAAAGTACTCATTATCTTGGAATACACCTTGTACGAGTGCATACATATCAATATACGAGAGCATTATTGTCTGTATGTATGAAACTACTCAATTGCAACATATTTACTTGCCCCTTGCGTCTTCCTCGTGAGTTGCTGTCAAAAAAATTGCAGCCACTTTGCTTCTCCTACACACACTTCGGCGCAGTCGTCTGCTGCTTTCTTCGTGCTGTTCATTCATCTGAGTTTCTTTCATTTGTTGGCGCAGTCTTGTACTATATTATACTTATGTGTGTTATACAGATATACCCACAAGTATATTTCTGTTGCATCGCGTGCTGTTATTTAATCAATTTAACACAAATTCATTCGCATTCATCAGCAGTTTTTCAGTTCTTCCCACCGCTTCATATCTTGTTTTTGCGCTCATTCTAGTTTTTTGCTTACTTTTTATTGTTGTTGTGTTGGTGTTTTTTTTTTGTTTTTGTGTTGGCGTTTTTTTTTTTGTTGTCTTTTTCGCACAGCCCTTTCGCATTATTCATATGCAATAATTATGATTTCAACGCTGACCAAGTGCAGTTGCAACTTGCCGCGGCAATCAATGCAACATAAGTATGCGGCAAGTATCGTTAAATGTGAAACAAGTCATTTTTTGTTTTTGTTTTATTTTTCATGTTTTTTCTTCTTGTTTTTTGTGAAAGAATTCGAGAAATATGTCGTTGACATTTGCGCCTGCAACTGGTGAAAGGGTGAAAGGCAACCCAATTCGCACATTATTATTTTTTCAGGTTGAGATTCTTGTAGTCAGCTGGAGCTGGTATTTCTGGCTGTTCCAGTAATTATTTCACTTTCTTCACAATTAATAAAGGGCGCTGTGGGACTTTTGATTTTTTGGCATTTCTTGCGATTACTTTTCATTGACAGTTATGCATATGCATATGTTTAATAATATTAGTTGCACATGAGAGTTACTAATAAAGTTGTGAAGTTTCTCTTGGGAAAAGAAGAGATTATCTGTCAGCTATGATCTTTGAGATTAGAGAAAGAAATCTGAAATCACTTAAAAGGGATGACCAAATATTCAAAATATTTGGAAGCTCACTACTTAGCTTTTCTAATTGCTTAAATTGTCCAAAAGTCCTAAGAAAAGGTTACCTGTAGCGTCTTCATCCCTAGATTCTAATTGTTCGTTTCGTACATATTTGTTTACGAATTTGAGCCAAATTTTGTTAGTGTGTTCAGTATGGTTTGCAATTTCACGTTTCACTTTGATACAACGCCTGGAAATTGTCCAAAGTTTTTAGGTTAGGTTAGGTTAAGTTAATCTGGCAGGCCAATGACCACTTGACTTAGACCAGTTTGATCCTTTGCGATACCAGATGGAGTTGATTTGTTAAGTTCAAGAGAAGTAGTCATCCATTAAGATGTATATCGTTCCATGGGGACCCTAGATGCTTACAGCGTAGTCCTGCCAATATGAGATAAATGCAAAAGTGATGCTCCATTGTTTCCCAGGTGCCCCGTTCTATACATTTCCTGCAGTCTTCTCATTCTGTCAGCCCCATCCTGGTAGCTTGTTCTATCGGGTTTAATTTTCTTTACCATGCTTCTGTCGAGATCGTCGTATCTCCTCCACTATTTCATTGCCCTCGATGCCTGTGTGGCCTGGCACCGAGATGTTTACTCTGGAATTGCTTTCAGTTGCATTAGAGGCCAGATCCGCGGCTTTCGCAATAACAAAGGTCTCAGCTTGAAATATACTGCAGTGGTCCGGTAACTTAAAAGGTTGCCTTATGCCTAACTTTGGACGTATATTCACGCACCAAATCTATCGTTCATTTTCAAGGCATCTGTCTAGATGTTTAGAGTGTAGCTAACACACCTTTACGCCAGCCATTTTTGTCTATGTTTACTTTGAACCTTCTTTCCCAGTTGAAAAGTGGGATCATTTAGTCGGTGTTTGAAGTCCAGCCACCGTTACCCTAAGGTTCTATATGTAAATTCTCTCGCAGAAAGTAGTCGTCCCGCCGATATTGCTGCGAGGTTTTAAGCGAAAAGGTCTATAGGTGGCAGGTTTAATTCCAGTTCAACAGGTGCTATTGTAGTTGTTCTTAAGGCACCTGTTATGCACAGTGCAGGGAACCTCTGAACCCTTTCAATTGGGTCCCTGTAGGTGGATTTTCGTACGCCTGTCCACCATACTACTGCATATTTTGTCTTACAATAGATGTTTAGCACCAGTGCATGAGAGAAGAAAAGAACCCTCTGATTGTGCCGAGCATCTGCATACACGCATATAAAGTATAGCTAACTTTCCTCAATCTTTCTTCTACGTTGTGCATCCACAGCAGTTTGCTGTCTAAGACTATCCCAAGTTACTTGGTGCAGTCCTTGAAAGAGAGTTATGTCCCATTTATCAAAG
>CM050325.1:76343003-76439935 GCA_027475135.1 Bactrocera correcta | reverse complement strand
ACGGAATTCTTCAAATGCACTGTCGTTATCCGATGGCTTTATATCACCTTCATTACGTTAAAGAAAGTTAACGAACTTAAATATGTTAAACTAATGATTTGAAGCATTTCGATATCGATAGCTAAATGTGTATAGAAGAAAATCGACTTTTTACCTAAATATAAGTTTACGGAATTCTTCCAAATGCACTGGCGTTATACCGTTTTGGCTTTATGTATACTTCAGTAAGATAAAGAAGGTTAATTAACTTAAATATGTTTAACTAATGATTTGCAGCATTTCGTTATCTATTGCTAAATGTGAGTATTTAAGACAATCGACTTTATACATAAATACACGATAACGGAATTCTTCTAAATGCACTGCCGTTATGCCGTTATGGCTTTATGTTAACTTCAGTAAGATAAAGAAGGTTAATTAACTTAAATATGCTAAACGGGTTATTTGAAGCATTTCGATATCGATTGTAAAATGTGTATATACAAGAAAATCGAATTTATGCCTAAATTTAAGACTAGGGAATTCTTCCAAATGCAGTGCCGTTATTGCTTTATGTCAACTTCAGTTCGCTAAAGGAGGTTTATTAACTTAAATATGTTAAACCAGTTATATGAAGCATTTCGATATCGATTGCTAAATGCCTATATACAACAAAATCGAATTTATACCTAAATATAAGATTACGGAATTTTTCTAAATGCACTGTCGTTAGGCCGCAATGGCTTTATATCACCTTCATTACGTTAAAGAAGGTTAATTAACTTAAATATGTTAAACTAATGATTTGAAGATTTTCGATATCGATTGCTAAATGTGTAAATACAAGAAAATCGACTATATACCTAAATATAAGATTACGGAATTCTTCTACATGCACTGTCGTTATGCCGCCATGGCTTTATATAACCTTCGTTACGGTAAAGAAGGTTAATTATCTTAAATATGTTAAACTAATGATTTGAAGCATTTCGATATCGATTGCTAAATGTGTATGTACAACAAAATCGACTTTATACCTGAATAAAAGATTACGGAATTCTGCCACATATACTGCCGTTATGTCGTTATGGCTTTATGTAAACTTCAGTAAGAGAAAGAAGGTTAATTAATTTAAATATGCTTAACCAGTTATTTGAAGCATTTTGATATCGATTGCAAAATGTGTATGTACAAGAAAATCGACTTTATACCTGAATATAAGATTACGAAAACTTTCTACATGCACTGCCGTTATGCCGTCATGGCTATATGCAAACTTCAGATCGTTAAAGAAGGTTTATTAACTTAAATATGTTAAACTAATGAGTTGAACCATCTCGATGTCGATTGCTAAATGTGTATATACAACAAAATCGACTTTATTCCTAGATATAAGATTACGGAATTCTTCCAAATGCACTGCCGTTATACCGTTATGGCTTTATGTAAACTTCAGTAAGAAAAAGAAGGATAATTAACTTAAATATGTTAAACTAATGATTTGAAGCATATCGATATCGATTGCTTAATGTGTATATACAAGAAAATCGACTTTATACCTAAATATAAGATTACGGAATTCTTCGAAATGCACTGCCGTTATGCCGTTAAGGCTTTTGTAGACTTCAGTAAGATAAAGAGGGTTAATTATCTTACATATGTTAAACTAATGAGTTGAACCATCTCGATGTCGATTGCTAAATGTGTATATACAACAAAATCGACTTTATTCCTAGATATAAGATTACGGAATTCTTCCAAATGCACTGCCGTTATACCGTTATGGCTTTATGTAAACTTCAGTAAGAAAAAGAAGGATAATTAACTTAAATATGTTAAGCTAATGATTCGAAGCATTTCGATATGGATTGCTAAATGTGTATATAAAAGAAAATCGAATTTATATCTAAACATATGGTTACGGAATTTTTATAAATGAACTGAAGTTATGCCGCCAAGGTTTTAAGCCAACTTCCGTTCGTTAAAGAAGGCTAATTAACTTAAATATGTTAAGCTAATGATTTGAAGCATTTCGATGTCGATTGCTATGCAATTCGACATCGCTTGCTAAATGTGTATATAAAAGAAAATCGAATTTATAACTAAACATAAGATTACGGAATACTTCTAAATGTACTGTCGTTATGCCGCCATGGCTTTATATCATCTTCATTACGTTAACGAAGACCAATTTACTGAAATATGTTAAACTAATGATTTGAAGCATCTCGATATCGATTGCAAAATGAGTATATTCAAGAAAATCGACTTTATACCTAAATATAAGCTAACGGAATTCTTTTACATGCACTGCCGTTATGCCGCCATGGCTATATGCAAACTTCAGATCGTTAAAGAAGGTTTATTAACTTAAATATGTTAAACTAATGATTTGAAGCATTTCGATATTGATTGCTAAATGTCTATGTACAAGAAAATCGATTTTATACCTAAATTAAAGATTACGGAATTCACCCAAACATACTGCCGTTATGCCGCTATGGCTTTATGTAAGCTTCAGTAAGATAGAGGGGGTTAATTAACCTAAATATGCTAAACCAGTTATATGAAGCATTTCGATATCGATTGCTAAATGCCTATATACAACAAAATCGAACTTGTACCTAAATATAAGATTACGGAATTTTTCTAAATGCACTGTCGTTATGCCGCCATGGCTTTATATCACCTTCATTACGTTAATGAAGGTTAATTAACTTAAATATGTTAAACTAATGATTTGAAGATTTTCGATATCGATTGCTAAACGTGTATATACAAGAAAATCGACTTTATACCTAAATATAAGATTACGGAATTCTTCTACATGCACTGCCGTTATGCCGCCATGGCTTTATGTGAACTTCAGTGCGTTAAAGAAGCTTTATTAACTTTAATATATTAAACTGATTTGAAGCATTTCGATATCGATTGCTAAATGAGTATATACACGAAAATCGACTTTATACCTAAATATAAGATTACGGAATTCTTTTACATGCACTACCGTTATGCCGCCATGGCTTTATGTTAACTTCAGTGCGTTAAAGAAGCTTTATTAACTTTAATATATTAAACTAATGTTTGAAGCATTACGGAATTCTTCTAAATGCACTGCAGTTATACCGTTAAGGCTTTATGAAGACGTCAGTGCGTTAAAGAAGGTTTATTAACTTAAGTATGTTAAACTAATGATTTGAAGCATTTCGATATCGATTGCTAATAGTGTATATACAAGAAAATCGACTTTATACCTAAATATAAGATTACGGAATTTTTCTGAATGCACTGTCGTTATGCCGCCATGGCTTTATATCACCTTCATTACGTTAATGAAGGTTAATTAACTTAAATATGTTAAACTAATGATTTGAAGCATTTCGTTATCGGTTGCTAAATGTGTATATAAAAGAAAAACGTTTTTATACATAAATATAAGATTACGGAATTCTTCTCAATGCACTGCCGTTATGCCGCCATGGCTTTATATCAACTTCAATACGTTAAAGAAGGTTAATTAACTTAAATATGTTAAACTAATGATTTGAAGCAATTCGATATCGCTTGCTAAATGTGTATATACAAGAAAATCGAATTTATACCTAAATATAAGATAACGGAATTCTTCTGAATGCACTGCCGTTATGCCGCCATGGATTTAAGCCAACTTCACTTTGTTAAAGAAGGTTTATTAACTCAAATATGTTAAACTAATGAGTTGAAGCATCTCGATATCGCTTGCTAAATGTGTATATACAACAAAATCGACTTTATAACTAAATATAAGATAACGGAATTCTTTTAATGCACTGCCGTTATGCCGTTAAGGCTTTATGTAGAATTCAGTAAGATAGAGAGGGTTAATTAACTTAAATATGTTAAACTAATGATTTGAAGCATTTCGATATCGATAGCTAAATGTGTATATACAAGAAAATCGACTTTATACCTAAATAGAAGATTACGGAACTCTTCCAAATGCACTGCCGTAATACCGCCGTGGCTATATGCCAAATTAAGATCGTTAAAGAAGATTTATTAACTTAAATATGTTAAACTAATGATTTGAAGCAATTCGATATCGCTTGCTAAATGTGTATATACAAGAAAATCGAATTTATACCTAAATATAAGATAACGGAATTCTTCTGAACGCACTGCAGTTATACCCTTAAGGCTTTATGTAGACTTCAGTGCGTTAAAGAACGTTTATTAACTTAGATATGTTAAACTATTATTTGAAGCATTTCGATATCGATTGCTAAATGTGTATATACAAGAAATCGACGTTATACCTAAATATAAGATATCGGAATTCTTCTGCATGCACTGCCGTTATGACGCCATGACTTTATGCCAACTTCAGTTCGTAAAAGAAGGTTTATTAACTCAAATATGTTAAACTAATGAGTCGAACATCTCGATATCGGTTGCTAAATGTGTATATACAACAAAATCGACTTTTTACCTAAATATAAGATTACGGAATCCTTCCATGCACTGCCGTTATACCGTTATGGCTTTATGTAAACTTCAGTAAGATAAAGAAGGTTAATTAACTTGAATATGTTAAACTAATGATTTGAAGCATTTCGTTATCGATTGCTAAATGTGTACATAAAAGAAAATCGTTTTTATACATAAATATAAGATTACGGAATTCTTCTCAATGCACTGCCGTTATGCCGCCATGGATTATGACAACTTCAGTTTGTTAAAGAAGGTTTATTAACTCAAATATGTTAAACTAATGAGTTGAAGCATCTCGATATCGCTTGCTAAATGTGTATATACAACAAAATCGACTTTATACCTAAATATAAGAATACGGAATTCTTCAAATGCACTGCAGTTATACCGCTAAGGCCTTATGAAGACGTCAGTGCGTTAAAGAAGGTTTATTAACTTAAGTATGTTAAACTAATGATTTGAAGCATTTCGATATCGATTGCTAAATGTGTATATACAAGAAAATCGACTTTATACCTAAATATAAGATTACGGAATTTTTCTAAATGCACTGTCGTTATGCCGCCATGGCTTTATATCACCTTCATTACGTTAATGAGGGTTAATTAACTTAAATATGTTAAACTAATGATTTGAGGATTTTCGATATCGATTGCTAAATGTGTATATACAAGAAAATCGACTTTATACCTATATATAAGATTACGGAAATCTTCTACATGCACTGCCGTTATGCCGCCATGGCTTTATGTTAACTTCAGTGCGTTAAAGAAGCTTTATTAACTTTAATATATTAAACTAATGATTTGAAGCATTTCGATATCGATTGCTAAATGAGTATATACACGAAAATCGACTTTATACCTAAATATAAGATTACGGAAATCTTCTACATGCACTGCCGTTATACCGCCATGGCTTTATGTTAACTTCAGTGCGTTAAAGAAGCTTTATTAACTTTAATATATTAAACTAATGATTTGAAGCATTTCGATATCGATTGCTAAATGAGTATATACACGAAAATCGACTTTATACCTAAATATAAGATAACGGAATTCTTCTACATGCACTGCCGTTATGCCGCCATGGATTTATGACAACTTCAGTTTGTTAAAGAAGGTTTATTAACTCAAATATGTTAAACTAATGAGTTGAAGCATCTCGATATCGCTTGCTAAATGTGTATATACAACAAAATCGACTTTATACCTAAATATAAGAATACGGAATTCTTCTAAATGCACTACAGTTATACCGCTAAGGCCTTATGAAGACGTCAGTGCGTTAAAGAAGGTTAATTAACTTAAATATGTTAAACTAATGATTTGAAGATTTTCGATATCGATTGCTAAATGTGTATATACAAGAAAATCGACTTTATACCTAAATATAAGATAACGTAATTCTTCAAAATGCACTGCCGTTATGCTGTTATGGCTTTATATAAATTTCAGTACGTTAAAGAAGGTTAATTTACTCAAATATGTTAAACTAATGATTTGAGCATTTCGATATCGATTGCTAAATGTGTATGTACAAGAAAATCGATTTTATACCTAAATAAAAGCTTAGGGAATTCACCCAAATATACTGCCGTTATGCCGTTATGGCTTTATGTAAACTTCAGTAAGATAAAAAAGGTTAATTAACCATGCTAAACCAGTTATTTGAAGCATTTCGATATCGATTGTTAAATGCGTATATACAACAAAATCGAATTTATACCTAAATATAAGATTACGGAATTCTTCTAAATGCACTGTCGTTATGCCGCCATGGCTTATATAATTATTCATTACGTTAGAGAAGGTTGTTAAACTAATGATTTGAAGAATTTCGATATCGATTGCTAAATGCGTATATACAACAAATTCGGCCTTATATCTAAATATTAGATTACGGAATTCTTCGAAATACACTGCCGTTATGCCGTTATGGCTTTTTATAAATTTCAGTACGTGTAAGAAGGTTAATTTACTTAAATATGCTAAACGATTGATTTGAAGCATTTCGATATTGATTACTAAATGTGTATGTACAAGAAAATCGATTTTATACCTAAATAAAGATTACGGAATTCACCCAAACATACTGCCGTTATGCCGTTATGGCTTTATGTAAACTTCAGTAAGATAGAGGGGGTTAATTAACCTAAATATGCTAAACCAGTTATATGAAGCATTTCGATATCGATTGCTAAATGCCTATATACAACAAAATCGAACTTATACCTAAATATAAGATTACGGAATTTTTCTAAATGCACTGTCGTTATGCCGCCATGGCTTTATATCACCTTCATTACGTTAAAGAAGGTTAATTAACTTAAATATGTTAAACTAATGATAAATGTATAATGTGTAAATACAAGAAAATCGAATATATACCTAAATATAAGATTACGGAATTCTTCTACATGCACTGTCGTTATGCCGCCATGGCTTTATATAACCTTCATTACGGTAAAGAAGGTTTATTAACTTAAATATGATAAACTAATGATTTGAAGCATTTCGATATCGCCTGCTAAATGCGTATAAACAAGAAAATCGACTTTATACCTAAATATAAGATAACGGAATTCTTCTACATGCACTGCCGTTATACCGTTAAGGCTTTATGTAGACTTCAGTAAGCTAAAAAATGTTTATTAACTTAATATGTTAAACTAATGATTTGAAGCATTTCGATATCGATAGCTTAATGCATATATACAAGAAAATCGACTTTATACCTAAATATTAGACTACGGAATTCTTCCAAATGTACTGTCGTTATGCCGCCATGGCTTTATATCACCTTCAGTACGTTAAAGAAGGTTAATTATTTTAAATATGTTAAACTAATGGTTTGAAGCATTTCGATACCGATTGCTAAATGTGTAAATACATGAAAATCGGCTGTATACCTAAATATAAAATTATAACATTACGGAATTCTTCTAAATGCACTGCCGTTATACCGTTAAGGCTTTATGTAGACTTCAGTAAGCTAAAAAATGTTTATTAACTTAATATGTTAAACTAATGATTTGAGGCATTTCGATATCGCTTGCTAAATATGTATATAAAAGAAAATCGAATTTATATCTAAACATAAGTTTACGGAATACTTCTAAATGTACTGTCGTTATGCCGCCATGGTTTATATCACATTCATTACGTTAAAGAAGGCTAATTAACTTAAATATGTTTAACTAATGATTTGAAGCATTTCGATATCGATTGCTAAATGTGTATATGCAAGAAAATCGACCTTATACATTAATATATGATAACGGAATTCTTCTAAATGCACTGCCGTTATGCCGTTGTGGATTTATGTTCAGTTCGTTGAAGAAGGTTTATTAACTTAAATATGTTAAACCAGTTATTTGAAGCATTTCGATATCGATTGCTTAATGCATATATACAAGAAACTCGACTTTATACCTAAATATAAGACTACGGAATTCTTCCAAATGTACTGTCGTTATGCCGCCATGGCTTTAAATCACCTTCATTACGTTAAGGAAGGCTAATTAACTTAAATATGTCAAACTAATTATTTGAAGCATCTCGATATCGATTGCTAAATGTGTATATACAAGAAAATCGACTTTATACCTAAATATAAGCTAACGGAATTCTTCTACATGCACTGCCGTTATGCCGTCATGGCTTTATGCCAACTTCCGCTCGTTAAATAAGGTTTATTAACTTAAATATGTTAAACTAATGAAGTGAGCCATCTCGATATCGATTGCTAAATGTGTATATACAACAAAATCGACTTTATTCCTAGATATAAGATTACGGAATTCTTCCATATGCACTGCTGTTATACCGTTATGGCTTTATGTAAACTTCAGTAAGAAAAAGAATAATAATTAACTCAAATATGTTAAACTAATGATTTGAAGCATATCGATATCGATTGCTAAATGTGTATATACAAGAAAATCGACTTTATACCTAATTATAAGATTACGGAATTCTTCTAAATGCACTGCCGTTATGCCGCCATGGCTTTATGTCAACTTCAGTGCGTTAAAGAAGCTTTATTAACTTAAATATATTAAACTAATGATTTGAAGCATTTCGATATAGATTGATAATGAGTATATACAAGAAAGTCGACTTTATACCTAAATATAAGATTACGGATTTCATCGAAATACACTCCCTTAATGCCGTTATGGCTTTATATCACCTTCATTACGTTAAAGAAGGTTAATTAACTTAAATATGTTAAACTAATTATTTGAAGATTTTCGATATCGAATGCTAAAAGTGTAAATACAAGAAAGTCGACTTTATACCTAAATATAAGATTACGGAATTCATCGAAATACACTCCCCTTATGCCGTTAATGCTTTATATCACCTTCATTACGTTAAAGAAGCTTTATTAACTTAAATATATTAAACTAGTTATTTGAAGCATTTCGATATCGATTGCTAAATGAGTATATACAAGAAAGTCGACTTTATATCTAAATACAAGGTTACGGAATTTATCGAAATACACTCCCGTTATGCCGTTATGGCTTTATATAAATTTCAGTATGCTAAAGAAGGTTAATTTACTTAAATATGCTAAACTAATGATTTGAAGCATTTCGATATCGATTGCTAAATGTGTATATACAAGTAAATCGATTTTATACCTAAGTAAAAGATTACGGAATTCACCCAAATATACTGCCGCTATGCCGTTATGGCTTTATGTAAACTTCGATAAGATAAAGAAGGTTATTTAACCTAAATATGCTAAACCAGTTATTTGAAGCATTTCGATATCGATTGCTAAATGCGTATATACAAGAAAATCGACTTAATACCTAAATATAAGATTACGGAATTCTTCTAAATGCACTGTCGTTATGCTGCCATGGCTTTATATCACCTTCATTACCTTAAAGAAGGTTAATTAACTTAAATATGTTAAACTAATGAGTTGAAGCATCTCGGTATCGATTGCTAAATGTGTATATACAACAAAATCGACTTTATACCTGAATATAAGATTACGGAATTCTTCGAAATGCACTGTCGTTATGCTGCCATGGCTTTATATCACCTTAATTACCTTAAAGAAGGTTAATTAACTTAAATATGTTAAACTAATGATTTGAAGCATTTCGATATCGATTGCTAAATGAGTATATACAAGAAAATCGACTTTATACCTAAATATAAGATTACGGAATTCTTCGAAATGCACTGCCGTTGTGCCGTTATGGCGTTTGTAGACTTCAGTAAAATAAAGAGGGTTAATTAACTTAAATATGTTAAACTAATGATTCGAAGCATTTCGATATGGATTGCTAAATGAGTATATATAAAAAAATCGACTTTATACCTAAATAGAGGTTTACGGAATTCTTCTTAATGCACTGCCGTTATGCCGTTAAGGCTTTTGTAGACTTCAGTAAGATAAAGAGGGTTAATTATCTTAAATATGTTAAACTCATGATTTGAAGCATTTCGATGTCGATTGCTAAATGCGTATATACAACAAAATCTACTTAATACCTAAATATAAGATTACGGAACTCTTCCAAATGCACTGCCGTTATGCCGTTAAGGCTTTTGTAGACTTCAGTAAAAAAAAGAGGACTAATTTACTTAAATATGTTAAACTAATGATTTGAAGCATTTCGATATCGATTGCTAAATGTGTATATACAAGAAAATCGACTTTATACCTAAATATAAGATTACGGAATTCTTCCAAATGTACTGTCGTTATGCCGTCATGGCTTTGTATCACCTTCTATACGTTAAAGAAGATTTATTAACTTAAATATGTTACACTAATTATTTGAAGCATTTCGATATCGACTGCTAAATGGGTATATACAAGAAATTCGAATTCATACCTAAATATAAGACTACGTAATTCTTCTAAATGCACTGCCGTTATGCCGTTAAGGCTTTTGTAGACTTCAGTAAGAAAAAGAGGATTAATTTACTTAAATATGTTAGACAAATGATTTGAAGCATTTCGATATCGCTTGCTAAATGAGTATATACAAGAAAATCGACTTTATACCTAAATATAAGATTACGGAATTCTTCGAAATGCACTGCCGTTATGCCGTTAAGGCTTTTGTAGACTTCAGTAAGATAAAGAGGGTTAATTAACTTAAATATGTTAAACTAATGATTCGAAGCATTTCGATAGGGATTGCTAAATGAGTATATACAAAAAAATCGACTTTATACCTAAATAGAGGATTACGGAATTCTTCTAAATGCACTGCTGTTATGCCGTTAAGGCTTTTGTAGGCTTCAGTAAGATAAAGAGGGTTAATTATCTTAACCTTTAACCACCTGCCAGCGGTCGTGGTGAACGCAACGACTTTTTAAATTTTTAAATTTTCGTAGGAGATCGTTATCGCGTGTTAGTGTGCGTTCGTGTACCTTTTCTGGTGGTGGTTTAGTGTCGCGTGTGCGCTCGGCAAGCATACAAGTGCGCTCGTTTGACTTGGGTGAGTAAAAATATTTTGATAGCGGTCATGGTGACTGCGTGCAGGTAGTTATGTGATTACACACAATAACGTTTATGTTTTTTGTTTTAGAGTAAAAATGGATGTAAACATCGAAAATATTAGGAGATAGTTAGAGGAAGAACTGTCGGATGTGGAGCAAATCCTAGATGAGAGTTACAGTGATATAGACCCTGAGGATTTAGAAGTTCCCGAGGCTTTAGATGACTGTGAATCTGATGACTGCTTGCAAGTGTCAAAGTGCCGATGGACAGCCGGAGGGAGGTATATTTGAGGAATTTTCTTCAGAAGACGAGTTACCTTGTCACAACTCCAGACTAGAAATTGGAACTTTTTTGGAAAAAATCGTTTTCGGTGGTCTTCTGTGCCAATTGCTAGTCGTACTAGAACTCAGCGGTATAACATTGTATCGCAAGGACAAGGACTTAAATCGGCCTGTCATGAAGTTCTCAATGATTCTACAACACCTCTTGACCTTTGGAGCATTTTATTTACAGATGAGATGCTGGAAAACATAGTGATACATAACAACGACAAAATAAGGCAGTTACGACCAAGATATAAAAACCAAGGCTGTGTTCATGATGTTGATCTCATAGAGTTAAAAGCATTTATTAGTTTTTTATTCTATACAGCTATTTTTAAAGACAATCGGGAACATTATGCGTGGAGGTATAGTTCTGATGGCTCAGGAAGAGAAATATATCGTTGCATTCTAAGTAAAAATAGATTCGAGATTTTGATGAAAGCAATTCGTTTCGATGATGCAGAAACAAGAGCGCAACGGCGAGAGACTGACATTTCTGCTCCAATCGCCGGGCTATTCAGCTCTTTCATTCCTGTGTCTGTATTGATGAGATGCTGGTAGCTTTTCGAGGTCGGTGTCGTTTTAGGGTTTTATGCCAAAGAAGCCCGCTAAATATGGCTTAAAGATTATGTGCCTTACAGATGCCCGAAATGGTTATTTACTAATGCTTACATATATTTAGGTAAAGACTCGGACGGCACCAATTTGACATCAGAACACACTCGATTTTCAAAACCTACTCAAGCAGTTTTACGACTCATATCTCCAATTGAAGGGTCGAATAGAAACATCACTGCTGATAATTGGTTTTGTTCAGTTGAGCTAGTCGATGTTTTGAAAGATAAAAAGTTATCTCTTGTGGGTACTTAAAAAACAAAAATAAAACAGAAATTCCGCCAGAATTCAAACCAAATCGGCGACGAGAAATTGGAACCTCGCTTTTCGGTTTTACTAAAAATATTACTTTGGCATCTTTTGTGCCGAGAAAAAACCGTGCTGTGGTGTTAATTTCCAGCAAGAACCATACAGCAAACGTAGACGATAATACAAAAAAGCCCGAAATAATATTATACTACAATGAAACTAAAATTGGCGTTGATTTATTGGATCAAAGGTGTGCGAACTATACCACGGCGCGACGAACGCAAAGATGGCCTTTGTGCATTTTTTATCCTCTGTTAGATATATCAGCTTCCAATGCTTATGTCATGAGTAAGAAGTAGATTTAAATTTATGAAGCAGCTAGCAGAAGATCTGACCATGCCACACATGAATCGTCGAGAAAATAACAAGCACACTCCTCGTGACATCAAAACTTCTATTCCCCGGGATCTTGAAAATAGAAGAAAAATTGCCTTCTGTTTCTGAAGCTGATCATCTTGAAAAACGTAAAACGTGTTCAACTTGTGATCCCAAGAAGAAACGAAAAAAATTTCGTTTGTGTTTTATATGTAAAAATCCAATCTGTGTGGAATGTTCTAAGAAAGCGTGCAAAAGTTGTCGTGAAAAATTTTAAGAATTTACCCCCTGAAATTTTTCTCGAAGTTTTGTTTTTTTTTTAACTTTTATTTTTTTATGTCATTAGAACATTATTATATTCTTTAAAGAAAGACAGAATTTTATATAACATTTTGTTCCTATGTGGATAGATCTCAATTTGTAAACTACTATGTAATTTTAGTTAAAATGTGCCAGCAATTCAATTGTTCACATTTATGAGAAAAATATGTTTTGTTTTTTTTTCCTTTTTCAGTTAAATAAATAATTTAGTATATATTAAAGAGTTTTATTAATGTATTCTTATAATAAAACCTTAAAATCCTAAAAAAATTCAAGTGTTCGGATACACTGCGGTCACTGTGACCGTGCTCAGGTGGTTACGTAACTGATATAGGGCTCAGGTCGTTAAGGGTTAAATATGTTAAACTCATGATTTGAAGCATTTCGATGTCGATTGCTAAATGCGTATATACAACAAAATCGACTTAATACCTAAATATAAGATTACGGAACTCTTCCAAGTGCACTGCCGTTATGCCGTTAAGGCTTTTCTAGACTTCAATAAGAAAAAGAGGATTAATTTACTTAAATATGTTAAACTCATGATTTGAAGCATTTCGATATCGATTGCGAAATGTATATATATAAGAAAATCGACTTTATACCTAAATATAAGATTACGGAATTCTTCCACAGGTACTGTCGTTATGCCGCCATGGCTTTATATCACCTTCATTACGCTAAAGAAGGTTAATTATTTTAAATGTGTTAAACTAATGGTGTGAAGCATTTCGATATCGATTGCTAAATGTGTAAATGCAAGAAAATCGACTTTTAAAACCCAAATATAAAATTATAACATTACGGAATTCTTCTAAATGCACTGCCGTTGTGCCGCCATGGCTTTATATCAACTTCAATACGTTAAAGAAGGTTAATTAACTTAAATATGTTAACTAATAATTTGAAGCATTTCGATATCGCTTGCTAAATGTGTGTATACAAGAAAATCGAATTTATACCTAAATATAAGATAACGGGATTCTTCTAAATGCACTGCCGTTATACCGTTAAGGCTTTATGTAGACTTCAGTAAGCTAAAAAATGTTTATTAAATTAATATGTTAAACTAATGATTTGAAGCATTTCGATATTGATATGTAAATGTGTATATAAAAGAAAATCGACTTTATACCTAAATAAAAGATTACGGAATTCTTCTACATGCACTGCCGTAATGCCACCGTGGCTATATGCCACCTTCAGATCGTTAAAGAAGGTTTATTAACTTAAATATGTTAAGCTAATGAGTTGAAGCATCTCGATATCGATTGCTAAATGTGTATATACAACAAAATCGACTTTATACCTAAATATAAGATTACGGAATTCTTCTAAATGCACTGCCGTTATGCCGCCATGGCTTTATATCAACTTCAATACGTTAAAGAAGGTTAATTAACTTAAATATGATAAACTAATGATTTGAAGCATTTCGATATCGCCTGCTAAATGCGTATAAACAAGAAAATCGACTTTATACCTAAAAATAAGATAACGGAATTCTTCTACATGCACTGCCGTTATGCCGCCATGGCTTTATATCAACTTCAATACGTTAAAGAAGGTTAATTAACTTAAATATGATAAACTAATGATTTGAAGCATTTCGATATCGCCTGCTAAATGTGTATATACAAGAAAATCGACTTTATACTTAAATATAAGATAACGGAATTCTTCTACATGCACTGCCGTTATGCCCCCATGGCTTTTTGCTAACTTCAGTTCGTTAAAGAAGGTTTATTAACTTAAATATGTTAAACTAATGAGTTGAAGCATTTCGATATCGCTTGCTAAATGTGTATATACAACAAAATCGACTTTATACCTAAATATAAGATAACGGAATTCTTTTAAATGCACTGCCGTTATGCCGTTAAGGCTTTATGTAGAATTCAGTAAGATAGAGAGGGTTAATTAACTTAAATATGTTAAACTAATGATTTGAAGCATTTCGATATCGATTGCTTAATATGTAAATACAAGAAAATCGACTTTATACCTAAATAGAAGATTACGGAATTCTTCTAAATGCACTGCCGTAATACCGCCGTGGCTATATGCCAAATTCAGATCGTTAAAGAAGGTTTATTAACTTAAATATGTTAAGCTAATGAGTCGAAGCATTTCGATATCGCTTGCTAAATGTGTATATACAAGAAGATCGAATTTATACCTAAATATAAGATAACGGAATTCTTCTAAATGCACTGCCGTTATACCGTTAAGGCTTTATGTAGACTTCAGTAAGCTAAAAAATGTTTATTAACTTAATATGTTAAACTAATGAGTTGAAGCATCTCGATATCGATTGCTAAATGTGTATATACAACAAAATCGACTTTATACCTGAATATAAGATTACGGAATTCTTCCAAAAGGGACTGCCGTTATACCGTTATGGCTTTATGTAAACTTCAGTAAGATAAAGAAGGTTAATTAACTTAAATATGTTAAACTAATGATTTGAAGCATTTCGTTATCGATTGCTAAATGTGATATAAAAGAAAATCGACTTTATACCTAAATATAAGATTACGGAATTCTTCTAAATGCACTGCCGTTATACCGTTAAGGCTTTATGTAGACTTCAGTAAGCTAAAAAATGTTTATTAACTTAATATGTTAAACTAATGAGTTGAAGCATCTCGATATCGATTGCTAAATGTGTATATACAACAAAATCGACTTTATACCTGAATATAAGATTACGGAATTCTTCCCAAAGGCACTGCCGTTATACCGTTATGGCTTTATGTAAACTTCAGTAAGATAAAGAGGGTTAATTATCTTAAATATGTTAAACTCATGATTTGAAGCATTTCGATGTCGATTGCTAAATGCGTATATACAACAAAATCTACTTAATACCTAAATATAAGATTACGGAACTCTTCCAAATGCACTGCCGTTATGCCGTTAAGGCTTTTGTAGACTTCAGTAAGAAAAAGAGGACTAATTTACTTAAATATGTTAAACTAATGATTTGAAGCATTTCGATATCGATTGCTAAATGTGTATATACCAAAAAATCGGCTTTATACCTAAATATAAGATTACGGAATTCTTCCAAATGTACTGTCGTTATGCCGTCATGGCTTTGTATCACCTTCAATACGTTAAAGAAGATTTATTAACTTAAATATGTTACATTAATTATTTGAAGCATTTCGATATCGACTGCTAAATGAGTATATACAAGAAATTCAAATTTCATACCTAAATATAAGACTACGTAATTCTTCTAAATGCACTGCCGTTATGCCGTTAAGGCTTTTGTAGACTTCAGTAAGAAAAAGAGGATTAATTTACTTAAATATGTTAGACAAATGTTTTGGAAGCATTTCGATATCGCTTGCTAAATGAGTATATACAAGAAAATCGACTTTATACCTAAATATAAGATTACGGAATTCTTCGAAATGCACTGCCGTTATGCCGTTAAGGCTTTTGTAGACTTCAGTAAGATAAAGAGGGTTAATTAACTTAAATATGTTAAACTAATGATTCGAAGCATTTCGATATGGATTGCTAAATGAGTATATACAAAAAAATCGACTTTATACCTAAATAGAGGATTACGGAATTCTTCTAAATGCACTGCCGTTATGCCGTTAAGGCTTTTGTAGGCTTCAGTAAGATAAAGAGGGTTAATTATCTTAACCTTTAACCACCTGCCAGCGGTCGTGGTGAACGCAACGACTTTTTGAATTTTAATTTCGTAGGAGTTCGTTATCGCGTGTTAGTGTGCGTTCGTGTACCTTTTCTGGTGGTGGTTTAGTGTCGCGTGTGCGCTCGGCAAGCATACAAGTGCGCTCGTTTGACTTGGGTGAGTAAAAATATTTTGATAGCGGTCATGGTGACTGCGTGCAGGTAGTTATGTGATTACACACAATAACGTTTATGTTTATTGTTTTAGAGTAAAAATGGATGTAAACATCGAAAATATTAGGAGATAGTTAGAGGAAGAACTGTCGGATGTGGAGCAAATCCTGGATGAGAGTTACAGTGATATAGACCCTGAGGATTTAGAAGTTCCCGAGGCTTTAGATGACTGTGAATCTGATGACTGCCTGCAAGTGTCAAAGTGCCGATGGACAGCCGGAGGGAGGTATATTTGAGGAATTTTCTTCAGAAGACGAGTTACCCTTGTCACAACTCCAGACTAGAAATTGGAACTATTTTGGAAAAAATCGTTTTCGGTGATCTTCTGTGCCAATTGCTAGTCGTACTAGAACTCAGCGGTATAACATTGTATCATTTTATTTACAGATGAGATGCTGGAAAACATAGTGATACATAACAACGACAAAATAAGGCAGTTACGACCAAGATATAAAAACCAAGGCTGTGTTCATGATGTTGATCTCATAGAGTTAAAAGCATTTATTAGTTTTTTATTCTATACAGCTATTTTTAAAGACAATCGGGAACATTATGCGTGGAGGTATAGTTCTGATGGCTCAGGAAGAGAAATATATCGTTGCATTCTAAGTAAAAATAGATTCGAGATTTTGATGAAAGCAATTCGTTTCGATGATGCAGAAACAAGAGCGCAACGGCGAGAGACTGACATTTCTGCTCCAATCGCCGGGCTATTCAGCTCTTTCATTCCTGTGTCTGTATTGATGAGATGCTGGTAGCTTTTCGAGGTCGGTGTCGTTTTAGGGTGTTTATGCCAAAGAAGCCCGCTAAATATGGCTTAAAGATTATGTGCCTTACAGATGCCCGAAATGGTTATTTACTCAATGCTTACATATATTTAGGTAAAGACTCGGACGGCACCAATTTGACATCAGAACACACTCGATTTTCAAAACCTACTCAAGCAGTTTTACGACTCATATCTCCAATTGAAGGGTCGAATAGAAACATCACTGCTGATAATTGGTTTTGTTCAGTGAGCTAGTCGATGTTTTGAAAGATAAAAAGTTATCTCTTGTGGGTACTTAAAAAACAAAAATAAAACAGAAATTCCGCCAGAATTCAAACCAAATCGGCGACGAGAAATTGGAACCTCGCTTTTAGGTTTTACTAAAAATATTACTTTGGCATCTTTTGTGCCGAGAAAAAACTGTGCTGTGGTGTTAATTTCCAGCAAGAACCATACAGCAAACGTAGACGATAATACAAAAAAGCCCGAAATAATATTATACTACAATGAAACTAAAATTGGCGTTGATTTATTGGATCAAAGGTGTGCGAACTATACCACGGCGCGACGAACGCAAAGATGGCCTTTGTGCATTTTTTATCCTCTGTTAGATATATCAGCTTCCAATGCTTATGTCATGAGTAAGAAGTAGATTTAAATTTATGAAGCAGCTAGCAGAAGATCTGACCATGCCACACATGAATCGTCGAGAAAATAACAAGCACACTCCTCGTGACATCAAAACTTCTATTCGCCGGATCTTGAAAATAGAAGAAAAATTGCCTTCTGTTTCTGAAGCTGATCATCTTGAAAAACGTAAAACGTGTTCAACTTGTGATCCCAAGAAGAAACGAAAAAAATTTCGTTTGTGTTTTATATGTAAAAATCCAATCTGTGTGGAATGTTCTAAGAAAGCGTGCAAAAGTTGTCGTGAAAAATTTTAAGAATTTACCCCCTGTAATTTTCTCGAAGTTTTTTTTTTTTTTTTAACTTTTATTTTTTTATGTCATTAGGACATTATTATATTCTTTAAAGAAAGACAGAATTTTATATAACATTTTGTTCCTATGTGGATAGATCTCAATTTGTAAACTACTATGTAATTTTAGTTAAAATGTGCCAGCAATTCAATTGTTCACATTTATGAGAAAAATATGTTTTGTTTTTTTTCCTTTTTCAGTTAAATAAATAATTTAGTATATATTAAAGAGTTTTATTAATGTATTCTTATAATAAAACCTTAAAATCCTAAAAAAATTCAAGTGTTCGGATACACTGCGGTCACTGTGACCGTGCTCAGGTGGTTACGTAACTGATATAGGGCTCAGGTCGTTAAGGGTTAAATATGTTAAACTCATGATTTGAAGCATTTCGATGTCGATTGCTAAATGCGTATATACAACAAAATCGACTTAATACCTAAATATAAGATTACGGAACTCTTCCAAGTGCACTGCCGTTATGCCGTTAAGGCTTTTCTAGACTTCAATAAGAAAAAGAGGATTAATTTACTTAAATATGTTAAACTCATGATTTGAAGCATTTCGATATCGATTGCGAAATGTATATATATAAAAAAATCGACTTTATACCTAAATATAAGATTACGGAATTCTTCCACAGGTACTGTCGTTATGCCGCCATGGCTTTATATCACCTTCATTACGCTAAAGAAGGTTAATTATTTTAAATGTGTTAAACTAATGGTGTGAAGCATTTCGATATCGATTGCTAAATGTGTAAATGCAGGAAAATCGACTTTATACCTAAATATAAAATTATAACATTACGGAATTCTTCTAAATGCACTGCCGTAATACCGCCGTGGCTATATGCCAAATTCAGATCGTTAAAGAAGGTTTATTATCTTAAATATGTTAAGCTAATGAGTCGAAGCATTTCGATATCGCTTGCTAAATGTGTATATACAAGAAGATCGAATTTATACCTAAATATAAGATAACGGAATTCTTCTAAATGCACTGCCGTTATACCGTTAAGGCTTTATGTAGACTTCAGTAAGCTAAAAAATGTTTATTAACTTAATATGTTAAACTAATGAGTTGAAGCATCTCGATATCGATTGCTAAATGTGTATATACAACAAAATCGACTTTATACCTGAATATAAGATTACGGAATTCTTCCCAAGGCACTGCCGTTATACCGTTATGGCTTTATGTAAACTTCAGTAAGATAAAGAAGGTTAATTAACTTAAATATGTTAAACTAATGATTTGAAGCATTTCGTTATCGATTGCTAAATGTGTAAATACAAGAAAATCGACTTTATACCTAAATAAAGATTACGGAATTCTTCTAAATGCACTGCCGTTAAAACCGCCTGGCTTTTTATCCCAAAAACAATCGTTAAAGAAGGTTTAAATTTAAATTAAATATGTTAAACTAATGATTTTTAAACATTTCGATATCGCTTGCTAAATGTGTATATACAAGAAAATCGAATTTATACCTAAATATAAGATAACGGAATTCTTCTAAATGCACTGCCGTTATACCGTTGGCTTTATGTAACTTCAGTAGTTTAAAAAAGGGTTTTTTAACTTAAAAATGTTAAACTAATGAGTTGAAGCATTTCGATATCGTTGCTAAATGTGTATATACAAAAAATCGACTTTATACCTAAAAATAAGATTAAAGGAATTCTTCCCAAGGGACTGCCGTTATACCGTTATGGCTTTATGTAAACTTCAGTAAGTAAAGAAGGTTAATTAACTTAAATATGTTAAACTAATGATTTTAAGCATTTCGTTTTCGATTGCTAAATGTGTATATAAAAAAAATCGACTTTATACCTAAATATAAGATTACGGAATTCTTCTAAATGCACTGCCGTTATCCCCCATGGCTTTAAATAACTTCAATAAGTTTAAAAAAGGTTAATTAACTTAAATATGTTAAACTAATGATTTGAAGCAATTTTGGTATCGTTGCTTAATGTGTATATACAAGAAAATCGACTTTATACCTAAATAGAAGATTACGGAATTCTTCTAAATGCACTGCCGTAATACCGCCGTGGCTATATGCCAAATTCAGATCGTTAAAGAAGGTTTATTAACTTAAATATGTTAAGCTAATGAGTCGAAGCATTTCGATATCGCTTGCTAAATGTGTATATACAAGAAGATCGAATTTATACCTAAATATAAGATAACGGAATTCTTCTAAATGCACTGCCGTTATACCGTTAAGGCTTTATGTAGACTTCAGTAAGCTAAAAAATGTTTATTAACTTAATATGTTAAACTAATGAGTTGAAGCATCTCGATATCGATTGCTAAATGTGTATATACAACAAAATCGACTTTATACCTAAATATAAGATTACGGAATTCTTCCAAATGCACTGCCGTTATACCGTTATGGCTTTATGTAAACTTCAGTAAGATAAAGAAGGTTAATTAACTTAAATATGTTAAACTAATGATTTGAAGCATTTCGTTATCGATTGCTAAATGTGTATATAAAAGAAAATCGACTTTATACCTAAATATAAGATTACGGAATTCTTCTAAATGCACTGCCGTTATCCCGCCATGGCTTTAAATCAACTTCAATACGTTAAAGAAGGTTAATTAACTTAAATATGTTAAACTAATGATTTGAAGCAATTTTGGTATCGTTGCTTAAAAGTGTATATACAAGAAAATCGACTTTATACCTAAATAAAGATTAAGGAATTCTTCTAATGCACTCCGTTATCCGCCTGGTTTATGCCAAATTCATTTTTAAAGAAGGTTTATTAAAATTAAATATGTTAAACTAAAGAGTTGAAGGATTTCGATATCGTTGCTAAATGTGTATATACAAAAATCGAATTTATACCTAAATAAAGTTTTTGGAAATTTTTCCAAATGCACTGCCGTTATACCGTTATGGCTTTATGTAAACTTCAGTAAGTAAAAAGGGTTTTTTTTAAATTAAAAATGTTAAACTAATGATTTTAAGCATTTCGTTTTCGATTGCTAAATGTGTATATAAAAAAAATCGAATTTATACCTAAATATAAGATTAAAGGAATTCTTCAAATGCACTGCCGTTATCCCCCCATGGCTTTAAATTAAAATTCAATAAGTTTAAAAAAGGTTAATTAACTTAAATATGTTAAACTAATGATTTGAAGCAATTTTGGTATCGTTGCTTAAAAGTGTATATAAAAGAAAATCGACTTTATACCTAAATAAAGATTACGGAATTCTTCTAAATGCACTGCCGTTAAAACCCCCCTGGCTTTTTAAAACCCAAAAACAATCGTTAAAGAAGGTTTAAATTTAAATTAAATATGTTAAACTAATGATTTTTAAACATTTCGATATCGTTGCTAAATGTGTATATACAAGAAAATCGAATTTATACCTAAATATAAGATAAGGAATTCTTCTAATGCACTCCGTTATGCCGCCATGGTTTATGAACTTCATTTTTAAAAAAGGGTTTTTTAACTTAAAATGTTAAACTAATGAGTTGAAGCATCTCGATATCGATTGCTAAATGTGTATATACAACAAAATCGACTTTATACCTAAATATAAGATTACGGAATTCTTCGAAATGCACTCCGTTATCCCGCCATGGCTTTAAATCAACTTCAATACGTTAAAGAAGGTTAATTAACTTAAATATGTTAAACTAATGATTTGAAGCAATTCGGTATCGCTTGCTTAATGTGTATATACAAGAAAATCGACTTTATACCTAAATAGAAGATTACGGAATTCTTCTAAATGCACTGCCGTAATACCGCCGTGGCTATATGCCAAATTCGGATCGTTAAGGAAGGTTTATTAACTTAAATATGTTAAGCTAATGAGTCGAAGCATTTCGATATCGCTTGCTAAATGTGTATATACAAGAAGATCGAATTTATACCTAAATATAAGATAACGGAATTCTTCTAAATGCACTGCCGTTATACCGTTAAGGCTTTATGTAGACTTCAGTAAGCTAAAAAATGTTTATTAACTTAATATGTTAAACTAATGAGTTGAAGCATCTCGATATCGATTGCTAAATGTGTATATACAACAAAATCGACTTTATACCTAAATATAAGATTACGGAATTATTCGAAATGCACTGCCGTTATACCGTTATGGCTTTATGTAAACTTCAGTAAGATAAAGAAGGTTAATTAACTTAAATATGTTAAACTAATGATTTGAAGCATTTCGTTATCGATTGCTAAATGTGTATATAAAAGAAAATCGACTTTATACCTAAATATAAGATTACGGAATTCTTCTAAATGCACTGCCGTTATCCCGCCATGGCTTTAAATCAACTTCAATACGTTAAAGAAGGTTAATTAACTTAAATATGTTAAACTAATGATTTGAAGCATTTCGATATCGATTGCTAAATGTGTATATACAAGAAAATCGACTTTATACCTAAATATAAGATAATGGAATTCTTCTACATGCACTACCGTTATGCCGCCATGGATTTATGCCAACTTCACTTTTTTAAAGAAGGTTTATTAACTTAAATATGTTAAACTAATGAGTTGAAGCATCTCGATATCGATTGCTAAATGTGTATATACAACAAAATCGACTTTATACCTAAATAGAAGTTTACGGATCTCTTCCAAATGCACTGCCGTTATACCGTTATGGCTTTATGTAAACTTCAGTAAGATAAAGAAGGTTAATTAACTTAAATATGTTAAACTAATGATTTGAAGCATTTCGTTATCGATTGCTAAATGTGTATATAAAAGAAAATCGAATTTATACCTAAATATAAGATTACGGAATTCTTCTAAATGCACTGCCGTTATCCCGCCATGGCTTTAAATCAACTTCAATACGTTAAAGAAGGTTAATTAACTTATCATGTTAAACTAATGATTTGAAGCATTTCGATATCGATTGCTAAATGTGTATATACAAGAAAATCGACTTTATACCTAAATATAAGATTACGGAATTCTTCTAAATGCACTGCCGTTATGCCGCCATGGCTATATATAAACTTCAATACGTTAAAGAAGGTTAATTAACTTAAATTTGTTAAACTAATGATTTGAAGCATTTCGATATCGCTTCCTAAATGTTTATATAAGTTATTATATTGCGCTCGAATGCTGCGTTGCAACAACACAGCTTAGCGTATGTCATCACCACGCAACCTTTCGACAGTGGCGCTTAGCAACATCAACACCTCGCGCATATGTTTTCTAAGCTGTCCAACAACGGAACAGTCCGGCGCTTAAGAACACTGCGCAGGCAATTAACCTTACCTATGTGTTTGCCTAGCAACATCGCAACGACGCAGGATAGCGCGTAATTCTATCACCACCCAACAACAGCAACACCTCGCGCATGTGTAAGCAGTCTAAGCCGCCCAGCAACAGCTCTACCGTGTGCATATGCTAGCCAAGCAGCCCGCCAAAAGCCCAACTCGGCGCACGAGTTCATCACTTGCCTAACAACAACTTCACCATGCGCTTGGGTTAGTTAGGTAACCCAGCAACGGTATAATAAAGCACATAAGATCACTGCGCGCAACAATAACAACAACACCTGAAAACCATTAGACGAGAGGGTATTTAAGGCTGCGCTGTTAGCATAACAGGACAGTTCTTCGAGACAACTCATTAGTTAAACCTAACCTGCTTAACTGGCGCCCAACTTACGGGAACGAACATAAAAATAAATCCTTATATAAAGGATATAAAATCGTGCCCACAAATATTTAGCGATTTTAAACAAAAAAAAATCTTTATAAAAACGTTTATAACATCCTTAAAAAAAAGAAGAACAAATGTGTTTGAAATTTGTGTGAGCTTAAATAAATTTTGCGGTAGACGTGAACAAAATTAATCACTTAAAGTTTTATAAAAAAAAAGAAGGAAAACCAAAATATTTTACAAAATAAATACTAGTGGATGAACTAAGTGAAAATTGGAGAAGACTGTGGATATTTAGAACTGCTCATTAAAAACAAAATAAAAAACGTTAAAAAAAATCTGAAAATAGCTATCTTGCAAAGTGTTAGTTAAATATCTAGTGATCAAATAAGAAGCTGAAAAAAGCAACAAAAATATTTGAAACTGAGTGAAAACGAAAAAGCGTGTAATAAACAGAAGAACTTATAATTAACCTTAAAAGTTGCAAAAATTAAGAAACTCTAAAAACAATATGAGAATTTCAAAAAAGAACTCAAACCTCAATTTTGGGCATCAACGTATCATCGTATCAACAACAAAGAGGACAACATTAATTAGTAGAAAACTACAATAGAACATCCGTGGTTGCCGTAAAATTCCAGAGGTTTCACAAACACGAATATTTATGACATTTAAGTGTAGATATATGTATGTATTTAACAATTTCTTGTATTTAGTAAAATTATTTCTTTAATAGTCAGCATACCGTTTGTAAGCTTATACAAAAAAATGGATCAAAGTACTGTTATGAGTTTAGTTGAATCGGCGGTAGAAGTAGTCCATCAACATTTCAATAGACAGATTGCGGATTTAACTCAGACAATTCAGAGCATTTTACCTCAAAAAATAGAGGTAGCCAGGCCTGTAACGATTGTCGAAGGTGTACAAAGTACCAATACCGATCTGAGTTTAATCAAACCTCTACCAGAATTTAGAGGTAAAATTTCAGAATATCCAGCATGGAGAGAAGCGGCGAAGTTCGCGTTAAGTTATTATAATGAAGGATCCGAGTCGTATTATATCGCGATGGGTATTTTACGCCACAAAATAACATCTGCAGCTAACGAAAATCTTAGTGCGTTTAACACGCCACTTAATTTTAACGCAATAATTTCTAGACTAGATCAATTATATGCAGATAAGCGACCCCTTCACATATTAGAAAATCAACTCAATACGTTGAGGCAGGGAAAAATGTCTATAAACGAGTATTATGACGCGTTTGATAGGCAACTTACACTGATAGTGAACAAAAATATTATGACATACAGTGGCAATGAGGGGCTCACCAATGCATTCAACGAGAAGGCAAGGGAAAATGCGTTGAGAGTCTTCATTTCTGACCTCAGACGTCCACTTTGTGACACTCTATTTTCAGCGAACCCATCAGACTTACCCAGCGCCCTTGCCGCAGCACAAGAGTTGCAGCACAATCGGGAAAGGTACCAATTTGCACATACATATGCGACTGGAAGATTGCCACCAGTTTATCCAACTACACCTTTTTCTTCCAATTTTACTAACACAGTCCTTCAACGGAATCAAACAATTCAAAATGGTTCAGTACAAAGTTCCATCCCCATGGAGGCTGATGAGGGAAGCTCTTATTTCAGGAGATATCCACAGTTCAGAAACAACCCTGCTGTTCAGTCAAATCGTGATTTCCCACAACAACCAATGCAACGAGGAAATATGTCGAATTCATTCCAGCAGCGGTCACGGCAACAAACCTACAACCTTTCTAAACCTCAACAAGAATACAGCTTTCATAAGAGACCTCATGTTCAGAGTAATAAAATTTCTATACAGGCCCCTTTGCATAAAGTCCAACGGATCAATGCCATGGAAAATGAACCTTACTTCTGTGAAGGGGAAGGTACGGAATTCGAAGAACGACACCAGCCATATCCCTTTGAAAATCAATTGCTAGATGAAGTAAATTTTTTAGGCTAAAGTCTAACTTGCCGTTCATAACTCGAACTTTACCGAACGGGCAAGTTCTTAATATCTTAATAGACACGGGAACAGCGAAAAACTATATAAAGAAATATAAATTCCTGAAAGGTATAACCAAAATAAATGACCCCTTTCATCTAAAATCTATAAATGGGTAAATAAAATTTCCGAAAAATGTAAAGTCAATATTATAGGAACAACGGACACCTTTTATATCTTACCGCAATTAGATTCTTTTGATGGAATCATCGGATATGATTTATTGAACGATATCCATGCCATAATTGACACAAAAGCTGGACTCATTTTCCATAAAAATGGAAAAAAAGGTTCTCAACTTTTTTCAGTGTCCACAAGTAAACATGACAATAGAAATGCCTTGCAGTATAGAAACACTTATTAAACGTAACTTTAATGCATTTGCGAATCCTAATAGATCACTTCCATATAACACAAACGTAATAGCAACAATAGATACTATAACCGACAATCCCATTTATTCAAGAAGCTTCCCTTACCCAATATCCGCGGCAAATTTTATAAACAAGGAAATAGAATCTCTACTTAAAGATGGCATAATTAGAAAATCATACTCACCCTATAACTCACCTGTTCATGTAGTTTCGAAAAAGGGCTTAGACGATGAAGGGAAACAAAATTTAAGAAAGGTCATCGATTTTCGAAAGCTAAATGAACAAACTATATCGGATAAATACCCGATCCCAGACACTAGCGTAATACTTTCAAATTTGGGAAAATCGAAATTATTTACCACACTCGATCTGAAGTCTGGCTTTCATCAGATTTGCCTTTCAGAAAAAGATAGGTGCAAAACAGCTTTCAGCGTAAACAACGGCAAGTATGAATTTTGTCGATTGCCCTTTGGCTTAAAAAATGCACCAAGCATATTCCAGAGGGCCATAGATGACGTTTTACGGGAAGGTATTGGGAAAATATGCCATGTTTACGTTGATGACATCATAGTTTTCTCTTCTGATGAAAATTCACACTATAAACACGTTGATTCCATATTAAAAAAAATTGAGGGAGCAGGAATGGGAGTGTCCTTAGAGAAAACCAAATTTTTAAAAGAGGAAGTCGAATTCTTAGGTTTCAGCGTCTCATACAAAGGTATCCGAACATGCCCCAGCAAAGTCGAGGCAATCCTAAATTATCAAGAGCCGAAATCATTGAGATCCTTACGTTCGTTTTTGGGTCTTTCCGGTTATTACCGCAGATTTATAAAAGACTATGCCCATATATCTAAACCCCTTACAAAATATTTAAGAAGTGAAAATGGCCATGTTAATAGTAGGCATTCTAAAAAAATTAATATATCACTCGACGAAGATGCAATCGCTGCCTTTAATAAGCTTAAGAGTATTTTGGCTTCAGAAGATGTCCTTCTTCAAGATCCAGATTACACTAAGCCATTCGAAATAACCACAGATGCTTCTTCCGTCGCCTTAGGTGCTGTACTTTCCCAAAATGGTAAGCCGATAACAATGATATCTCGTACTTTATCTAAAACAGAGGAAAACTACGCCACGAACGAACGCGAGCTTCTGGCAATAGTTTGGGCCTTTCAAAAGTTAAGGCATTATTTGTACGGTATCAAAAACATTCACATTTACACGGACCATCAACCATTGACGTTTGCCATATCGGATAGAAATCCTAATTCAAAAATTAAAAGGTGGACTGCATTTATAAACTCGTTTGCACCAAAATACTTCTTTAAACCTGGCAAAGAGAACAAAGTGGCCGACGCACTTTCACGCCAGTACATTCGCAACCTTGACGACTCAATATCAACGGCTCACAGCGAGATTTCTCTTTCAGGTGTAATAAAAAGCATCAAAAATCCTGTCAACCAATTTAAAGCCCAATTAGTACTCTTACCATCCGAAGTTAACAGCAAGTCTACGAAAATTTTATTTCAAAAACTCATTAGACATACCATAAATTTTAAAAGCGCAGAATTTCTTTTACAAACCATACGGGAAAAGATAAATCCAAACGTAGTTAATGGAATCTATTGTGAACTTGAGACTTTAGGCCGAGTACAATCATTACTTCTGTCAAACTTTCCAGGTGTAAAATTCGTGCACACCGAAAAATTAGTAATAGATCTGATCAAAAAAGAAGATCAAATCGAGGCTGCTACCATGGAACATAATAGAGCTCACCGCTCAATCCAAGAGAACTACAAACAATTGATTTCAGAATATTTTTTTCCAGAAATTAAGAAGACTTTAACAACAATAGCCAAGAATTGTAGAACATGTTTGGAAAACAAATACAATAGACATCCACCAAAAACAGAAGTAGGCAGAACACCAATACCAGAATATCCCGAATAAATCCTTCACATGGATATATTTTCTGTAGACAGATTTCATTTCTTTACCTGTATAGATAAATTTTCTAAATTCACAGTCACAATTCCGATCGATTCCAGATCAACAATTGATATAAAAAGTGCACTGCTAATCGAACTAAACAAGTTTAGAAAAACGAAGTTAATTGTTTCCGATAATGAAAAATCCTTTCATTCGAATACAGTAGTCAATTTGTTGAAAGATCAATTCGGAATCGAGCAATTTTTTATACCAACCTTGCATAGTTAAAGTAATGGCCAAATAGAGAGAACGCATTCTACCTTGGCAGAAATCGCACGATGTATAAAAGCAGAACAAAACATAATGGATATTAAAGAATTAATCTTACTTGCAACGCATAAGTATAACAACTCAATACATTCGACCGTCGATGCCAAACCGATAGATATAATAAATAATTTTTCAAAAGATCACCTAGACTCAATTAAGGTAGCACTACATACTGCTTAAGAAAATATTATTAAAAAATCTAAAGTTGACCAAAGGACGTTTAAAGAAGGTGAAAAAGTTTACGTTCGCCGCAATAAACGACTTGGAAATAAATTAAATAAGATTTACGTTGAAAACGTCGTACAGAAGGATTTAGGAACAATCGTGTTAATAAATGGTAAAAAAGTACACAAAGATAATATACGCTGATGTTCACCATCACAAATCGACAAGTCAAATTGTTCATGAAAAATATTTCTGCAAGTTCTGTTTAAGGACTTTATACTTTTTTTTTTTAATTTTTCAAAGAATTCAACTACTTCTACCAACGATACTAGAAATTTATTTAATTAAAAGGAAATATTATTCAAGGTTAACTACAAAAAAGAAAAACATGCTATGTAAAAATACAACAATCGCAAGTAAAATTATAAAAGAGCAAAATCATTTGATAAGGAAATTGCATTAATAATTTATGCTTATTTTGCTTAAAACTTAATAATTTTCATTTAATTCCTGAAGATGTTACTTAATTTTTTGTGAAATACTTATCTTTGTTAAGTTACAAGCTACAAAAGTACGTATGTAAATGTACGGAAAATATCCAACAGAACATTATTTAAATTGTGTAGAAAAATTTAAATTTCTATGAGTTATAAGAACATAAGTAAATATTTCCAAGTCATTAGGTTAAGCAAAATTGAACTGATATGGTTGTATTAGTTTTTGCAAAATAGTTAGTTTTGCTAAACAACATAAGGTACAAAATGGAAACCATACACGATTCGTAGTAAACGTACATATGTATACGGAAAACATCATTTTCAACAGAAAATTCTTAAAAAAAAATTTCTCTCTAAATCACTAGGTTAAGTAATAACTGAATTTTTACTATTGTATTATATTTTTTTTTAAAATTTCTTATTTTGACTCAAACGATATAAGATTCAAAATGAACATGACATACTATTAATTGTAAACGTACATATGTATACGGAAAACATCATTTTCAACAGAAAATTCTTAAAAAAATGTTGCAAAACAATTTCTCTCAAAATCACTAGGTTAAGTAAAAACTGAATTTTTACTATTGTATTATATTTTTTTGTAAAATTGCTTATTTTGACTCAAACGATATAAGATTCGAAAGGAACATGACATATTATTAATTGTGAACGTACATATGTATGTATGCGGAAAACGTAATTTTCAAATATATATTGCTTAAGAATTTTGTATAAAAATGTACATATATTTACATGCCAACGTTGTCAGAAAAATAACTTAATATTTATAAGTCAGTGGGTAAGCAGAAATTGGATTACATTATTACGTTAGTTAAAACAAAAAAACCCGTCGGATCAGGGACGTTCCGTATTTAAGAGGGGGAGGAGTTATTATATTGCGCTCGAATGCAGCATTGCAACAACACAGCTTAGCGTATGTCATCACCACGCAACCTTTCGACAGTGGCGCTTAGCAACATCAACACCTCGCGCATATGTTTTCTAAGCTGTCCAACAACGGAACAGTCCGGCGCTTAAGAACACTGCGCAGGCAATTAACCTTACCTATGTGTTTGCCTAGCAACATCGCAACGACGCAGGATAGCGCGTAATTCTATCACCACCCAACAACAGCAACACCTCGCGCATGTGTATGCAGTCTAAGCCGCCCAGCAACAGCTCTACCGTGTGCATAGGCTAGCCAAGCAGCCCGCCAAAAGCCCAATTCGGCGCACGAGTTCATCGCTTGCCTAACAACAACTTCACCATGCGCTTGGGTTAGTTAGGTAACCCAGCAACGGTATAATAAAGCACATAAGATCACTGCGCGCAACAATAACAACAACACCTGAAAACCATTAGACGAGAGGGTATTTAAGGCTGCGCTGTTAGCATAACAGGACAGTTCTTCGAGACAACTCATTAGTTAAACCTAACCTGCTTAACTTATACAAGAAAATCGACTTCATACCTAAGTATAAGATTACGGAATTCTTCCAAATGCACTGCCGTTATGCCGCCATGGCTTTATATCAACTTCAATACGTTAAAGAAGGTTAATTAACTTAAATATGTTAAACTAATGAGTTGAAGCATTTCGATATCGCTTGCTAAATGTGTATATACAACAAAATCGACTTTATACCTAAATATAAGATTACGGAATTCTTCTAAATGCACTGCCGTTATGCCGCCATGGCTTTATACCAACTTCAATACGTTAAAGAAGGTTAATTAACCTAAATATGTTAAACTAATGATTTGAAGCATTTCGATATCGCTTGCTAACTGTATATATATAAGAAAATCGACTTTATACCTAAATAAAAGATTACGGAATTCTTCTAAATGCACTGCCGTTATGCCGCCATGGCTTTATGCCAACTTCATTACGTTAAAGAAGGTTTATTAACTTAAATATGTTAAACTAATGATTTGAAGCATTTCGATATCGCTTGCTAAATGTGTACATACAACAAAATCGACATTATACCTAAATATAAGATAACGGAATTCTTCTACATGCACTGCCGTGATGCCGCCATGGCTTTATTCCAACTTCAGTTCGTTAAAGAAGGTTTATTAACTTAAATATGTTAAACTAATGAGTTGAAGCATCTCGACATCGATTGCTAAATGTGTATATACAACAAAATCGACTTTATACCTAAATATAAGATTACGGAATTCTTCTAAATGCACTGCCGTTATGCCGCCATGGCTTTATATCAACTTCAATACGTTAAAGAAGGTTAATTAACTTAAATATGATAAACTAATGATTTGAAGCATTTCGACATCGCCTGTTAAATGTGTATATACAAGAAAATCGACTTTATACCTAAATATAAGATAACGGAATTCTTCTACATGCACTGCCGTTATGCCGCCATGGCTTTATATCAATTTCAATACGTTAAAGAAGGTTAATTAACTTAAATATGTTAAACTAATGAGTTGAAGCATTTCGATATCGCTTGCTAAATGTCTATATACAACAAAATCGACTTTATACCTAAATATGAGATAACGGAATTCTTTTAAATGCACTGCCGTTATGCCGTTAAGGCTTTATGTAGAATTCAGGAAGATAGAGAGGGTTAATTAACTTAAATATGTTAAACTAATGATTTGAAGCATTTCGATATCGATTGCTTAATATGTAAATACAAGAAAATCGACTTTATACCTAAATAGAAGATTACGGAATTCTTCTAAATGCACTGCCGTAATACCGCCGTGGCTACATGCCAAATTCAGATCGTTAACGAAGGTTTATTAACTTAAATATGTTGAGCTAATGAGTCGAAGCATCTCGATATCGATTGCTAAATGTGTATATACAACAAAATCGACTTTATACCTAAATATTAGATTACGGAATTCTTCCAAATGCATTGCCGTTATACCGTTATGGCTTTATGTAAACTTCAGTAGGATAAAGAAGGTTAATTAACTTAAATATGTTAAACTAATGATTTGAAGCATTTCGATATCGCTTGCTAAATGTGTATATACGAGAAAATCGAATTTATACCTAAATATAAGATAACGGAATTCTTCTAAATGCACTGCTCGTTTGCTAAATGTGTATATACAAGAAAATCGAATTTATACCTAAATATAAGACAACGGAATTCTTCTAAATGCACTGTCGTTATACCGTTAAGGCTTTATATAAACTTCAGTAAGCTAAAAAATGTTTATTAACTTAATATGTTAAACTAGTGAGTTGAAGCATCTCGATATCGATTGCTAAATGTGAATATATACCTAAATATAAGATTACGGAATTCTTCCCAATGCACTGCCGTTATACCGTTATGGCTTTATGTAAACTTCAGCAAGATAAAGAAGGTTAGTTAACTTAAATATGTTAAACTAATGACTTGAAGCATTTCGTTATCGATTGCTAAATGTGTATATAAAAGAAAATCGACTTTATACCTAAATATAAGATAACGGAATTCTTCTGAATGCACTGCAGTTATACCCTTAAGGCTTTGTGTAGACTTCAGTGCGTTAAAGAACGTTTATTAACTTAGATATGTTAAAGTAATGATTTGAAGCATTTCGATATCGATTGCTAAATGTGTATATACATGAAAATCGACTTTATACCTAAATATAAGATAATAGAATTCTTCTACATGCACTGCCGTTATGCCGCCATGGATATATGCCAACTTCAGTTTGTTAAAGAAGGTTTATTAACTTAAATATATTAAACTAATGAGTTGAAGCATCTCGATATCGATTGCTAAATGTGCATATACAACAAAATCGACTTTATACCTAAATATAAGATTACGGAATTCTTCCAAATGCACTGCCGTTATACCGTTATGGCTTTATGTAAACTTCAGTAAGATAAAGAAGGTTAATTAACTTAATTATGTTAAACTTATGATTTGAAGCATTTCGATATCGATTGCTAAATGTGTATATACAAGAAAATCGAGTTTATACCTAAATATAAGATAACGGGATTCTTCTAAATGCACTGCCGTTATACCCTTAAGGCTTTACGTAGACTTCCGTAAGCTAAAAAATGTTTATTAACTTAATATGTTAAACTAATGATTTGAAGCATTTCGATATCGATATCTAAATGTGTATATAAAAGAAAATCGACTTTATACCTAAATATAAGATTACGGAATTCTTCTAAATGCACTGTCGTTATGCCGCCATGGCTTTATATCATCTTCATTACGTTAAAGAAGGTTAATTAACTTAAATATGTTAAACTAATGATTTGAAGCATTTCGATATCGATTGCTAAATGTGTATATACAACAAAATCGACTTTATACCTAAATATAAGATTACGAAATTCTTCCAAATGTACTGTCATTATGCCGCCATGGCTTTATATCAACTTCAGTAAGATAAAGAAGTTAATTAACATAAATATGTTAAACTAATGATTTGAAGCATTTCGATATCGATTGCTAAATGTGAGTATACAAGAAAACCGACTTTATACCTAAATATAAGATTACGGAATTCTTCTACATGCACTGCCGTTATACCGTTATGGCTTTATGTAAACTTCAGTAAGATAAAGAAGGTTTATTAACTTAAATATGTTGAACTAATGAGTTGAAGCATTTCGATATCGATTGCTAAATGTTTATATACAAGAATATCGACTTCATACCTAAGTATAAGATTACGTAATTCTTCTAAATGCACTGCCGTTATGCCGCCATGGCTTTATATCAACTTCAATACGTTAAAGAAGGTTTATTAACTTAAATATGTTAAACTAATGAGTTGAAGCATTTCGATGTCGCTTGCTAAATGTGTATATACATCAAAATCGACTTTATACCTAAATATAAGATTACGGAATTCTTCTAAATGCACTGCCGCTATGCCGCCTAGGCTATATGCCAACTTCAGATCGTTAAGGGAAGTTTATTAAAATAAATATGTTAAACTAATGAGTTAAAGCATCTCGATATCGATCGCTAAATGTGTATATACAAGAAAATCGACTTTATACCTAAATATAAGATTACGGAATTCTTCTACATGCACTGCCGTTATACCGTTAAGGCTTTATGTAGACTTCAGTAAGCTAAAAAATGTTTATTAACTTAAGATGTTAAACTAATGATTTGAAGCAATTCGTTATCGATTGTTAAATATGTATATACAACAAAATCGACTTTATACCTTTAATATAAGATTACGGAATTCTTCCAAATGCACTGCCGTTATACCGTTATGGCTTTATGTAAATTTCAGTAAGATAAAGAAGGTTAATTAACTTAAATATGTTAAACTAATGATTTGAAGCAATTCGTTATCGCTTGCTATATGTGTATATACAAGAAAATCGAATTTATACCTAAATATAAGATAACGGAATTCTTCTAAATGCACTGCCGTTATGCCGTTAAGGCTTTATGTAGACTTCAGTAAGAGAGAGAGGGTTAATTAACTTAAAGATGTTAATCTAATGATTTGAGGCATTTCGATATCGATTCCTAAATATGCAAATACAAGAAAATCAACTTTATACCTAAATAGAAAATTACGGAATTCTTCTGAATGCACTGCAGTTACACCGTTAGAGCTTTATGTAGACTTCAGTGCGTTAAAGAACGTTTATTAACTTAAATATGTTAAACTAATGATTTGAAGCATTTCGATATCGATTGCTAAATGTGTATTTACAAGAAATTCGACTACATACCTAAATATAAGAATACGGAATTCTTCTAAATGCACTGCCGTTATGCCGTTATGGCTTTATGTAAACTTCATTAAGCTAAAAAATGTTTATTAACTTAATATGTTAAACTAATGATTTGAAGCATTTCGATATCGATATCTAATTGTGTATATAAAAGAAAATCGACGTTATACCTAAATAAAAGATTACGGAATTCTTCTACATGCACTGCCGTAATGCCGCCTTGGCTATATGCCAAATTCAGATCGTTGAAGAAGGTTAATTAACTTAAATATGTTAAACTAATGACATTGAAGATAACGGAATTCTTCTAAATAAACTGCCGTTATATCGTTAAGGCTTTATGTAGACTTCAGTAAGCTAAAAAATGTTTATAAACATAAATATGTTAAACTAATGATTTGAAACATTTCGATATCGATATCATAATGTGTATATAAAAGAAAATCGACTTTATACCTAAATAAAAGATTACGGAATTCTTCTACATGCACTGCCGTAATACCGCCGTGGCTATATGCCAAATTCAGATCGTTAAAGAAGGTTTATTAACTTAAATATGTTAAGCTTATGAGTTGAAGCATCTCGATATCTATTGCTAAATATGTATATACAACAAAATCGACTTTATACCTAACTATAAGATTACGGAATTCTTCCAAGTGCACTGCCGTTATACCGTTATGGCTCTATGTAAACTTCAGTAGGATAAAGAAGGTTAACTAACTTAAATATGTTAAACTAATGATTTAAAGCATTTCAATATCGCTTGCTAAATGTGTATATACAAGAAAATCGAATTATACCTAAATATAAGATAACGAAATTCTTCCAAGTGCACTGCCGTTATACAGTTATGGCTTTATGTAAACTTCAGTAAGCTAAAAAATGTTTATTAATTTAAAATGTTAAACTAATGATTTGAAGCATTTCGATATCGATTGATAAATGTGTAAATACAAGAAAATTGACTTTATGCCTAAATATAAGATAACGCAATTCTTCTATATGCACTGCCGTAATGCCGCCTTGGCTATATGCCAAATTCAGATCGTTAAAGAAGGTTAATTAACTTAAATATGTTAAACTAAGGAGTTGAAGCATCTCGATATCGATTGCTAAATGTGTATATAAAAGAAAATAGAATTTATACCTAAATATAAGATAACGGAATTCTTCTAAATGCACTGCCGTTATGCCGTTAAGGCTTTATGTAGACTTCAGTAAGAGAGAGAGGGTTAATTAACTTAAATATGTTAATCTAATGATTTGAGGCATTTCGATATCGATTCCTAAATATGTAAATACAAGAAAATCAACTTTATACCTAAATAGAAAATTACGGAATTCTTCTGAATGCACTGCAGTTACACCGTTAACGCTTTATGTAGACTTCAGTGCGTTAAAGAACGTTTATTAACTTAAATATGTTAAACTAATGATTTGAAACATTTCGATATCGATATCTTAATGTGTATATAAAAGAAAATCGACTTTATACCTAAATATAAGATTACGGAATTCTTCTAAATGCACTGCCGTTATGCCGCCATGGCTTTATATCAACTTCAATACGTTAAAGAAGGTTAATTAACTTAAATATGTTAAACTAATGATTTGAAGCATTTCGGTATCGCTTGCTAAATGTGTATATACTCGAAAATCGACTTTATACCTAAATACAAGATTACGGAATTCTTCTAAATGCACTGCCGTTATGCCGCCATGGCTTTATATAAACTTGAATACGTTAAAGAAGGTTAATTAACTTAAATATATTAAACTAATGATTTGAAGCATATCGATATCGCTTGCTAAATGTGTATATACAAGAAAATTGAATTATACCTAAATATAAGATAACGGAATCCTTCCAAGTGCACTGCCGTTATACCGTTATGGCTTTATGTAAACTTCAGTAAGCTAAAAAATGTTTATTAACTTAATATGTTAAACTAATGATTTGAAGCATTTCGATATCGATATCTAATTGTGTATATAAAAGAAAATCGACTTTATACCTAAATAAAAGATTACGGAATTCTTCTACATGCACTGCCGTAATGGCGCCGTGGCTATATGCCAAATTCAGATCGTTGAAGAAGGTTAATTAACTTAAATATGTTAAACTAATGACTTGAAGCATTTCGTTATCGATTGCTAAATGTGTATATACAACAAAATCGACTTTATACCTAAATATAAGATAACGGAATTCTTCTAAATAAACTGCCATTATACCGTTAAGGCTTTATGTAGACTTCAGTAAGCTAAAAAATGTTTATAAACATAAATATGTTAAACTAATGATTTGAAACATTTCGATATCGATATCATAATGTGTATATAAAAGAAAATCGACTTTATACCTAAGTACAAGATTACGGAATTCTTCTACATGCACTGCCATAATACCGCCGTGGCTATATGCCAAATTCAGATCGTTAAAGAAGGTTTATTAAGTTAAATATGTTAAGCTTATGAGTTGAAGCATCTCGATATCTATTGCTAAATGTGTATATACAACAAAATCGACTTTATACCTAAATATAAGATTACGGAATTCTTCCAAGTGCACTGCCGTTATACCGTTATGGCTCTATGTAAACTTCAGTAGGATAAAGAAGGTTAACTAACTTAAATATGTTAAACTAATGATTTAAAGCATTTCAATATCGCTTGCTAAATGTGTATATACAAGAAAATCGAATTATACCTAAATAAAAGATAACGGAATTCTTCCAAGTGCACTGCCGTTATACCGTAAACGCCTTATTAAACTTCAGTAAGCTAAAAAATGTTTATTAATTTAAAATGTTAAACTAATGATTTCAAGCATTTCGATATCGATTGATAAATGTGTAAATACAAGAAATTTGACTTTATGCCTAAATATAAGATAACGGAATTCTTCTATATGCACTGCCGTAATGCCGCCGTGGCTATATGCCAAATTCAGATCGTTAAAAAAGGTTAATTAACTTAAATATGTTAAACTAATGAATTGAAGCATCTCGATATCGATTGCTAAATGTGTATATACAAGAAAATCGAATTTATACCTAAATATAAGATAACGGATTCACTGCCGTTATGCCGTTAAGGCTTTATGTAGACTTCAGTAAGAGACAGAGGGTTAATTAACTTAAATATGTTTATCTAATGATTTGAGGCATTTCGATATCGATTCCTAAATATGTAAATACAAGAAAATCAACTTTATACCTAAATAGAAAATTACGGAATTCTTCTGAATGCACTGCAGTTACACCGTTAAGGCTCTATGTAGACTTCAGTGCGTTAAAGAACGTTTATTAACTTAAATATGTTAAACTAATGATTTGAAGCATTTCGATATCGATAGCTAAATGTGTATATACAAGAAAATCGACTTTATACCTAAACATAAGATTACGGAATTCTTCTAAATGCATTGCCGTTATGCCGCCATGGCTTTATATCAACTTCAATACGTTAAAGAAGGTTAATTAACTCAAATATGTTAAACTAATGATTTGAAGCATTTCGCTATCGCTTGCTAAATGGTTATATACTCGAAAATCGACTTTATAACTAAATACAAGATTACGGAATTCTTCTAAATGCACTGCCGTTATGCCGCCATGGCTTTATATAAACTTGAATACGTTAAAGAAGGTTAATTAACTTAAATATATTAAACTAATGATTTGAAGCATTTTGATATCGATTGCTTAATGCATATATACAAGAAAATCGACTTTATACCTAAATATAAGGTTACGGAATTCTTCAAATGCACTGCCGTTATACCGTTATGGCTTTATATCAACTTCTGTTAGTTAAAGAAGGTTAATTAACTTAAATATGTTAAACTAATGATTTGGGGCATTTCGATATCGATTGCTAAATGTGTATATGCAAGAAAATCGACTTTATACCTAAATATTAGATTACGGAATTCTTCAAATGCACTGCCGTTATACCGTTATGGCTTTATGTTAACTTCAGTAAGATAAAGAGGGTTAATTAACTTAAATATGTTAAACTACTGATTTGAGGCATTCCGATATCGATTGCTAAATGTGTATATACAAGAAAATCGACTTTATACCTAAATATATGATAACGGAATTCTTCCAAATGCACTGCCGTTATGCTGTTAAGGCTTTTGTAGACTTTAGTAAGATAAAGAAGGTTAATTAACTTAAATATGTTAAACTAATGATTTGAAGCATTTCGAAATCGATTGCTAAATGTGTATATACAAGAAAATCGACTTTATACCTAAATATATGATAACGGAATTCTTCTACATGCACTGCCGTTATGCCGTTATGGCTTTATGTCAACTTCATTTCGTTAAAGTACGTTTGTTAACTTAAATATGTTAAACTAATGATTTGAAGCATTTCGAAATCGATTGCTAAATGTGTATATACAAGAAAATCGACTTTATACCTAAATATATGATAACGGAATTCTTCTACATGCACTGCCGTTATGCCGTTATGGCTTTATGTCAACTTCAGTTCGTTGAAGTACGTTTGTTAACTTAAATATGTTAAACTAATGATTTGAAGCATTTCGAAATCGATTGCTAAATGTGTATATACAAGAAAATCGACTTTATACCTAAATATAAGGTTACGGAATTCTTCAAATGCACTGCCGTTATGCCGTTATGGCTTTATGTCAACTTCAGTTCGTTAAAGTACGTTTGTTAACTTAAATATGTTAAACTAATGAGTTGAAGCACTTCGATATCGATTACTAAATGTGTATATACAAGAAAATCGACTTTATACATAAATATATGATAACGAAATTCTTCTATGTGCACTGCCGTTATGCCGTTATGGCTTTATGTCAACTTCAGTTCGTTAAAGTACGTTTGTTAACTTAAATATGTTAAACTAATGATTTGAAGCACTTCGATATCGATTGCTAAATGCGTATATACAAGAAAATCGACTTAATACCTAAATATAAGATTACGGAATTATTCTAAATACACTGCCGTTATGCCGCCATGGCTTTATGTTAACTTCAGTGCGTTAAAGAAGCTTTATTAACTTAAATATGTTAAACTAATGATTTGAAGATTTTCGAAATCGATTGCTAAATGCATATACACAACAAAATCGACTTTATACCTAAATATAAGATTACGGAATTCTTCCAAATGCACTGCCGTTATTCCGTTATGGCTTTATGTTAACTTCAGTTCGTTTAAGAAGTCTTATTAACTTAAATATGTTAAACCAGTTATTTGAAGCATTTCGATTGCTTAATGCATATATACAAGAAAATCGACTTTATACCTAAATATAAGATCACGGAATTCTTCCAAATGTACTGTCGTTATACCACCATGGCATTATATCAACTCCAATACGTTAAAAAAGGTTAATTAACTTAAATATGTTAAAATAATGATTTGAAGCATTTAGATATCGATATCTAAATGTGTATATAAAAGAAAATCGACTTTATACCTAAATGTAAAATTACGGAATACTTCCAAATGTACTGTCGTTATGCCGCCATGGCTTTATATCAACTTCAATATGTTATAGAAGGATATTTAACTTAAATATCTTAAACTAATGATTTGAAGCATTTCGAAATCGATTGCTAAATGCAAATATACAAGAAAATCGACTTTATACCTAAATATAAGATTACGGAATTCTTCTAAATGCTTTGCCGTTAGGATGTTTGTAGACTTCAGTAAGGCATTTCGATATCGATTGCTAAATGTGTATATACAAGAAAATCGATTTTATACCTAAATATAAGATTACGGAATTCTTCTGAATGCACTGCCGTTATGCAATTATGGCTTTATGTTAACTTCTGTTCGTTAAAAAAGGTTTATTAACTTAAATATGTTAAACTAATGATTTGGAGCATTTCGATATCGATTGCTAAATGAGTATATATAAGAAAATCGACTTTATACCTAAATATAAGATTACGGAATTCTTCCAAATGTACTGTCGTTATGCCGCCATGGCTTTATATCAATTTCAATATGTTAAAGAAGGTTAATTAACTAAAATATGTTAAACTAATGATTTGAGGCATTTCGATATCGATTGCTAAATGTTTATATACAACAAAATCGGCTTTATACCTAAAGATAAGCTTACGGAATTCTACTAAATGCACTGCCGTTGTGCCGTTATGGCTTTATGTTAACTTCAGTTCGTTAAAGAAGGTTTATTAACTTAGATATGTTACACCAGTTATTTGAAGCATTTCGAAATCGAAAAATCGACTTTATACCTAAATATAAGATTACGGAATTCTTCCAAATGCACTGCCGTTATACCGTTATGGCTTTACGTAAACTTCAGTAAGAAAAATAAGGTTAATTAACTTAAATATTTTAAACTAATGATTTGAAGCATTTCGATATCGATTGCTAAATGAGTGTATACAAGAAAATCGACTTTATACCTAAATATAAGCTTACGTGATTCTTCTAAATGCTTTGCCGTTAAGGCGTTTGTAGACTTCAGTAAGATAAAGAGGGTTAATTAACTTAAATATGTTAAACTACTGATTTGAGGCATTTCGATATCCATTGCTAAATGTGTATATACAAGAAAATCGACTTTATACCTAAATATATGATAACGGAATTCTTCTACATGCACTGCCGTTATCCCGTTAAGGCGTTTGTAGACTTCAGCAAGATAAAGGGGGTTAATTAACTTAAACATGTTAAACTAATGATTTGAGGCATTTCGATATCGATTGCTAAATGTGTATATACAACAAAATCGACTTTATACCTAAATATAAGGTTACGGAATTCTTCCAAATGCACTGCCGTTATACCGTTATGGCTTTATGTTAACTTCAGTAAATTAAAGAAGGTTTATTAACTTAAATATGGTAAACCAGTTATTTGAAGCATTTCGATATCGATTGCTTAATGCATATATACAAGAAAATCGACTTTATACCTAAATATAAGAGTACGGAATTCTTCCAAATGTACTGTCGTAATGCCACCATGGCTTTATATCAACTTAAATACGTTAAAAAAGGTTAGTTAACTTAAATATGTTAAACTAATTATTTGAAGCATTTCGAAATCGATTGCTAAATGTGTATATACAAGAAAATCGACTTTATACCTAAATATATGATAACGGAATTCTTCTAAATGCACTGCCGTTATGCCGCCATGGCTTTATGTTAACTTCAGTGCGTTAAAGAAGCTTTATTAACTTAAATATGTTAAACTAATGATTTGAAGATTTTCGAAATCTATTGCTAAATGCATATAAACAACAAAATCGATTTTATACCTAAATATAAGATTACGGAATTCTTAAAAATGCACTGCCGTAATGCCGTTATGGCTTTATGTTAGAAGCTTTATTAACTTAAGTTTATTAAACTAATGATTTGAAGCATTTCGATTTCGATTGCTAAATGAATATATACAACAAAATCGACTTTATACCTAAATATAAGATTACGTAATTCTTCTAAATGCTTTGCCGTTATGCCGTTAAGGCGTTTGTAGACTTCAGTAAGATAGAGACGGTTAATTAATTTAAATATATTAAACTAATGATTTGAGGCATTTCGATATCGATTGCTAAATGTGTATATACAAGAAAATCGACTTTGTACCTAAATATAAGATTACGGAATTCTTCTACATGAACTGCCGTTATGCCGTCATGGCTTTGTGTTAACTTCAGTGCGTTAAAGAAGCTTTATTAACTTAAATATGTTAAACTAATGATTTGAAGATTTTCGAAATCGATTGCTAAATGTGTATATACAAGAAAATCGACTTTATACCTAAATATATGATAACGGAATTCTTCTACATGCACTGCCGTTATGCCGTTAAGGCGTTTGTAGACTTCAGTAAGATAAAGGGGGTAAATTAACTTAAATATGTTAAACTAATGATTTGAAGCATTTAGATATCGATTGCTAAATGTGTATATACAACAAAATCGACTTTATACCTAAATATAAGCTTACGGAATTCTTCCAAATGCACTGCCGTTATGGCTTTATGTTAACTTCAGTTCGGTAAAGGAGGTTTATTAACTTAAATATGTTAAACCAGTTATCTGAAGCATTTCCATATCGATTGCGAAATGTATATATACAAGAAAATCGACTTTATACCTAAATATAAGAATACGGAATTCTTCCAAATGTACTGTCGTAATGCCACCATGGCTTTATATCAACTTAAATACGTTAAAAAAGGTTAATTAACTTAAATATGTTAAACTAATGATTTGAAGCATTTCGATATCGCTTGCTAAATGTGTATATACAAGAAAATCGACTTTATACCTAAATATAATATTACGGAATTCTTCTACATGAACTGCTGTTATGCCGTCATGGCTTTGTGTTAACTTCAGTGCGTTAAAGAAGCTTTATTAACTTAAATATGTTAAACTAATGATTTGAAGATTTTCGAAATCGATTGCTAAATGCATATACACAACAAAATCGACTTTATACCTAAATATAAGATTACGTAATTCTTCTAAATGCTTTGCCGTTATGCCGTTAAGGCGTTTGTAGACTTCAGTAAGATAGAGACGGTTAATTAATTTAAATATATTAAACTAATGATTTGAGGCATTTCGATATCGATTGCTAAATGTGTATATACAAGAAAATCGGATTTATACCTAAATATAAGATAAAGGGATTCTTCTAAATGCACTGCCGTTATGCCGTCATGGCTTTATGTTAACTTCAGAGCGATAAAGAAGCTTTATTAACTTAAATATGTTAAACTAATGATTTGAAGATTTTCGAAATCGATTGCTAAATGCATATACACAACAAAATCGACTTTATACCTAAATATAAGATTACGTAATTCTTCTAAATGCTTTGCCGTTATGCCGTTAAGGCGTTTGTAGACTTCAGTAAGATAGAGACGGTTAATTAATTTAAATATATTAAACTAATGATTTGAGGCATTTCGATATCGATTGCTAAATGTGTATATACAAGAAAATCGACTTTATACCTAAATATAAGATTACGGAATTCTTCTACATGAACTGCTGTTATGCCGTCATGGCTTTGTGTTAACTTCAGTGCGTTAAAGAAGCTTTATTAACTTAAATATGTTAAACTAATGATTTGAAGATTTTCGAAATCGATTGCTAAATGCATATACACAACAAAATCGACTTTATACCTAAATATAAGATTACGGAATGTTTCTAAATGCACTGCCGTTATGCCGTTATGGCTTTATGTTAACTTTAGTTCGTTTAAGAAGGTTTATTAACTTAGATATGTTTCACTAGTTATTTGAAGCATTTCGAAATCGGTTGCTTAATGCATATATACAAGAAAACCGACTTTATACCTAAATATAAGATTGCGGAATGTTTCTAAATGCACTGCCGTTATGCCGTTATGGCTTTATGTTAACTTCAGTTCGTTTAAGAAGGTTTATTAACTAAGATATGTTACACTAGTTATTTGAAGCATTTCGAAATCGATTGCTTAATGCCTAATGCTAAATGTGTATATACAACAAAATCGACTTTATACCTAAATATAAGATTACGGAATCTTTCTAAATGCTTTGCCGTTATGCCGCTAAGGCGTTTGTAGACTTCAGTAAGATAAAGGGGGTTAATTAACTTAAATATGTTAAACTAATGATTTGAAGCATTTAGATATCGATTGCTAAATGCATATAAACAACAAAATCGACTTTATACCTAAGTATAAGATTACGGAATTCTTCTAAATGCTTTGCCGTTATGCCATTAAGGCGTTTATAGACTTCCGTAAGATAAAGAGGGTTAATTAACTTGAATATGTTAAACTAATGATTTGGGGCATTTCGTTATCGATTGCTTAATGTGTATATACAAGAAAATCGACTTTATACCTAAATATAAAATTACGGAATTCTTCTACATGAACTGCCGTTATACCGCCATGGCTTTGTGATAACTTCAGTGCGTTAAAGAAGCTTTATTAACTTAAATATGTTAAACTAATGATTTGAAGATTTTCGAAATCGATTGCTAAATGCAAATATACAAGAAAATTGACTTTATACCTAAATATAAGATTACGGAATTCTTCTAAATGCTTTGCCGTTAGGATGTTTGTAGACTTCAGTAAGATAAAGAGGGTTAATTAACTTAAATATGTTAAACTAATGATCTGAAGCATTTCGATTTCGATTGCTAAATGAGCATATACAAGAAAATCGACTTTAGACCTAAATATAAGGTTACGTAATTCTTCTAAATGCTTTGCCGTTATGGCGTTAAGGCGTTTGTGGACTTCGGTACGATAAAGAGGGTTAATTAACTTAAATATGTTAAACTAATGATTTGAAGCGTTTCGATTTCAATTGCTAAATGTGTATATGCAAGAAAATCGACTTTATACCTAAATATATGATAACGGAATTCTTCTACATGCACTGCCGTTATGCCGTTAAGGCGTTTGTAGACTTCAGTAAGATAAAGGGGGTTAATCAACTTAAAAATGTTAAACTAATGATTTGAGGCTAAATGTGTATATACAAGAAAATCGACTTTACACATAAATATAAGATTACGGAATTCTTCCAAATGCACTGCCGTTATACCGATATGGCTTTATGTTAACTTCAGTAAGTTAAAGAAGGTTTATTAACTTAAATATGTTAAACCAGTTATTTGAAGCATTTCGATATCGATTGCGTAATACATATATACACGAAAATCGACTTTATACCTAAATATAAGAGTACAGAATTCTTCCAAATGTACTGTCGTAATGCCACCATGGCTTTATATCCACTTAAATACGTTAAAAAAGGTTAATTAACTTAAATATGTTAAACTAATGATTTGAAGCATTTAGATATCGAGTGCTAAATGTGTATATACAACAAAATCGACTTTATACCTAAATATAAGCTTACGGAATTCTTCTAAATGCACTGCCGTTATGCCGCCATGGCTTTGTGTTAACTTCAGTGCGTTAAAGAAGCTTTATTAACTTAAGTTTATTAAACTAATGATTTGAAGCATTTCGATTTCGATTGCTAAATGAGTATATACAACAAAATCGACTTTATACCTAAAAATAAGATTACGTAATTCTTCTAAATGCTTTGCCGTTATGCCGTTAAGGCGTTTGTAGACTTCAGTAAGATAGAGACGGTTAATTAATTTAAATATGTTAAACTAATGATTTGAAGATTTTCGAAATCGATTGCTAAATGCATATACACAACAAAATCGACTTTATACCTAAATATAAGATTACGGAATTCTTCCAAATGCGCTGCCGTTATGGCTTTATGTTAACTTCAGTTCGTTTAAGAAGGTTTATTAACTTAGATATGTTTCACTATTTATTTGAAGCATTTCGAAATCGGTTGCTTAATGCATATATACAAGAAAACCGTCTTTATACCTAAATATAAGATTACGGAATGCTTCTAAATGCACTGCCGTTATGCCGTTATGACTTTATGTTAACTTCAGTTCGTTTAAGAAGGTTTATTAACTAAGATATGTTACACTAGTTATTTGAAGCATTTCGAAATCGATTGCTTAATGCTTAATGCTAAATGTGTATATAGAACAAAATCGACTTTATACCTAAATATAAGATTACGGAATTCTTCTAAATGCTTTGCCGTTATGCCGTTAAGGCGTTTGTAGACTTCAGTAAGATAAAGCGGGTTAATTAACTTAAATATGTTAAACTAATGATTTGAAGCATTTAGATATCGATTGCTAAATGCATATAAACAACAAAATCGACTTTATACCTAAATATAAGATTACGAAATTCTTCTAAATGCTTTGCCGTTATGCCATTAAGGCGTTTGTAGACTTCAGTAAGATAAAGAGGGTTAATTAACTTGAATATGATAAACTAATGATTTGGGGCATTTCGTTATCGATTGCTTAATGTGTATATACAAGAAAATCGACTTTATACCTAAATATAAAATTACGGAATTATTCTACATGAACTGCCGTTATACCGCCATGGCTTTGTGTTAACTTCAGTGCGTTAAAGAAGCTTTATTAACTTAAATATGTTAAACTAATGATTTGAAGATTTTCGAAATCGATTGCTAAATGCAAATATTTAAGAAAATCGACTTTATACCTAAATATAAGATTACGGAATTCTGCTAAATGCTTTGCCGTTATGCCGTTAGGATGTTTGTAGACTTCAGTAAGATAAAGAGGGTTAATTAACTTAAATATGTTAAACTAATGATTTGAGGCATTTCGATTTCGATTGCTAAATGAGTATATAAAAGAAAATCGACTTTATACCTAAATATAAGATTACGTAATTCTTCTAAATGCTTTGCCGTTATGGCGTTAACTTAAAAATGTTAAACTAATGATTTGAGGCTAAATGTGTATATACAAGAAAATCGACTTTACACATAAATATAAGATTACGGAATTCTTCCAAATGCACTGCCGTTATACCGTTATGGCTTTATGTTAACTTCAGTAAGTTAAAGAAGGTTTATTAACTTAAATATGTTAAACCAGTTATTTGAAGCATTTCGATACCGATTGCGTAATGCATATATACACGAAAATCGACTTTATACCTAAATATAAGAGTACGGAATTCTTCCAAATGTACTGTCGTAATGCCACCATGGCTTTATATCAACTTAAATACGTTAAAAAAAGGTTAATTAACTTAAATATGTTAAACTAATGATTTGAAGCATTTAGATATCGAGTGCTAAATGTGTATATACAACAAAATCGACTTTATACCTAAATATAAGCTTACGGAATTCTTCTTAATGCACTGCCGTTATGCCGCCATGGCTTTGTGTTAACTTCAGTGCGTTAAAGAAGCTTTATTAACTTAAGTTTATTAAACTAATGATTTGAAGCATTTCGATTTCGATTGCTAAATGAGTATATACAACAAAATCAATTTTATACCTAAATATAAGATTACGTAATTCTTATAAATGCTTTGCCGTTATGCCGTTAAGGCGTTTGTAGACTTCAGTAAGATAGAGACGGTTAATTAATTTAAATATATTAAACTAATGATTTGAGGCATTTCGATATCGATTGCTAAATGTGTATATACAAGAAAATCGACTTTATACCTAAATATAAGATTACGGAATTCTTCTACATGAACTGCCGTTATGCCGTCATGGCTTTGTGTTAACTTCAGTGCGTTAAAGAAGCTTTATTAACTTAAATATGTTAAACTAATGATTTGAAGATTTTCGAAATCGATTGCTAAATGCATATACACAACAAAATTGACTTTATACCTATATATAAGATTACGGAATTCTTCCAAATGCGCTGCCGTTATGGCCTTATGTTAACTTCAGTTCGTTTAAGAAGGTTTATTAACTTAGACATGTTTCACTATTTATTTGAAGCATTTCGAAATCGGTTGCTTAATGCATATATACAAGAAAACCGTCTTTATACCTAAATATAAGATTACGGAATGCTTCTAAGTGCACTGCCGTTATGCCGTTATGGCTTTATGTTAACTTCAGTTCGTTTAAGAAGGTTTATTAACTAAGATATGTTACACTAGTTATTTGAAGCATTTCGAAATCGATTGCTTAATGCTTAATGCTAAATGTGTATATACAACAAAATCGACTTTATACCTAAATATAAGATTACGGGATTCTTCTAAATGCTTTTGCCGTTATGCCGTTAAGGCGTTTGTAGACTTCAGTAAGATAAAGGGGGTTAATTAACTTAAATATGTTAAACTAAAGATTTGAAGCATTTAGATATCGATTGCTAAATGCATATAAACAACAAAATCGACTTTATACCTAAATATAAGATTACGGAATTCTTCGAAATGCTTTGCCGTTATGCCATTAAGGCGTTTGTAGACTTCAGTAAGATAAAGAGGGTTAATTAACTTGAATATGTTAAACTAATGATTTGGGGCATTTCGTTATCGATTGCTTGATGTGTATATACAAGAAACTCGACTTTATACCTAAATATAAAATTACGGAATTCTTCTACATGAACTGCCGTTATACCGCCATGGCTTTGTGTTAACTTCAGTGCGTTAAAGAAGCTTTATTAACTTAAATATGTTAAACTAATGATTTGAAGATTTTCGAAATCGATTGCTAAATGCAAATATTCAAGAAAATCGACTTTATACCTAAATATAAGATTACGGAATTCTTCTAAATGCTTTGCCGTTATGGCGTTAAGGCGTTTGTAGACTTCAGTAAGATAAAGAGGGTTAATTAACTTAAATATGTTAAACTAATGATTTGAAGCGTTTCGATTTCAATTGCTAAATGTGTATATACAAGAAAATCGACTTTATACCTAAATATATGATAACGGAATTCTTCTACATGCACTGCCGTTATGCCGTTAAGGCGTTTGTAGACTTCAGTAAGATAACGGGGGTTAATTAACTTAAACATGTTAAACTAATGATTTGAGGCATTTCGATATCGATTGCTAAATGTGTATATACAAGAAAATCGACTTTACACATAAATATAAGATTACGGAATTCTTCCAAATGCACTGCCGTTATACCGTTTTGGCTTTATGTTAACTTCAGTAAGTTAAAGAAGGTTTATTAACTTAAATATGTTAAACCAGTTATTTGAAGCATTTCGATATCGATTGCTTAATGCATATATACACGAAAATCTACTTTATACCTAAACATAAGAGTAGGGAATTCTTCCAAATGTACTATCGTAATGCCACCATGGCTTTATATCAACTTAAATACGCTAAAAAAAGGTTAATTAACTTAAATATGTTAAACTAATGATTTGAAGCATTTAGATATCGATTGCTAAATGTGTATATACAACAAAATCGACTTTATACCTAAATATAAGCTTACAGAATTCTTCTAAATGCACTGCCGTTATGCCGCCATGGCTTTGTGCTAACTTCAGTGCGTTAAATCATCTTTATTAACTTAAGTATATTAAACTAATGATTTGAAGCATTTCGATTTCGATTGCTAAATGAGTATATACAACAAACTCGACTTTATACCTAAATATAAGATTACGTAATTCTTCTAAATGCCTTGCCGTTATGCCGTTAAGGCGTTTGTAGACTTCAGTAAGATAGAGACGGTTAATTAATTTAAATATATTAAACTAATGATTTGAAGCATTTCGATTTCGATTGCTAAATGAGTATATACAACAAAATCGACTTTATACCTAAATATAAGATTACGTAATTCTTCTAAATGCCTTGCCGTTATGCCGTTAAGGCGTTTGTAGACTTCAGTAAGATAGAGACGGTTAATTAATTTAAATATATTAAACTAATGATTTGAGGCATTTCGATATCGATTGCTAAATGTGTATATACAAGAAAATCGAATTTATACCTTAATATAAGATAACGGGATTCTTCTAAATGCACTGCCGTTATGCCGCCATGGCTTTATATCAACTTCAATACGTTAAAGAAGATTAATTATCTTAAATATGTTAAACTAATGATTTGAAGATTTTCGAAATCGATTGCTAAATGCATATAAACAACAAAATCGACTTTATACCTAAATATAAGATTACGGAATTCTTCTAAATGCTTTGCCGTTATGCCATTAAGGCGTTTGTAGACTTCAGTAACACAAAGAGGGTTAATTAACTTAAATATGTTAAACTAATGATTTGAGGCATTTCGATATCGATTGCTAAATGAGTATATACAAGAAAACCGACTTTAGACCTAAATATAAGATTACGGAATTCTTCTAAATGCTTTGCCGTTATGCCGTAAAGGCGTTTGTAGACTCCAGTAAGATAAAGAGGGCTAATTAACTTAAATATGTTAAACTAATGATTTGAGGCATTTCGATATCGATTGCTAGATGTGTATATACAATAAAATCGACTTTATACCTAAATATATCATAACGGAATTTTTCTACATGCACTGCCGTTATGCCGTTAAGGCGTTTGTAGACTTCAGTAAGATAAAGAGGGTTAATTAAATTAAATATGTTAAACCAATGATTTGAGGCATTTCGATATCGATTGCTAAATGTGTATATACAAGCAAATCGACTTTATACCTAAATATAAGATTACGGAATTCTTCTACATGAATTGCCGTTATGCCGCCATGGCTTTGTGTTAACTTCAGTGCGTCAAAGAAGCTTTATTAACTTAAATATGTTAAACTAATGATTTGAAGATTTTCGAAATGGATTGCTAAGTGAGTATACACAAGGAAATCGACTTTATATCTAAATATAAGATTACGGAACTCTTCTAAGTGCTTTGTCGTTATGCCGTTAAGGCGTTTGTAGACTTCCGTAAGATAAAGAGGGTTAATTAACTTAAATATGTTAAACTAATGATTTGAAGCATTTCGATATCGATTGCTAAATGAGTATAAACAAGAAATCGACTTTTTACCTAAATATAAGATTACGGAATACTTCTAAATGCTTTGCCGTTATGCCGTTATGACTTTATGTTAACTTCAGTTCGTTTAAGAAGGTTTATTAACTAAGATATGTTACACTAGTTATTTGAAGCATTTCGAAATCGATTGCTTAATGCTTAATGCTAAATGTGTATATAGAACAAAATCGACTTTATACCTAAATATAAGATTACGGAATTCTTCTAAATGCTTTGCCGTTATGCCGTTAAGGCGTTTGTAGACTTCAGTAAGATAGAGACGGTTAATTAATTTAAATATATTAAACTAATGATTTGAAGCATTTCGATTTCGATTGCTAAATGAGTATATACAACAAAATCGACTTTATACCTAAATATAAGATTACGTAATTCTTCTAAATGCCTTGCCGTTATGCCGTTAAGGCGTTTGTAGACTTCAGTAAGATAGAGACGGTTAATTAATTTAAATATGTTAAACTAAAGATTTGAAGCATTTAGATATCGATTGCTAAATGCATATAAACAACAAAATCGACTTTATACCTAAATATAAGATTACGGAATTCTTCGAAATGCTTTGCCGTTATGCCATTAAGGCGTTTGTAGACTTCAGTAAGATAAAGAGGGTTAATTAACTTGAATATGTTAAACTAATGATTTGGGGCATTTCGTTATCGATTGCTTGATGTGTATATACAAGAAACTCGACTTTATACCTAAATATAAAATTACGGAATTCTTCTACATGAACTGCCGTTATACCGCCATGGCTTTGTGTTAACTTCAGTGCGTTAAAGAAGCTTTATTAACTTAAATATGTTAAACTAATGATTTGAAGATTTTCGAAATCGATTGCTAAATGCAAATATTCAAGAAAATCGACTTTATACCTAAATATAAGATTACGGAATTCTTCTAAATGCTTTGCCGTTATGGCGTTAAGGCGTTTGTAGACTTCAGTAAGATAAAGAGGGTTAATTAACTTAAATATGTTAAACTAATGATTTGAAGCGTTTCGATTTCAATTGCTAAATGTGTATATACAAGAAAATCGACTTTATACCTAAATATATGATAACGGAATTCTTCTACATGCACTGCCGTTATGCCGTTAAGGCGTTTGTAGACTTCAGTAAGATAACGGGGGTTAATTAACTTAAACATGTTAAACTAATGATTTGAGGCATTTCGATATCGATTGCTAAATGTGTATATACAAGAAAATCGACTTTACACATAAATATAAGATTACGGAATTCTTCCAAATGCACTGCCGTTATACCGTTTTGGCTTTATGTTAACTTCAGTAAGTTAAAGAAGGTTTATTAACTTAAATATGTTAAACCAGTTATTTGAAGCATTTCGATATCGATTGCTTAATGCATATATACACGAAAATCTACTTTATACCTAAATATAAGAGTAGGGAATTCTTCCAAATGTACTATCGTAATGCCACCATGGCTTTATATCAACTTAAATACGCTAAAAAAAGGTTAATTAACTTAAATATGTTAAACTAATGATTTGAAGCATTTAGATATCGATTGCTAAATGTGTATATACAACAAAATCGACTTTATACCTAAATATAAGCTTACAGAATTCTTCTAAATGCACTGCCGTTATGCCGCCATGGCTTTGTGCTAACTTCAGTGCGTTAAATCATCTTTATTAACTTAAGTATATTAAACTAATGATTTGAAGCATTTCGATTTCGATTGCTAAATGAGTATATACAACAAACTCGACTTTATACCTAAATATAAGATTACGTAATTCTTCTAAATGCCTTGCCGTTATGCCGTTAAGGCGTTTGTAGACTTCAGTAAGATAGAGACGGTTAATTAATTTAAATATATTAAACTAATGATTTGAAGCATTTCGATTTCGATTGCTAAATGAGTATATACAACAAAATCGACTTTATACCTAAATATAAGATTACGTAATTCTTCTAAATGCCTTGCCGTTATGCCGCTAAGGCGTTTGTAGACTTCAGTAAGATAGAGACGGTTAATTAATTTAAATATATTAAACTAATGATTTGAGGCATTTCGATATCGATTGCTAAATGTGTATATACAAGAAAATCGAATTTATACCTAAATATAAGATAACGGGATTCTTCTAAATGCACTGCCGTTATGCCGCCATGGCTTTATATCAACTTCAATACGTTAAAGAAGATTAATTATCTTAAATATGTTAAACTAATGATTTGAAGATTTTCGAAATCGATTGCTAAATGCATATAAACAACAAAATCGACTTTATACCTAAATATAAGATTACGGAATTCTTCTAAATGCTTTGCCGTTATGCCATTAAGGCGTTTGTAGACTTCAGTAACACAAAGAGGGTTAATTAACTTAAATATGTTAAACTAATGATTTGAGGCATTTCGATATCGATTGCTAAATGTGTATATACAAGAAAATCGACTTTACACATAAATATAAGATTACGGAATTCTTCCAAATGCACTGCCGTTATACCGTTTTGGCTTTATGTTAACTTCAGTAAGTTAAAGAAGGTTTATTAACTTAAATATGTTAAACCAGTTATTTGAAGCATTTCGATATCGATTGCTTAATGCATATATACACGAAAATCTACTTTATACCTAAATATAAGAGTAGGGCATTCTTCCAAATGTACTATCGTAATGCCACCATGGCTTTATATCAACTTAAATACGCTAAAAAAAGGTTAATTAACTTAAATATGTTAAACTAATGATTTGAAGCATTTAGATATCGATTGCTAAATGTGTATATACAACAAAATCGACTTTATACCTAAATATAAGCTTACAGAATTCTTCTAAATGCACTGCCGTTATGCCGCCATGGCTTTGTGCTAACTTCAGTGCGTTAAATCATCTTTATTAACTTAAGTATATTAAACTAATGATTTGAAGCATTTCGATTTCGATTGCTAAATGAGTATATACAACAAACTCGACTTTATACCTAAATATAAGATTACGTAATTCTTCTAAATGCCTTGCCGTTATGCCGTTAAGGCGTTTGTAGACTTCAGTAAGATAGAGACGGTTAATTAATTTAAATATATTAAACTAATGGTTTGAAGCATTTCGATTTCGATTGCTAAATGAGTATATACAACAAAATCGACTTTATACCTAAATATAAGATTACGTAATTCTTCTAAATGCCTTGCCGTTATGCCGTTAAGGCGTTTGTAGACTTCAGTAAGATAGAGACGGTTAATTAATTTAAATATATTAAACTAATGATTTGAGGCATTTCGATATCGATTGCTAAATGTGTATATACAAGAAAATCGAATTTATACCTGAATATAAGATAACGGGATTCTTCTAAATGCACTGCCGTTATGCCGCCATGGCTTTATATCAACTTCAATACGTTAAAGAAGATTAATTATCTTAAATATGTTAAACTAATGATTTGAAGATTTTCGAAATCGATTGCTAAATGCATATAAACAACAAAATCGACTTTATACCTAAATATAAGATTACGGAATTCTTCTAAATGCTTTGCCGTTATGCCATTAAGGCGTTTGTAGACTTCAGTAACACAAAGAGGGTTAATTAACTTAAATATGTTAAACTAATGATTTGAGGCATTTCGATATCGATTGCTAAATGAGTATATACAAGAAAACCGACTTTAGACCTAAATATAAGATTACGGAATTCTTCTAAATGCTTTGCCGTTATGCCGTAAAGGCGTTTGTAGACTCCAGTAAGATAAAGAGGGCTAATTAACTTAAATATGTTAAACTAATGATTTGAGGCATTTCGATATCGATTGCTAGATGTGTATATACAATAAAATCGACTTTATACCTAAATATATCATAACGGAATTTTTCTACATGCACTGCCGTTATGCCGTTAAGGCGTTTGTAGACTTCAGTAAGATAAAGAGGGTTAATTAAATTAAATATGTTAAACCAATGATTTGAGGCATTTCGATATCGATTGCTAAATGTGTATATACAAGCAAATCGACTTTATACCTAAATATAAGATTACGGAATTCTTCTACATGAATTGCCGTTATGCCGCCATGGCTTTGTGTTAACTTCAGTGCGTCAAAGAAGCTTTATTAACTTAAATATGTTAAACTAATGATTTGAAGATTTTCGAAATGGATTGCTAAGTGAGTATACACAAGGAAATCGACTTTATATCTAAATATAAGATTACGGAACTCTTCTAAGTGCTTTGTCGTTATGCCGTTAAGGCGTTTGTAGACTTCCGTAAGATAAAGAGGGTTAATTAACTTAAATATGTTAAACTAATGATTTGAAGCATTTCGGTATCGATTGCTAAATGAGTATAAACAAGAAATCGACTTTTTACCTAAATATAAGATTACGGAATACTTCTAAATGCTTTGCCGTTATGCCGTTAAGGCGTTTGTGGACTTCAGTAGGATAAAGAGGGTTAATTAACTTAAATATGTTAAACTAATGTATTGAGGCACTTCGATATCGATTGCTAAATGTGTATATACAAGAAAATCGATTTTATACCCTAATATATGATAACGGAATTCTTCTACATGCACTGCCGTTATGCCGTTAAGGCGTTTGTGGACTTCAGTACGATAAAGGGGGTTAATTAACTTAAATATGTTAAACTAATGATTTGAGGCATTTCGATATCGATTGCTAAATGTGTACATACAAGAAAATCGACTTAATACCTAAATATAAGATTAGGGAATTCTTCTACATGAACTGCCGTTGTGCCGCCATGGCTTTGTTTTAACTTCAGTAAAATAAAGAGGGTTAATAAACTTAAATATGTTAAACAAATGATTTGAAGTATTTCAAAATCGATTGCTTAATGCATATACACAACAAAATCGACTTTATACCTAAATGTAAGATTACGGAATTCTTCCAAATGCACTGCCGTTATGCCTTTATGGCTTTATGTTAACTTAAGTTCGTTTAAGAAGGTTTATTAACTTAGATATGTTAAACTAATGATTTGAAGCATTTCGATATCGTTTGCTTAATGCATATATACAAGAAAATCGACTTTATACCTGAATATATGATTACGGAATTCTTCCAAATGTACTGTCGATATGCCACCATGGCTTTATATCAACTTCAATACGTTAAAAAAGGGATTTCGATATCGATATCTAAATGTGTATATAAAAGAAAATCGACTTTATACCTAAATATAAGATTACGGAATTCTTCCAAATGCACTGCCGTTATACCGTTATGGCTTTACGTACACTTCAGTAGGAAAAATAAGGTTAATTAACTTAAATATGTTAAACTAATGAGTTGAGCCATCTCGATATCGATTGCTAATGTGTATTTACAACAAAATCGTCTTTATACCTAAATATAAGATTACGGAATTCTTCTAAATGCACTGTCGTTATGCCGCCATGGCTTTATATCAACTTCAATACGTTAAAGAAGGTTAACTAACTTAAATATGTTAAACTAATGATTTGAAGCATTTCGATATCGATTGCTAAATGTGTATGTACAACAAACTCGACTTTTTACCTAAATATAAGCTTACGGAATTCTTCTAAATGCACTGCCGTTATGCCGCCATGGCTTTAAGCCAACTTCCGTTCGTTAAAGAAGGTTTATTAACATAAATATATTAAACTAATGATTTGAAGCATTTCGATATCGATAGCTAAATGTATATATGACAAGAAAATCGAATTTATACCAAAACATAAGATTACGGAATTCTTCCAAATGTACTGTCGTTATGCCGCCATGGCTTTATGTCACCTTCATTTCGTTAAAGAAGGCTATTTAACTTAAATATGTTAAACTAATGATTTGAAGCATTTCGTTATCGATTGCTAAATGTTTATATACAAGAAAATCGACTTTATAACTAAATATAAGATTACGGAATTCTTCGAAATGCACTGTCGTTATGCCGCCATGGCTTTATATCACCTTCATTACGTTAAAGGAGGTTAACTAACTTAAATATGTTAAACCAGTTATTTGAAGCATTTCGAAATCGATTGCTTAATGCATATATACAAGAAAATCGACTTTATACCTAAATATAAGGGTACGGAATTCTTCCAAATGTACTGTCGTAATGCCACCATGGCTTTATATAAATTTAAATACGTTAAAAAGGGTTTATTAACTTAAATATGTTAAACTAATGATTTGAAGCATTTCGATATCGATAGCTAAATGTGTATATACAAGAAAATCGACTTTATACCTAATATAAGATTACGGAATTCTTCTAAATGCACTGCCGTTATGCTGCCATGGCTTTACATCAACTTCAATACGTTAAAGAAGGTTAATTAACTTAAATATGTTAAACTAATGGTTTGAAGCATTTCGATATCGATTGCTTAATGCGTATATACAACAAAATCGGCTTTATACCTAAATATAAGATTACGGAATTCTTCTAAATGCACTGTCGTTATGCCGCCATGGCTCTATATCACCTTTATTACGTTAAAGAAGGTTAACTAACTTAAATATGTTAAACGATTGAGTTGCAGCATTTCGATATCGATAGCTAAATGCGTATATACAAGAAAATCGACTTTTTAGTTAAATATAAGATTACGGAATTCTTCCATATGCACTGCCGTTATACGGTTTTGGCTTTATGTAAACTTCAGTAAGATAAAGAAGGTTAATTAACTTAAATATGTTAAACTAATGATTTAAAGCATTTCGATATCGATTTATATACAACAAAATCGACCTTATACCTAAATATAAGATTACGGAATTCTTCCAAATCTACTGCCGTTATGCCGCCATGCCTTTATATCAACTTCAATACGTTAAAGAAGGTTAATTCCCTTAAATATGTTAAACTAGTGATTTGAAGCATTTCGATATCGATTGCTAAATATGTATATACAACAAAATCGACTTTATACCTAAATAAAAGATTAGGGAATTCTTCTAAATGCACTGTCGTTATGCCGCCATGGCTTTATATCACCTTCATTACGGTAAAGAAGGTTAACTAACTTAAATATGTTAAACTAATGATTTGAAGCATTTCGATATCGATTGCTAAATGTGTATGTACAACAAAATCGAATTTATATCTAAATATAATATAACGGAATTCATATAAATATACTGCCGTTAAGCCGTTATTGCTTTATGTTAATTTCAGTTCGTTAAAGAAGGTTTATTAACTTAAATATGTTAAAATAATGGTTTGAAGCATTTCGATATCGCTTGCTAAATGTGTATATACAACAAAGTCGACCTTATACCTAAATATAAGATTACGGAATTCTTCCAAATCTACTGTCGTTATGCCGCCATGGCTTTATATCACCCTCATTACGGTAAAAAAGGTTAATTCCCTTAAATATGTTAAACTAATGATTTGAAGCATTTCGATATCGATTGCTAGATGTTTATATACAAGAAAAACGACTTTATACCTAAATATAAGATTACGGAATTCTTCTAAATGCACTGTCGTTATGCCGCCATGGCTTTATATCACCTTCATTACGTTAAAGAAGGTTAACTAACTTAAATATGTTAAACGAATGATTTGAAGGATTTCGATATCGATAGCTTAATGTGTATGTACAAGAAAATCGACTTTATACCTAATATAAGATTACGGAATTCTTCTAAATGCACTGCCGTTATGCCGCCATGGCTTTAAGCCAACTTCCGTTCGTTAAAGAAGGTTTATTAACTTAAATATGTTAAACTAATGATTTAAACCATTTCGATATCGATTTATATACAACAAAATCGACCTTATACCTAAATATAAGATTACGGAATTCTTCCAAATCTACTGTCGTTATGATGCCATGGCTTTATATCAACTTCAATACGTTAAAGAAGTTTAATTCCCTTAAATATGTTAAACTAATGATTTGAAGCATTTCGATATGGATTGCTAGATGCGTATATACAACAAAATCGACTTTATACCTAAATATAAGATTACGGAATTCTTCTAAATGCACTGTCGTTATGCCGCCATGGCTTTATATCACCTTCATTACGGTTAAGAAGGTTAACTAACTTAAATATGTTAAACTAATGATTTGAAGCATTTCGATATCGATTGCTAAATGTGTATGTACAGAAAAATCGACTTTATACCTAAATATAATATAACGGAATTCATATAAATATACTGCCGTTATGCCGTTATTGCTTTATGTTAACTTAAATATGTCAAACTAATGATTTAAAGCATTTCGATATCGATTGCTTAATGCATATATACAAGAAAATTGACTTTATACCTAAATATAAGATTACGGAATTCTTCCAAATGTACTGCCGTTATGCCACCATGGCCTTATATCAACTTCAATACGTTAAAGAAGGTTAATTAACTTAAATATGTTAAACTAATGATTTGAGGCATTTCGATATCGATTGCTAAATGTGTATATACAACAAAATCGACTTTATACCTAAATATAAGATAACGAAATTCCCACAAATGCACTGCCGTTATACCGTTTGGCATTAAGTGAACTTCAGTAAGATAAATAAGGTTAATTAACTTAAATATGTTTAAACTAATGATTTGAAGCATTTCGATATCGATTGCTAAATGCGTATATACAAGAAAATCGACTTTATACCTAAATATAAGATTACGGAATTATTATAAATGCACTGCCGTTATGCCGCCATGGATTTATGCCAACTTCAGTTCGTTAAAGAAGGTTTATTAACTTAAATATGTTAAACTAATGATTTGAAGCATTTCGATATCGATTGCTAAATGAGTATATACAAGAAAATCGACTTTATACCTAAATATAAGATTACGGAATTCTTCCAAATGCACTGCCGTTATGCCGTTAAGGCTTTTGTAGACTTTAGTAAGATAAAGAGGGTTAATTAGCTTAAATATGTTAAACTAATGATTTGAAGCATTTCGATATCGATTGCTAAATGTGTACATACAACAAAATCGACTTTATACCTAAATATAAGATTACGTAATTCTTCTAAATGCTTTGCCGTTATGCCGTTAAGGCGTTTGTAGACTTTAGTAAGATAAAGAGGGTTAATTAGTTTAAATATGTTAAACTAATGATTTGAAGCATTTCGATATCGATTGCTAAATGAGTATATACAAGAAAATCGACTTTATACCTAAATATAAGATTACGGAATTCTTCCAAATGCACTGCCGTTATGCCGTTAAGGCTTTTGTAGACTTTAGTAAGATAAAGAGGGTTAATTAACTTAACTATGTTAAACTAATGATGTGAAGCATTTCGATATCGATTGCTAAATGTGTATATGCAACAAAATCGACTTTATACCTAAATATAAGATTACGTAATTCTTCTAAATGCTTTGCCGTTATGCCGTTAAAACATTTGTAGACTTTAGTAAGATAAAGAGGGTTAATTAACTTAAATATGTTAAACTAATGATTTGGAGCATTTCGATATCGATTGCTAAATGAGTATATACAAGAAAATCGACTTTATACCTAAATATAAGATTACGTAATTCTTCTAAATGCTTTGCCGTTATGCCGTTAAGGCGATTGTAGACTTTAGTAAGATAAAGAGGGTTAACTAGCTTAAATATGTTAAACTAATGATTTGAAGCATTTCGATATCGATTGCTAAATGAGTATATACAAGAAAATCGACTTTATACCTAAATATATGATTACGTAATTCTTCTAAATGCTTTGCCGTTATGCCGTTAAGATGTTTGTAGACTTCAGTAAGATGAAAAGGGTTAATTATCTTAAACATGTTAAACTAATGATTTGAAGCATTTCGATTTCGATTGCTAAATAAGTATATACAAGAAAAGCGACTTTATACGTAAATATAAGATTACGTAATTCTTCTAAATGCTTTGCCGTTATGCCGTTAAGGCGTTTGTAGACTTCAGTAAGATAAAGAGGGTTAATTAACTTAAATATGTTAAACTTATAATTTGAGGCATTTCGATATCGATTGCTAAATGAGTGTGTACAAGAAAATCGACTTTATACCTAAATATATGATAACGGAATTCTTCTGCATGCACTGCCGTTATGCTGTTAAGGCGTTTGTAGACTTCAGTAAGATAAAGGGGGTTAATTAACTTAAATATGTTAAACTAATGATTTGAGGCATTTAGATATCGATTGCTAACTGTGTATATACAACAAAATCGACTTTATACCTAAATATAAGCTAACTGAATTCTTTTAAATGCACTGCCGTTATGCCGCCATGGCTTTATGTTATTTTCGGTGCGTTTAAGAAGCTTTATTAACTTAAATATGTTAAACTAATGATTTGAAGCATTTCGAAATCGATTGCTAAATGAGTATATACAAGAAAATCGACTTTATACCTTAATATTTCATAACGGAATTCATCTACATGCACTGCCGTTATGCCGCCAAGGCTTTGTGTTAACTTCAGTGCGTTAAAGTAGGTTTGTTAACTTAAATTTGTTAAACTAATGATTTGAAGCATTTCGATATCGATTGCGAAATGCGTATATGCAACAAAATCGGCTTTATACCTAAATATAAGATTACGGAATTCTTCTAAATGCACTGTCGTTGTACCGCCATGGCTCTATATCACCTTCATTACGTTAAAGAAGGTTAACCAACTTAAATATGTTAAACGAATGATTTGAAGCATTTCGATATCTATAGCTAAATGTGTATTTGCAAGAAAATCAACTCTTTACCTAAATATAAAATTACGGAATTTTTCCAAATGCACTGCCCTTATACCGTTTTGGCTTTATGTAAACTTCAGTAAGATAAAGAAGGTTAATTAACTTAAATATGTTAAAATAATGATTTAAAGCATTTCGATATCGATTGCTAAATGTGTATATACAACAAAATCGACCTTATTCCTAAATATAAGATTAGGGATTTCTTCCAAATCTACTGTCGTTATGCCGCCATGGCTTTATATCAACTTCAATACGTTAGAGAAGGTTAATTAACTTAAATATGTTAAACTAATAATTTGAAGCATTTCGATATCGATTGCTTAATGCGTATATACAACAAAATCGGCTTTATACCTAAATATAAGATTACGAAATTCTTCTAAATGCACTGTCGTTATGCCGCCATGGCTCTATATCACCTTCATTACGTTAAAGAAGGTTAACTAACTTAAATATGTTAAACGAATGATTTGAAGCATTTCGATATCGATAGCTAAATATGTATATACAAGAAAATCGACTTTATCCCTAATATAAGATTACGGAATTCTTCTAACTGCACTGCCGTTATGCCGCCATGGCTTTAAGCCAACTTCCGTTCGTTAAAGAAGGTTTATTAACTTAAATATGTTAAAGTAATGATTTGAAGCATTTCGATATCGATTGCTAATTGGGTATATACAAGAAAATCAACTTTATACATAAATACAAGACTACGGAATTCTTCCAAATGTATTGTCGTTATGCTGCCATGGCTTGACATAAACTTCAATACGTTAACCAAGGTTAATTAACTTAAATATAAGTTAATCAGCCTTAACGGCATAAAGGCAGTGCATTTAGAAGATTTACGTAATCTTATATTTAGGAATCAAGTCGATTTTCTTGTATATACTCATTTAGCAATCGATATCGAAATGCTTCAAATCATTAGTTTGACATATTTACGTTAACAAACCTACTTTAACGCACTGAAGTTAACACAAAGCCATGGCGGCATAACGGCAGTGCATGTAGAAGAAATCCGTAATCTTATATTTAGGTATAAATTCGATTTTTGTTGTATATACACATTAAGCAATCGATATCTAAATGCTTCAAACCATTAGTTTAACATATATAAGTTAATTAACCCTCTTTATCTTACTGAAGTCTTCAAACGCCTTAACGGCATAACGGCAATGCATGTAGAAGAATTCCGTAATCTTATATTTAGGTATAAATTCGATTTTCTTGTATATACTCATTTAGCAATCGATATCGAAATGCTTCACATCATTAGTTTGACATATTTAAGTTAAAAAACCTACTTTAAACCGAAGATAACACACAGCCATGGCGGCAAAACGGCAGTGCATGTAGAAGAAATCCGTAATCTTATATTTAAGTATTAAGTCGAATTTGTTGTATATATGCATTTAGCAATCGATTTCGAAAATCTTTAAATCTTTAGTTTAACATATTTAAGTTAATTAACCCTCTTTATCTAACTGAAGTCTGCAAACGCCTTAACGGCATAACGGCAGTGCATTTGAAGAATTCCGTAATCTTATATTTAGGTATAAAGTCGATTTTTTTGTATATATGCATTTAGCAATCGATTTCGAAAATCTTCAAAACATTAGTTTAACATATTTAAGTTAATTATCCTTCTATAACATATTGAAGTTGATAAAAAGCCATGGCGGCATAGCGACAGTACATTTGCAAGAATTCCGTAAACTTATATTTAGGTAGAAAGTCGATTTTCTTGTATATATGCATTAAGCAACCGATTTCAAAATGCTTCAAATAACTGGTGTAACATATCTAAGTTAATAAACCTTCTTAAACGAACTGAAGTTAAAATGAAGCCATAACGGCATAACGGCAGTGCATTTAGAAGAATTCCGTAATCTTATATTTCGGTATAAAGTCGATTTTCTTGTATATACACATTTAGCAATCGATATCGAAATGCTTCAAATCATTAGTTAAACATATTTAAGTTAATTAACCCTCTTTATCTTACTGAAATCGACAAACGCCTTAACGGCATAACGGCAAAGCATTTGGAAGAATTACGTAATCTTATATTTAGGTATTAAGTCGATTTTCTTGTATATACTCATTTAGCAATCGATATCGAAATGCTTTAAATCATTAGTTTAACATATTTAAGTTAACGAACCTACTTTAACGCACTGAAGTTAACATAAAGCCATGGCGGCATAACGGCAGTGCATGTAGAAGAATTCCGTAATCTTATATTTTGGTATAAATTCGATTTTATTTGCATATACACATTTAGCAGTCGATATCGAAATGCTTCAAATCATTAGTTTAACATATTAAGTTAATAAACATTTTTTAGCTTAATGAGGTCTACATAAAGCCTTAAGGGTATAACGGCAGTGCATTTAGAAGAACTCCGTAATGTTATAATTTTACATTTAGGTATAAAGTCGATTTTGTTGTATATATGCATTTAGCAGTCGATTTCGAAAATCTTCAAATCATTAGTTTAACATATTTAAGTTAATTAACCTTCTTTAACGTATTGAAGTTGATGCAAACCATGGCGGCATAACGACAGTACATTTGGAAGAATTCCGTAATCTTATATTTAGGTATAAAGTCGATTTTCTTGTATATACACATTTAGCAATCGATATCGAAATGCTTCAAATCATTAGTTTAACATATTAAAGTTAATTAACCATCTTTAACGTATTTAAGGTGAAATAAAGCCTTAACGCCATAACGACAGTAATTTGAAAGAATTCCGTAATCTTTTATTTAGGTATAAAGTCGATTTTCTGGTATATATGCATTTAGAAATAGATATCGAAATGCTTCAAATCATTAGTTTAACATATTTAAGTTAATTAACCTTTTTTAACGTATTGAAGTTGACATAAAGCCATGGCGGAATAACGGCAGTGCATTTGGAAGAATTCCGTAATCTTATATTTAGGTATAAAGTCGATTTTGTTGTTTATACACATTTAGCAATCGATATCGAGATGCTTCAACTCATTAGTTTAACATATTTAAGTTAATTAACCTTCTTTATCTTACTGAAGTTTACATAAAGCCAAAACGGTATAACGGCAGTGCATTTGGGAGAATTTCGTAATCTTATATTAAAGGTATAATGTCGGTTTTCTTGTATATACGCATTTAGCAATCGATATCGAAATGCTTCAAATCATTAGTTTAACATATTTAAGTTAATTAACCTTCTTTATCTTACTGAAGTTTACATAAAGCCAAAACGGTATAACGGCAGTGCATTTGGGAGAATTTCGTAATTTTATATTTAGGTATAAAGTCGATTTTCTTGTATATACACATTTAGCAATCGATATCGAAATGCCTTAAATCATTAGTTTAACATATTTAAGTTAATTAACCTTCTTTAACATATTGAAGTTGATATAAAGCCATGGCGGCATAACGGCAGTACATTTGGAAGAAATCCGTAATCTTATATTTATGTATAAAGAAGATTTTCTTGTACATGTGAATTTAGCAATCGATTTCGAAAATCTTCAAATCATTAGTTTAACATACTTAAGTCAATAAACCTTCTTTAACGAACAGAAGTTAACATGAAGCCATAACTGCATAACGGCAGTGCATTTAAAAGAATTCCGTAATCTTATATTTAGGTATAAAGTCGATTTTCTTGTATATACACATATAGCAATCGATATCAAAATGCCTCAAATCATTAGTTTAACATATTTAAGTTAATTAACCCTCTTTATCTTACTGAAGTCTTCAAACGCCTTAACGGCATAACGGCAATGCATGTAGAAGAATTCCGTAATCTTATATTAAGGTATAAATTCGATTTTCTTGTATATACTCATTTAGCAATCGATATCGAAATGCTTCACATCATTAGTTTGACATATTTAAGTTAAAAAACCTACTTTAAACCGAAGATAACACACAGCCATGGCGGCATAACGGCAGTGCATGTAGAAGAAATCCGTAATCTTATATTTAAGTATTAAGTCGAATTTGTTGTATATATGCATTTAGCAATCGATTTCGAAAATCTTTAAATCATTAGTTTAACATATTTAAGTTAATTAACCCTCTTTATCTTACTGAAGTCTGCAAACGCCTTAACGGCATAACGGCAGTGCATTTGAAGAATTCCGTAATCTTATATTTAGGTATAAAGTCGATTTTTTTATATATATGCATTTAGCAATCGATTTCGAAAATCTTCAAAACAATAGTTTAACATATTTAAGTTAATTATCCTTCTATAACATATTGAAGTTGATAAAAAGCCATGGCGGCATAGCGACAGTACATTTGCAAGAATTCCGTAAACTTATATTTAGGTAGAAAGTCGATTTTCTTGTATATATGCATTAAGCAACCGATTTCAAAATGCTTCAAATAACTGGTGTAACATATCTAAGTTAATAAACCTTCTTAAACGAACTGAAGTTAAAATGAAGCCATAACGGCATAACGGCAGTGCATTTAGAAGAATTCCGTAATCTTATATTTAGGTATAAAGTCGATTTTCTTGTATATACACATTTAGCAATCGATATCGAAATGCTTCAAATCATTAGTTAAACATATTTAAGTTAATTAACCCTCTTTATCTTACTGAAATCGACAAACGCCTTAACGGCATAACGGCAAAGCATTTGGAAGAATTACGTAATCTTATATTTAGGTATTAAGTCGATTTTCTTGTATATACTCATTTAGCAATCGATATCGAAATGCTTTAAATCATTAGTTTAACATATTTAAGTTAACGAACTTACTTTAACGCACTGAAGTTAACACAAAGCCATGGCGGCATAACGGCAGTGCATGTAGAAGAATTCCGTAATCATATATTTAGGTATAAATTCGATTTTTTTGTATATACACATATAGCAATCGATATCGAAATGCTTCAAATCATTAGTTTAACAAATTTAAGTTAATTAATCTTCGTTAACGTATTGAAGTTTATATAAAGCCATGGCGGCATAACGACAGTACATTTGGAAGAATTCCGTAATCTTATATTTAGGTATAAAGTCGATTTTGTTGTATATATGCATTTAGCAGTCGATTTCGAAAATCTTCAAATCATTAGTTTAACATATTTAAGTTAATTAACCTTCTTTAACGTATTGAAGTTGATGCAAACCATGGCGGCATAACGACAGTACATTTGGAAGAATTCCGTAATCTTATATTTAGGTATAAAGTCGATTTTCTTGTATATACACATTTAGCAATCGATATCGAAATGCTTCAAATCATTAGTTTAACATATTTAAAATAATTAACCTTCTTTAACGTATTGAAGTTGATACAAACCATGGCGGCATAACGACAGTAATTTGAAAGAATTCCGCAATCTTTTATTTAGGTATAAAGTCGATTTTCTGGTATATATGCATTTAGAAATCGATATCGAAATGCTTCAAATCATTAGTTTAACATATTTAAGTTAATTAACCTTTTTTAACGTATTGAAGTTGACATAAAGCCATGGCGGAATAACGGCAGTGCATTTGGAACAATTCCGTAATCTTATATTTAGGTATAAAGTCGATTTTGTTGTTTATACACATTTAGCAATCGATATCGAGATGCTTCAACTCATTAGTTTAACATATTTAAGTTAATTAACCTTTTTTAACGTATTTAAGTTGACATAAAGCCATGGCGGAATAACGGCAGTGCATTTGGAAGATTTCCGTAATCTTATATTTAGGTATAATGTCGGCTTTCTTGTATATACGCATTTAGCAATCGATATCGAAATGCTTCAAATCATTAATTTAACATATTTAAGTTAATTAACCTTCTTTATCTTACTGAAGTTTACATAAAGCCAAAACGGTATAACGGCAGTGCATTTGGGAGAATTTCGTAATTTTATATTTAGGTATAAAGTCGATTTTCTTGTATATACACATTTAGCAATCGATATCGAAATGCCTCAAATCATTAGTTTAACATATTTAAGTTAATTAAACTTCTTTAACATATGGAAGTTGATATAAAGCCATGGCGGCATAACGGCAGTACATTTGGAAGAATTCCGTAATCTTATATTTATGTATAAAGAAGATTTTCTTGTACATGTGAATTTAGCAATCGATTTCGAAAATCTTCAAATCATTGGTTTAACATACTTAAGTCAATAAACCTTCTTTAACGAACAGAAGTTAACATAAAGCCATAACTGCATAACGGCAGTGCATTTAAAAGAATTCCGTAATCTTATATTTAGGTATAAAGTCGATTTTCTTGTATATACACATATAGCAATCGATATCAAAATGCCTCAAATCATTAGTTTAACATATTTAAGTTAATTAACCCTCTTTATCTTACTGAAGTCTTCAAACGCCTTAACGGCATAACGGCAATGCATGTAGAAGAATTCCGTAATCTTATATTTAGGTATAAATTCGATTTTCTTGTATATACTCATTTAGCAATAAATATCGAAATGCTTCACATCATTAGTTTGACATATTTAAGTTAAAAAACCTACTTTAAACCGAAGATAACACACAGCCATGGCGGCATAACGGCAGTGCATGTAGAAGAAATCCGTAATCTTATATTTAAGTATTAAGTCGAATTTGTTGTATATATGCATTTAGCAATCGATTTCGAAAATCTTTAAATCATTAGTTTAACATATTTAAGTTAATTAACCCTCTTTATCTTACTGAAGTCTGCAAACGCCTTAACGGCATAACGGCAGTGCATTTGAAGAATTCCGTAATCTTATATTTAGGTATAAAGTCGATTTTTTGTATATATGCATTTAGCAATCGATTTCGAAAATCTTCAAAACATTAGTTTAACATATTTAAGTTAATTATCCTTCTATAACATATTGAAGTTGATAAAAAGCCATGGCGGCATAGCGACAGTACATTTGGAAGAATTCCGTAATCTTATATTTAGGTATAAAGTCGATTTTCTTGTATATACACATTTAGCAATCGATATCGAAATGCTTCAAATCATTAGTTTAACATATTAAAGTTAATTAACCATCTTTAACGTATTTAAGGTGAAATAAAGCCTTAACGCCATAACGACAGTAATTTGAAAGAATTCCGTAATCTTTTATTTAGGTATAAAGTCGATTTTCTGGTATATATGCATTTAGAAATCGATATCGAAATGCTTCAAATCATTAGTTTAACATATTTAAGTTAATTAACCTTTTTTAACGTATTGAAGTTGACATAAAGCCATGGCGGAATAACGGCAGTGCATTTGGAAGAATTCCGTAATCTTATATTTAGGTATAAAGTCGATTTTGTTGTTTATACACATTTAGCAATCGATATCGAGATGCTTCAACTCATTAGTTTAACATATTTAAGTTAATTAACCTTTTTTAACGTTTTTAAGTTGACATAAAGCCATGGCGGAATAACGGCAGTGCATTTGGAAGAATTCCGTAATCTTATATTTAGGTATAATGTCGGCTTTCTTGTATATACGCATTTAGCAATCGATATCGAAATGCTTCAAATCATTAGTTTAACATATTTAAGTTAATTAACCTTCTTTATCTTACTGAAGTTTACATAAAGCCAAAACGGTATAACGGCAGTGCATTTGGGAGAATTTCGTAATTTTATATTTAGGTATAAAGTCGATTTTCTTGTATATACACATTTAGCAATCGATATCGAAATGCCTCAAATCATTATGTTGCGTCAAGCGACAAAATATATATTTAAACCTAAAACTGAAATTAAGAAAAATGAATTGTAAAAAAAAATTATAAATATTGAATTACATTAGTATTGTATACTTACCCTAATAATATTAAATATACTTACCATAATCTATTACTTTAAGTTAAAATGAATTACTCACCTCTTTTTGTACATACCTGTATACTTCCATTCCAACTGTTCTATCCCGTTAGTTTTAAGACTTAGGCTAAGTAACTAGATGAGCTGAAATAAAGAAATCATTGTTATTTGACCGCAATTGAATCCGCACGCGTTTTTCTATTTTTCGCTATCTCGTTCGTTCGCTTTTTTTTCTTTACAGTATCGTGAGCCATAGTGCAGGCAATTGGTTGAATTTTAATTTTAGTGATTTCACGTGTCCCGACTATTATTTTTATCTCAAAAACTCTTGAGAAATTTCATGGCGCCCGAGCAGGGACATGAGCGTGATTAGAAAATTAAAATAACTACATACAATATAAAATATCTTTTTCGCAACCAATTGCCAAATGTCGTTTTCGGTTTTCGGATCTTCGGTTCTCACGGTTCTCACGGTTAAGTGAAGTGGCAAGTTAAAAAAAAAAAAAAAATATTATAAAAAGGATTAAGGATCCAACTATAAAAACATATATATGTACATATATGTACATACATACAGTTGAAATATCTTTGAAGTGCGTGCAGACCAATACAAAAATATAATAAGTGGAACCTATAATAAAAATAACGAAATATACATTTACATACATATAATATAAGTGCAGTGGAAATCTGTGGAAAAAATATATACATATACATACTGTGTTAAATCAAGTGCTAAAATACTTACCGTATACTTACCTCAGCATGAAAATCCTAAAAGAAGAAAAAGGAGAAAAATTGTGGAGTGTGTGCTTAGTGTAAAGTGAAAAAATTCACCAAAGCGAAGAAGAAAGAATTAAAATAAAAGGTGGTACTAAGGTGGAAGGTGAATTTTATATGCGGAACAGTGGTGGGCGCAAATAAACGCTCAAAAGTTTTTGAAATACCAAAAATAATATTATAAATACGTTACTGTTGAAAAAAAAAAAAGGAGAAACAGTTTTATAAACTGTTTAAAGTGCCGCATAATTAAAAAACCGGTAAAGCCGGTAAAGTGCCGGTAAAAACGACAAACCGTTTCCACCGCTATCCGCAACTTTTTGGTGCTTCAATCCGCTGCTGCCATCACGTCGCTGCCTTCAATCTATTGCTGTCGTCGCTCCGCTGCTGTTATAACTCCGCTGCTGCCATCACGTCGCTGCCTTCAACCTATTGCTGTCGTCGCTCCGCTGCTGTTATAACTCCGCTGCTGCCATCACGTCGCTGCCTTCAATCTATTGCTGTCGTCGCTCCGCTGCTGTTATAACTCCGCTGCTGCCATTACGTCGCTGCCTTCAATCTGCTGCTGTCGTCAATCTGTTGCTGCTGCCGTCTATCCGCTGCTGCTTAAGTCATCGTGGGAATGAGCTGCCGCTGTATCCTGTGCCAGAGGAACGTAAGCGCCGGCAAACAGCCGACGCACCAGGTAACGAGTGCGAATTATTGAAAGTGGTGCAAACAAAAAACAATAATAATAAAACTGCAAACGCACACTTTCAGTTTTTGGCTCTCCCTTTTCACATTACACGCCTATTTACACATATATATATATATCGTTTTCTACATATATTATATATTTTACATATACGTATTATATACTATACTTATATTGAAGTGAATGTGAAGGGATTTTGGGATTGCGGATTTGCCTACATTAAGGTGCGACCTTTTTGTAAATCGCCTAATTTTAAAATTTTAATTCGGTCAGTTTTTTCGCATATTATCTCTTGTCTTCGCAAATTTAATTCTTGGACAATATTTTTTCGCGTTAAATTTTCGACTGTGCTAGTGCTCATTTTGCATAACTCATCGGTTTGGCTTTCATATACTTGGGAATCGATATTATTTTTTCTCGTTTTCGTAACCGATTCCAAATTTATTTGTTGCCAACCTTTATTGCTATTGGTTTGGCTTTCGTATATTTGAGAATCGCTTTATATATTTTTTTTCGTTTTCGGTATCGATTCTTAATATATCTGTTGCCAACCGTTGTAGTTTTTTTTTTTTTCCGGAAATTTAATTTAAACAAGCAAAATGAGCAAGCCAAAGCCAACTATCGCCAACCTCTCTCCAAGTAAGGAGTTAATCGACTTAAAGTCATTAAAGCGTCAAAGGACGGTGGCAAAAAATAGTATTTTGCGAATAAAGACGGGCCTTTTAGAAAAAACCATGTCTTTAGATCCAATTGAATTGGAATGTCGGCTCGACATATTAAATTCACATAGCGAAAAGCTAATGAAATGCCAATCTAAAATTGAAGAGATTGATGAAGACGACATGGCCCGAGGGGAGTTAGAGGACATAATTGTTGAAACGAAATCAATAATTAAAAATATTTTAGCCAAAAACCGAACGTCAATTGCCGAAACATCTTTCGTAGCTTCTCACAGCTCAAGGCTCCCTAAAATGAATTTGCCGAAATTCAAGGGAGAATATTCAGAATTTAAAAATTTTATGAGTTTGTTTGAGAGCTTGGTTCATAATGATCCAAATATCCCAGATATAGAAAAATTTAACCATTTGGTAAATTGTCTGTCTGGAGAGGCTCTGGGAACAGTTAAAGCGTTTCAGATGTCGGATGAAAATTATCCGAAAGCGTTGGCAAGTCTCAAAAAAGTTTACGATAATAAGTGCTTGATATTTTTCAATACAATATCTAAACTTTTTGAGCTGCCAACCATCCCAAAGCCATCCGCGCCTTCATTGCGATCAATGATTGATGAAGTGTCTGCCGTTTATGACTCTTTGCTATCTCTGGGCGATGAGAAGCAAATAACAAACGCCATTATAATACATATAGTTATGACAAAGGTTGACTCTGCCACCCCATCCAAGTGGGAAGACCAACTTGACTACGATCACTTACCATTATGGAAGGATTGCGAAGCAACCTTAAATAGAAGGTTTCAGCAGTTAGCAGCGGAAGGAGCATCTTGTTCAAGGACGAAATCCGGAGCCACAACCAGCACGAGCCACATGAAGCAGCCACACATAGACAGGACTAAATCAGCTTTAGTTGCTGCAGAGGCAAAGCAGCCAACTTGTCAAAAATGCAAGTCAAAAGAACATCCTTTAACTGCCTGCCCCACTTTCAAGGCGCTTCCGGTACAACAGAGGTTCGAGTTTGTGAAATCGGTGCCCTTATGCATAAATTGCTTGCGTAAGGGGCATACTGTGTCCAAGTGTAGAGCGGATCGATGTCGTGTATGCAATCGATCGCATCACACATTGTTACACCAGTACCCGGTTTCCTTCCCCGCTGCATCTCATCCGCAACCATCAACCACACATGCCATGCATACAGCGAGTATGCCGGATCGGGTAATGTTGGCGACAGCTGTTATTCAAGTGAGGACCAGTTATGGTGAATACCTGCCTGCGAGAGCGTTATTGGACTCAGGCTCCCAAGTCAACTTTATGACGGAGGACTTGGCACAAAAGTTGCGGATTCGTCGCCAACACAAAACGTTGAATATAATAGGAATTGGAAATTCCAACACGAAAGTTGGGACAAAACTAAGCGCGTTTGTTAAGTCGCGGGTAAATAATTACGAATTTTCGGCAGAATTCTGGATAATGCGTTGCATTTCGGCTAATCATCCAGACCATAACATAAATGTTAATGGCTGGAAAATTCCGCGCAATATTAAATTGGCGGATCCAGAATTCCATAAATCAAAAAAGATTGATATCTTATTGGGTGCAGAAACCTTTTTCGAACTGTTAGCGGTTGGCCAAATTAAAAGTGGCCCTAATCAACCAACGCTACAGAAAACCCTTTTAGGGTGGGTTGTGTCTGGCAAATATGCTAGCAATCTAAGTCCTCCTCCGTCTGCAACTAGCACATTATGCCAATCTGAAGATGACTTAACGTCAATTAATTCGGTGGTCCAAAAATTTTGGGCGTTAGAAGAATTACCTTCAGAATCAAATGGCATCAAATTCTCACCAGAGCAACAAGAGTGTGAAAAATTTTTCGTAAATACAACTCAAGTATTGCCTTCAGGACGGCTTCAAGTTAGAATGCCCTTTAAAGCTGACCGTAAGTTACTCGGTCACTCATATGAAACCGCAGTTCGGCGGTTTCAGGCCCTGGAGAGAAGGACATTAAAAGATCCAGAACTTCGTAAAATGTATCTGGACTTTATGAATGAATATAAAGCATTGGGTCACATGAGCCCAACGAACAATAAGATCCCGAGTGAGCCACACTACTTCATTCCGCATCAATGCGTTTTAAGGCCCGAGAGCACAACAACCAAATTACGTGTTGTATTTGATGCTTCGAGTCGATCTTCAACTCAAATAGCGTTGAATGAACTTTTGATGGTAGGTCCAACCATCCAAGAAGAGTTATACTCAACTCTTCTTCGTTTTCGCTTACATAAGTATGCACTAACAGCGGACATTACTAAAATGTACCGCCAAATAATTATGCACGAAGAAGACAGAAATTGTCAGCTTATTGTGTGGAGAGAGCATCCTTCTGAGCAAATTCAAATTTTTCGTCTTAACACCGTAACATACGGCACTGCGCCTGCTCCATTTCTCGCAACACGGTGTTTGCAAATGCTCAGTGATGCCAATACAATGAAATACCCACTCGGTTCATTGGCCATTAAAAGAGACTTTTATGTTGATGACTTATTAACAGGATCTGAAAATTTTGAGTCTCTAGATCTTATAAGAAGTGAAGTAATTGAAATATTAAACTCGGCAGGATTCACTTTAACAAAGTGGTTTTCGAACCACCCTAAATTTTTCGATAGTGATTGCACTGAAAAGTCATTAAGTTTCAATGACAAAAATTCTACTAAAACACTAGGAATCCATTGGTTGCCGAAAGAGGATTTGTTTCGATTTGTTTTGGATGCCAACTTTAATGATCTGCGAGCCACTAAACGGAACATATTGTCAGTCTCCGCTCGCCTTTTCGATCCTCTTGGATTATTAGCCCCACTAGTTACCAAAGCAAAAATCTTATTGCAAGAGCTTTGGATTCAAAAACTAGATTGGGATGAGTCGATTCCATTGCGCCTCAACACTAGCTGGCAGAATTTCAAAGCCAACCTACTGCAGCTCTCGTCAATTAGCATTCCTCGGTATGTAAACTTAGAGTCGACTGCTACATGCCAAATCCATGGCTTCTCCGACGCTTCAATAAGAGCGTACGGATGCTGCATATACATACGAAGCCAATCTGCTAGTGGTGTCAAATGTATGCTGCTTACTGCAAAGTCTAGAGTGGCTCCGCTGAAGACCAAGTCTCTTCCGCGTCTCGAGCTCTCGGCAGCACATCTTCTTGCCAAATTATGGTCACGAGTTGCACCAATGTTGAGTCGACGATTCGAGAAAATTACATTTTGGACAGACTCTGAAATTGTATTGCACTGGGTAAAAACGCATCCATCTTCATTACAAACCTTTGTCGCAAATAGAGTGTCCGAAATCCAAGAATTGACTGACAATGTACAGTGGCGACATGTGCCAACGAAACAAAATCCTGCGGATCAAGTGTCTCGGGGTTGTAACGTGGACGAATTGAATAATTCAATATGGTTTGGCGGTCCACAGTTCCTCCTAGAAGACCCTGCATTATGGCCAATAAATAACCACTTCCAGCTCTCACCAGAAGACGAAGCATTAGAGAAGAAGAAAGCTACATTTACATTAATTTCGACTGCTGAGAGAAATTCAATATTGGACCTCATTGAAAAATTCTCTTCTCATAAAAAATTGCTTCGTGTGGTCGCATATATATTACGATGGATCAGAAGACCACCAAAATCCTCCAGGGGACAAGATCTGACTTCAGAAGAGCTAAACTTGAGTTTCTTGAAAATTGTCCAGGTGACTCAACATTCCGAGTTTGCGAGCGAAATCCAAAAACTGACGAAAGGCACGACGCTATCCCCAAACTTGCAAAAACTCAATCCGTTTTTGCATGAGTACTCGGATATGTCGCTGTCATTCACATTAATCCGAGTAGGAGGTCGCCTATTCAATGCACCTCTCCCATACGATGCCAAATTTCCGCTTTTATTAAATAAAAATTCGCACTTCGTTATAACGTACTTACGGTTCCTGCACATTCGAAATCACCACGCTGGGGCAAAAGCGTTGGTTGCGCTTCTTCGAGAACGCATATGGCTAATTAATGCCCGAGAAGCTTGCAGTAGAACCGTAAGAAACTGTATACATTGTTTTCATTACAAGCCGAAGTTGCAAAACCAAATAATGGGAAATTTGCCAGTCGAAAGACTTCGAGCACTACGGCCCTTTCTGATATGTGGCGTAGACTTTTGTGGTCCCATATATACAACGTTAAAAATACGTGGTCGACCACCCGTAAAAACGTATATAGCAGTTTTCGTTTGTTTCACTTCAAAAGCAGTACATTTAGAACTAGTCTCGGACCTGTCTACTAATTCTTTCATTTTCGCCCTTAAAAGGTTCATTGGTCGCCGAGGGATGCCACAGAAAGTATTCAGCGACAACGCAACCAACTTTGTCGGCGCCGACCGCAAGCTGCGCGAGCTGAAGGAGGCGTTCCTAGCACAAGCGCCAGAACTAATGGGGTTCGCAGCCGAAGAAGGATTCAGCTTCGGCTTTATACCACCCAGGGCGCCGCACTTCGGCGGATTATGGGAGGCGGCCGTGAAGTCCGCCAAGCATCTGCTCGTCCGGGCACTCGGCAACGCTCTACTCACGATGGAGGAGCTATCAACACTACTGGCCGAAGTGGAGGCCATTCTGAACTCTCGTCCGCTAGCACCGTTGGGACAGGACCCCAACGACGGAGAAGCGTTAACACCAGCGCATCTATTAATAGGATGCTCCCTGCGGGCATTACCCCCAGAGAAGGTGCCAGTGGACCCAGTTCGTTGTTGCGAGAGATGGCAACTTGTTTGCTGTCTCAAGCAACAGTTTTGGCGACAGTGGTCCAAAACCTACAAGACGGGCCTTCAGGAACGCAACAAATGGCTGCACCCCAAACGCAACCTGCAGCCAGGCGATCTCGTCCTCGTCCACGAGGACAACGTGCCGCCACAGCAGTGGGTACTCGGACGCGTCGTCGCCGCCGTCGAAGGGCAAGACGGCAAGGTGCGAGTCGCAGAAGTAGCAACCAAGACGGGCACGATTAAGCGCCCCATCCACAAACTGGCTGTCCTTCCACTGGATATTGAAGGAATCTGATCCTGTCAAGGTGGCCGGTGTTGCGTCAAGCGACAAAATATATATTTAAACCTAAAACTGAAATTAAGAAAAATGAATTGTAAAAAAAAATTATAAATATTGAATTACATTAGTATTGTATACTTACCCTAATAATATTAAATATACTTACCATAATCTATTACTTTAAGTTAAAATGAATTACTCACCCTTTTTTTGTACATACCTGTATACTTCCATTCCAACTGTTCTATCCCGTTAGTTTTAAGACTTCGGCTAAGTAACTAGATGAGCTGAAATAAAGAAATCATTGTTATTTGACCGCAATTGAATCCGCACGCGTTTTTCTAATTTTCGCTATCTCGTTCGTTTGCTTATTTTTCTTTACAGTATCGTGAGCCATAGTGCAGGCAATTGGTTGAATTTTAATTTTAGTGATTTCACGTGTCCCGACTATTATTTTTATCTCAAAAACTCTTGAGAAATTTCACATTAGTTTAACATATTTAAGTTAATTAAACTTCTTTAACATATTGAAGTTGATATAAAGCCATGGCGGCATAACGGCAGTACATTTGGAAGAATTCCGTAATCTTATATTTATGTATAAAGAAGATTTTCTTGTACATGTGAATTTAGCAATCGATTTCGAAAATCTTCAAATCATTAGTTTAACATACTTAAGTCAATAAACCTTCTTTAACGAACAGAAGTTAACATGAAGCCATAACTGCATAACGGCAGTGCATTTAAAAGAATTCCGTAATCTTATATTTAGGTATAAAGTCGATTTTCTTGTATATACACATATAGCAATCGATATCAAAATGCCTCAAATCATTAGTTTAACATATTTAAGTTAATTAACCCTCTTTATCTTACTGAAGTCTTCAAACGCCTTAACGGCATAACGGCAATGCATGTAGAAGAATTCCGTAATCTTATATTTAGGTATAAATTCGATTTTCTTGTATATACTCATTTAGCAATCGATATCGAAATGTTTCACATCATTAGTTTGACATATTTAAGTTAAAAAACCTACTTTAAACCGAAGATAAAACACAGCCATGGCGGCATAACGGCAGTGCATGTAGAAGAAATCCGTAATCTTATATTTAAGTATTAAGTCGAATTTGTTGTATATATGCATTTAGCAATCGATTTCGAAAATCTTTAAATCATTAGTTTAACATATTTAAGTTAATTAACCCTCTTTATCTTACTGAAGTCTGCAAACGCCTTAACGGCATAACGGCAGTGCATTTGAAGAATTCCGTAATCTTATATTTAGGTATAAATTCGATTTTTTTGTATATATGCATTAAGCAATCGATTTCGAAAACCTTCAAAACATTAGTTTAACATATTTAAGTTAATTATCCTTCTATAACATATTGAAGTTGATAAAAAGCCATGGCGGCATAGCGACAGTACATTTGCAAGAATTCCGTAAACTTATATTTAGGTAGAAAGTCGATTTTCTTGTATATATGCATTAAGCAACCGATTTCAAAATGCTTCAAATAACTGGTGTAACATATCTAAGTTAATAAACCTTCTTAAACGAACTGAAGTTAAAATGAAGCCATAACGGCATAACGGCAGTGCATTTAGAAGAATTCCGTAATCTTATATTTCGGTATAAAGTCGATTTTCTTGTATATACACATTTAGCAATCGATATCGAAATGCTTCAAATCATTAGTTAAACATATTTAAGTTAATTAACTCTCTTTATCTTACTGAAATCGACAAACGCCTTAACGGCATAACGGCAAAGCATTTGGAAGAATTACGTAATCTTATATTTAGGTATTAAGTCGATTTTCTTGTATATACTCATTTAGCAATCGATATCGAAATGCTTTAAATCATTAGTTTAACATATTTAAGTTAACGAACCTACTTTAACGCACTGAAGTTAACACAAAGCCATGGCGGCATAACGGCAGTGCATGTAGAAGAATTCCGTAATCTTATATTTAGGTATAAATTCGATTTTTTTGTATATACACATATAGCAATCGATATCGAAATGCTTCAAATCATTAGTTTAACAAATTTAAGTTAATTAACCTTCGTTAACGTATTGAAGTTGATATAAAGCCATGGCGGCATAACGACAGTACATTTGGAAGAATTCCGTAATCTTATATTTAGGTATAAAGTCGATTTTGTTGTATATATGCATTTAGCAGTCGATTTCGAAAATCTTCAAATCATTAGTTTAACATATTTAAGTTAATTAACCTTCTTTAACGTATTGAAGGTGATATAAAGCCATGGCGACATAACGACAGTACATTTGGAAGAATCCCGTATTCTTATATTTAGGTATGAAGTCGATTTTCTTGTATATACTCATTTAGCACTCGATATCGAAATGCTTCAAATCACTAGTTTACCATATTTAAGTTTGCAAACCTACTTTAACGCACTGAAGTTTACACAAAGTCATGGTGGCATAACATCTTATATTTAGGTATAAATTCGATTTTCTTGTATATACACATTTAGCAATCGATATCGAAATGCTTCAAATCATAAGTTTAACATATTAAGTTAATAAACATTTTTTAGCTTAATGAGGTCTAGATAAAGCCTTAACGGTATAACGGCAGTACATTTAGAAGAACTCCGTAATGTTATAATTTTATATTTAGGTATAAAGTGGATTTTGTTTTATTTACACATTTAGCAGTCGATATCGAAATGCTTCAAACCATTAGTTTAACATATTTAAAATAATTAACCTTCTTTAACGTATTGAAGTTGATACAAACCATGGCGGCATAACGACAGTACATTTGGAAGAATTCCGTAATCTTATATATGGGTATAAAAACGATTTTCTTGTATATACACATTTAGCAATCGATATCGAAATGCTTCAAATCATTAGTTTAACATATTTAAGTTAATTAACCATCTTTAACGTATTGAAGGTGAAATAAAGACATAGCGCCATAACGACAGTAATTTGGAAGAATTCCGTAATCTTATATTTAGGTATAAAGTCAATTTTCTTGTATATATGCATTTAGCAATCGATATCGAAATGCTTCAAATCATTAGTTTAACATATTTAAGTTAATTAACCTTCTTTAACGTATTGAAGTTGATATAAAGCCATGGCGGCATAACGACAGTGCATTTGGAAGAATTCCGTAATCTTATATTTAGGTAAAAATGTCGATTTTCTTGTATATACACATTTAGCAATCGATATCGAAATGCTTCAAATCATTAGTTTAACATATTTAAGTTAATAAAACCTTCTTTAACGCACTGAAGTTACATAAAGCCTTAACGTATAACTGCACTGCATTTAGAAGAATTCCGTATCTTATATTTAGGTATAAATTTGACTTTCTTGTATATACCATTTTAGCAATCGATATCGAAAATGCTTCAAACCATTAGTTTAACATATTTAAAATAATTAACCTTCTTTAACGTATTGAAGTTGATACAAAGCCATGGCGGCATAACGACAGTACATTTGGAAGAATTCCGTATCTTATATTTAGGTATAAAGTCGATTTTCTTGTATATGCATTAGCAATCGATATCGAAATGCTTCAAATCATTAGTTTAACATATTTAAGTTAAAAAAAAAAAAAAAAAAAAAAAAAAAAAAAAAAAAAAAAAAAAAAAAAAAAAAAAAAAAAAAAAAAAAAACGACAGTACATTTGGAAGAATTCCGTGGTCTTATATTTAGGTATAAAGTCGATTTTCTTGTATATATGCATTAAGCAATCGATATCGAAATGCTTCAAATAACTGGTTTAACATATTTAAGTTAATAAACCTTCTTTAACGAACTGAAGTTAATATAAAGCCATAACGGCATAACGGCAGTGCATGTTGAATAAATCCGTAATCTTATATTTAGGTATTAAGTCGAATTTGTTGTATATATGCATTAAGCAATCGATTTCGAAAATCTTCAAATCATTAGTTTAACATATTTAAGTTAATTAACCCTCTTTATCTTACTGAAGTCTGCATAACGCCTTAACGGCATAACGGCAGTGCATTTGAAGAAGTCCGTAATCTTATATTTAGGTATAAAGTCGATTTTTTTGTATATATGCATTTAGCAATCGATTTCGAAAATCTTCAAAACATTAGTTTAACATATTTAAGTTAATAAAACTTCTTTAACGCACTGAAGTCTACATAAAGCCTAACGGCATAACGGCGGTGCATTTAGAAGAATTCAGTTATCTTATATTTAGGTATAAATTCGATTTTCTTGTATATACACATTTAGCAAGCGATATCGAAATGCTTCAAATCCTTAGTTTAACATATTTAAGTTAATTAACCTTCTCTAACGTATTGAAGTTGATAAAGAGCCATGGCGGCATAACGACAGTACATTTGGAAGAATTCCGTAGTCTTATATTTAGGTATAAAGTCGATTTTCTTGTTTATATGCATTAAGCAATCGATATCGAAATGCTTCAAATAACTGGTTTAACATATTTAAGTTAATAAACCTTCTTTAACGAACTGAAGTTAATATAAAGCCATAACGGCATAACGGCAGTGCATTTAGAAGAAATCCGTAATCTTATATTTAGGTATTAAGTCGAATTTGTTGTATATATGCATTTAGCAATCGATTTCGAAAAACTTCAAATCATTAGTTTAACATATTTAAGTTAATTAACCTTCTTTAACGTATTGAAGGTGATATAAAGCCATGGCGGCATAACGACAGTACATTTGGAAGAATTCCGTAATCTTATATTTAGGTATAAAGTCGATTTTGTTGTATATATGCATTTAGCAGTCGATTTTGAAAATCTTCAAATCATTAGTTTAGCATATTTAAGTTAATTAACCTTCTTTAACGTATTGAAGGTGATATAAAGCCATGGCGACATAACGACAGTACATTTGGAAGAATCCCGTAATCTTATATTTAGGTATGAAGTCGATTTTCTTGTATATACTCATTTAGCAATCGATATCGAAATGCTTCAAATCATTAGTTTAACATATTTAAGCTAACAAACCTACTTTAACGCACTGAAGTTTACACAAAGCCATGGCGGCATAACATCTTATATTTAGGTATAAATTCGATTTTTTTGTATATACACATTTAGCAATCGATATCGAAATGCTTCAAATCATTAGTTTAACATATTTAAGTTAATTAACCCTCTTTATCTTACTGAAGTCTGCAAACGCCTTAACGGTATAGCGGCAAAGCATTTAGAAGAATTACGTAATCTTATATTTAGGTATTAAGTCGATTTTCTTGTATATACTAATTTACCAATCAATATCGAAATGCTTCAAATCATTAGTTTAACATATTTAAGTTAACGAACCTACTTTAACGCACTGAAGTTAACACAAAGCCATGGCGGCATAACGGCACTGCATGTAGAAGATTTCCGTAATCTCATATTTAGGTATAAAGTCGATTTTTTTGTATATACACATTTAGCAATCGATATCGAAATGCTTCAAATCATTAGTTTAACATATAAGGGTTAATTAACCATCTTTAACGCATTGTAGGTGAAATAAAGCCATGGCGCTATAACGACAGTAATTTGGAAGAATTCCGTAATCTTATATTTAGGTATAAAGTCGATTTTCTTGTATATATGCATTTAGAAATCGATACAGAAATGCTTCAAATCATTAGTTTAATATATTTAAGTTAATTAACCATATTTAACGTATTGAAGGTGAAATAAAGCCATGGCGCCATAACGACAGTAATTTGGAAGAATTCCATAATCTTATATTTAGGTAAAAAGTCGATTTTCTTGTATATATGCATTAAGCAATCGATATCGAAATGCTTCAAATAACAGGTTTAGCATATTTGAGTTAATAAACCTTCTTTAACTAACTGAAGTTAACATAAGGCCATGGCGGAATAACGGCAGTGCATTTGGAAGAATTCCGTTATCCTATGTTTAGGTATAATGTCGATTTTCTTGTATATACACATTTAGCAATCGATAGCGAAATGCTTCAAATCATTAGTTTAACATATATAAGTAAAATTACCTTCTTTAACCTACCGAAGGTGACATGAAGCCATGGCGGTATAACTGCACTGCATTTAGAAGAATTCCGCAATTTTATATTTGGGTATAAATTCGACTTTCTTGTATATATGCATTTAGAAATCGATATCGAAATGCTTCAAATCATTAGTATAACATATTTAAGTTAATTAACGTTCTTTAACGTATTGAAGTTGATATAAAGCCATGGCGGCATAACGACAGTGCATGTAGAAGAATTCCGTAATCTTATATTTAGGTATAAAGTCGATTTTCTTGTATATCGCATTCAGCAATCGATATCGAAATGCTTCAAATCATTAGTTTAACATATTTAAGTTAATAAAACTTCTTTACCGCACTGAAGTCTACATAAAGCCTTAACGGCATAACGGCGGTGCATTTAGAAGAATTCAGTTATCTTATATTTAGGTATAAATTCGATTTTCTTGTATATACACATTTAGCAAGCGATATCGAAATGCGTCAAATCTTTAGTTTAACATATTTTAGTTAATAAAGCTTCTTTATCTTACTGAAGTTTACATAAAGCCATAACGGCATAACGGCAGTATATTTGGGTGAATTCCGTAATCTTTTATTTACGTATAAAATCGATTTTCTTGTATATACACATTAAGCAATCGATATCGAAATGCTTCAACTCATTAGTTTAACATATTTAAGTTAATAAACCTTCTTTAACGTATTGAAGTTGATATAAAGCCATGGCGGCATAACGGCAGTGCATTTTGAAGAATTCCGTAATCTTATATTTAGGTATAAATTCGATTTTCTTTTATATACACATTTAGCAATCAATAACGAAATGCTTCAAATCATTAGTTTAACATATTTAAGTTAATTAACCTTCTTTATCTTACTGAAGTTTACATAAAGCCATAACGGTATAAAGGCAGTGCATTTGGAAGAATTCCGTAATCTTATATTTAGGTATAAAGTCGATTTTGTTGTATATACACATTTAGCAATCGATATCGAGATGCTTCAACTCATTAGTTTAACATATTTAAGTTAATAAACCTTCTTTAACGATCTGAATTTGGCATATAGCCACGGCGGTATTACGGCAGTGCATGTAGAAGGATTTCGTGATCTTTTATTTAGGTATAAAGTCGATTTTCTTGTATTTACACATTTAGCAATCGATATCGAAAATCTTCAAATCATTAGTTTAACATATTTAAGTTAATAAACGTTCTTTAACGCACTGAAGTCTACATAAAGCCTTAACGGTATAACTGCAGTGCATTCAGAAGAATTCCGTAATCTTCTTTTTAGGTATAAAGTCGGTTTTCTTGTATATACATATTAACCAATCGATATCGAAATGCTTCAACTCATTAGTTTAACATAGTTGAGTTAATAAACCTTCTTTAACGAACTGAAGTTGGCATAAATCCATGGCGGCATAACGGCAGTGCATGTAGAGGAATTCCGTTATCTTATATTTAGGTATAAAGTCGATTTTCTTGTATATACACATTTAGCAAGCGATATCGAAATGCTTCAAATCATTAGTTTAACATATTTAAGTTAATTAACCTTCTTTAACGTAATGAAGGTGATATGAAGCCATGGCGGCATAACGACAGTGCATTAAGAAGAATTCCGTAATCTTATATTTAGGTACAAAGTCGATTTTGTTGTATATACACATTTAGCAAGCGATATCGAAATGCTTCAAATCATTAGTTTAACATATTTAAGTAAATTAACCCTCTTTATCTTACTGAAATCTACAAAAGCCTAAACGGCATAACGGCAGTGCATTTGGAAGAGCTCCGTAATCTTATATTTAGGTATTAAGTCGATTTTGTTGTATATACGCATTTAGCAATCGACGTCGAAATGCTTGAACTCATTAGTTTAACATGTTTAAGTTAATAAACCTTCTTTAACGATCTGAAGTTGGCATAAAGCCATGGCGGCATAACGGCAGTGCCTGTAGAAAAATTCCGTAATCTTATATTTAGGTATAAAGTCGATTTTCTTGTATGTACACATTTAGCAAGCGATATCGAAATGCTTCAAATCATTAGTTTAACATATTTAAGTTAATTAACCTTCTTTAACGTATTGAAGTTGATCTAAAGCCATGGCGGCATAACGGCAGTGCATTTAGAAGAAATCCGTAATCTTGTATTTAGGTATAAAGTCGATTTTTTTGTATATACACATTTAGCAATCGATATCGAGATGCTTCAACTCATTAGTTTAACATATTTAAGTTAACAAACCTTCTATAACGAACTGAAGTTGGCATAAAGCCATGGCGGCATAACAGCAGTGCATGTAGAAGAATTCCGTAATGTTATATTTAGGTATAAAGTCGATTTTGTTGTATTTACACATTTAGCAATCGATATCGAGATGTTTCAACTCATTAGCTTAACATATTTAAGTTAATAAACCTGATTTTCTTGTATATACAAGCGATATCGAAATGCTTTAAATCATTAGTTTAACATATTTTAAGTTAATTAACCTTCTTTAACGTACTGAAGTTGATCTAAAGCCATGGCGGCATAACGGCAGTGCATTTAGAAGAAATCCGTAATCTTATATTTAGGTATAAATTCGATTTTGTTGTATATACACATTTAGCAATCGAAATCGAGATGCTTCAACTCATTAGCTTAACATATTTAAGTTAATAAGCCTTCTTTAACGATCTGAAGTTGGCATATAGCCACGGCGGCATTACGGCGGTGCATGTAGAAGAATTCCGTAATCTTTTATTTAGGTATAAAGTCGATTTTCTTTTATATACACATTTAGATATCGATATCGAAATGCTTCAAATCACTGGTTTAACATATTAAGTTAATAAACATTTTTTAGCTTACTGAAATCTACATAAAGCCTTAACGGTGTAACGGCAGTGCATTTAGAATAATCCCGTTATCTTAGATTTAGGTATAAATTCGATTTTCTTGTATATAAACATTTAGCAATCGATATCGAAATGCTTCAAATCATTAGTTTAACATATTTAAGTTAATTAACCTTCTTTAACGTATTAAAGGTGATATAAAGCCATGGCTGCATAACGACAGTGCGTGTAGAAGAATTCCGTAATCCTATATTTAAGTATACAGGCGATTTTCTTGTATTTACACATTTAGCAATCGATATCGAAATGCTTCAAATCATTAGCTTAACATATTTAAGTTAATTAACCCTCTCTATCTTACTGAAGTCTGCATAAAGCCTTAACGGCATAACGGCAGTGCATTTAGAAGAATTCCGTAATCTTATATTTAGGTATAAAGTCGACTTTCTTATATTTACACATTTAGCAATCGATATCGAAAATCTTCAAATCATTAATTTAACATATTTAAGTTAATTAACCTTCGTTAACGTAATGAAGGTGATATAAAGCCATAACGGCATAACGGGAGAGTATTTCGATGAATTCCGTAATCTTATATTTAGGTATAAAGTCGACTTTCTTGTATATACTCATTTAGCAATCGATATCGAAAATCTTCAAATCATTAATTTAACATATTTAAGTTAATTAACCTTCGTTAACGTAATGAAGGTGATATAAAGCCATGGCGGCATAACGGCAGTGCATTAAGAAGAATTCCGTAATCTTATATTTAGGTATAAAGTCGACTTTCTTATATTTACACATTTAGCAATCGATATCGAAAATCTTCAAATCATTAATTTAACATATTTAAGTTAATTAACCTTCGTTAACGTAATGAAGGTGATATAAAGCCATAACGGCATAACGGGAGAGTATTTCGATGAATTCCGTAATCTTATATTTAGGTATAAAGTCGACTTTCTTGTATATACTCATTTAGCGATCTATATCGAAATGCTTCAAATCATTAGTTTAATATAGTTAAGTTAATAAAGCTTCTTTAACGCACTGAAGTTAACATAAAGCCATGGCGGCATAACGGCAGTGCATTTAGAAGAAATCCGTAATCTTGTATTTAGGTATAAAGTCGATTTTTTTGTATATACACATTTAGCAATCGATATCGAGATGCTTCAACTCATTAGTTTAACATATTTAAGTTAACAAACCTTCTATAACGAACTGAAGTTGGCATAAAGCCATGGCGGCATAACAGCAGTGCATGTAGAAGAATTCCGTAATGTTATATTTAGGTATAAAGTCGATTTTGTTGTATTTACACATTTAGCAATCGATATCGAGATGTTTCAACTCATTAGCTTAACATATTTAAGTTAATAAACCTGATTTTCTTGTATATACAAGCGATATCGAAATGCTTTAAATCATTAGTTTAACATATTTTAAGTTAATTAACCTTCTTTAACGTACTGAAGTTGATCTAAAGCCATGGCGGCATAACGGCAGTGCATTTAGAAGAAATCCGTAATCTTATATTTAGGTATAAATTCGATTTTGTTGTATATACACATTTAGCAATCGAAATCGAGATGCTTCAACTCATTAGCTTAACATATTTAAGTTAATAAGCCTTCTTTAACGATCTGAAGTTGGCATATAGCCACGGCGGCATTACGGCGGTGCATGTAGAAGAATTCCGTAATCTTTTATTTAGGTATAAAGTCGATTTTCTTTTATATACACATTTAGATATCGATATCGAAATGCTTCAAATCACTGGTTTAACATATTAAGTTAATAAACTTTTTTTAGCTTACTGAAATCTACATAAAGCCTTAACGGTGTAACGGCAGTGCATTTAGAATAATCCCGTTATCTTAGATTTAGGTATAAATTCGATTTTCTTGTATATAAACATTTAGCAATCGATATCGAAATGCTTCAAATCATTAGTTTAACATATTTAAGTTAATTAACCTTCTTTAACGTATTAAAGGTGATATAAAGCCATGGCTGCATAACGACAGTGCGTGTAGAAGAATTCCGTAATCCTATATTTAAGTATACAGGCGATTTTCTTGTATTTACACATTTAGCAATCGATATCGAAATGCTTCAAATCATTAGCTTAACATATTTAAGTTAATTAACCCTCTCTATCTTACTGAAGTCTGCATAAAGCCTTAACGGCATAACGGCAGTGCATTTAGAAGAATTCCGTAATCTTATATTTAGGTATAAAGTCGACTTTCTTATATTTACACATTTAGCAATCGATATCGAAAATCTTCAAATCATTAATTTAACATATTTAAGTTAATTAACCTTCGTTAACGTAATGAAGGTGATATAAAGCCATAACGGCATAACGGGAGAGTATTTCGATGAATTCCGTAATCTTATATTTAGGTATAAAGTCGACTTTCTTGTATATACTCATTTAGCAATCGATATCGAAAATCTTCAAATCATTAATTTAACATATTTAAGTTAATTAACCTTCGTTAACGTAATGAAGGTGATATAAAGCCATGGCGGCATAACGGCAGTGCATTAAGAAGAATTCCGTAATCTTATATTTAGGTATAAAGTCGACTTTTTTATATTTACACATTTAGCAATCGATATCGAAAATCTTCAAATCATTAATTTAACATATTTAAGTTAATTAACCTTCGTTAACGTAATGAAGGTGATATAAAGCCATAACGGCATAACGGGAGAGTATTTCGATGAATTCCGTAATCTTATATTTAGGTATAAAGTCGACTTTCTTGTATATACTCATTTAGCGATCTATATCGAAATGCTTCAAATCATTAGTTTAATATAGTTAAGTTAATAAAGCTTCTTTAACGCACTGAAGTTAACATAAAGCCATGGCGGCATAACGGCAGTGCATGTAGAAGAATTCCGTAATCTTATATTTAGGTATAAAGTCGATTTTCTTGTATATATACACATAGCAATCGATATCGAAATGCTTCAAATCATTAGTTTAAAATATTTAAGTTCATAAACCTTCTTTAACGAAATGAAGTTGGCATAAAGCAATGGCGGCATAACGGCAGTGCATTTAGAAGAATTCCGTAATCTTATATTTAGGTATAAAGTCGATTTTGTTGTATATACGCATTTAGCAATCGATATCGAAATGCTTCAAATAACTGGTTTAACATATTTAAGTTAATAAACCTTCTTTAACGAACTGAAGTTAACGTAAAGCCATAACGGCAGTGCATTTAGAAGAATTCCGTCATCTTATATTTAGGTATAAAGTCGATTTTCTTATTTTTACACATTTAGCAATCGATATCGAAATGTTTCAAATCTTTAAAGTTTAACATATTTAAGTTAATTAACCTTCTTTAACGAATGAATTTTGATATAAAGCCATGACGGCAAAACGGGAGTGTATGTAGATAAATTTCCGTAATCTTATATTTAGGTATAAAGTCGATTTTCTTGTATATACTCATTTTGCAATCGATATCAAAAATCTTCAAATCATTGTTTTAAAGCATATTTAAGTTAATTAACCTTTTTTAAATTTTAAACTGAAGGTGATATAAAGCCATAAACGGCAGTGCATTAAGAAGAATTCCGAAAATCTTATATTTAGGTATAAAGTCGATTTTGTATATTTACACATTTAGCAATCGATATCGAAAATCTTAAAACTCTTTAAAGTTTAACATATTTAAGTTAATTAACCTTCTTTAACGAATAAAGGGTTGATATAAAGCCATAGGGCATAACGGCAGTGTATGTAAAATGAATTCCGTTAGCTTATATTTAGGTATAAAGTCGATTTTCTTGTATATACTCATTTAGCGATCTATATCGAAATGCTTCAAATCATTAGTTTAATATATTTAAGTTAATAAAGCTTCTTTAACGTATTGAAGTTGATATAAAGCCATGGCGGCATAACGGCAGTGCATTTAGAAAAAATTCCGTAATCTTGTATTTAGGTATAAAGTCGATTTTTTTGTATATACACATTTAGCAATCGATATCAAAGATGCTTAAAACTCATTAGTTTAACATATTTTAGTTAATAAACCTTCTGTAACGAACTGAAGTTGGCATAAAAAAGCCATGGGCCGGTTATAAGGGCATTTGCCTTTTGAAGAAAAATTTTTCCTCTTATTTTAAAATATTTGGGTTTAATAAAGTCGATTTTCTTGTATGTACAAAGCAAATATCGAAATGCTTTCAATCATTAGTTTAACATTTTTTAAGTTAATTAACCTTCTTTAACGTATTGAAGTTGATCTAAAGCCATGGCGGCATAACGGCAGTGCATTTAGAAGAAATCCGTAATCTTATATTTAGGTATAAATTCGATTTTGTTGTATATACACATTTAGCAATCAAATATCGAGATGCTTCAACTCATTAGTTTAACATATTTAAGTTAAAAAAGCCTTCTTTAACAAATCTGAAGTTGGCAAAATAGCCATGGCGGCATTACGGCGGTGCTTTAAAGAAGAATTCCGTAATCTTTTATTTAGGTATAAAGTCGATTTTCTTTTATATACACATTTAGATATCGATATCGAAATGCTTCAAATCACTGGTTTAACATATTAAGTTAATAAACATTTTTTAGCTTACTAAAAGTCTACATAAAGCCTTAACGGTGTAACGGCAGTGCATTTAGAATAATCCCGTTATCTTATATTTAGGTATAAATTCGATTTTCTTGTATAAAACACATTTAGCAATCGATATCGAAATGCTTCAAATCATTAGTTTAACATATTTAAGTTAATTAACCTTCTTTAACGTATTGAAGGTGATATAAAGCCATGGCTGCATAACGACAGTGCGTGTAGAAGAATTCCGTAATCCTATATTTAAGTATACAGGCGATTTTCTTGTATTTACACATTTAGCAATCGATATCAAAATGCTTCAAATCATTAGCTTAACATATTTAAGTTAATTAACCCTCTCTATCTTACTGAAGTCTGCATAAAGCCTTAACGGCATAACGGCAGTGCATTTAGAAGAATTCCGTAATCTTATATTTAGGTATAAAGTCGACTTTCTTATATTTACACATTTAGCAATCGATATCAAAAATCTTCAAATCTTTAAATTTTAACATTTTTAAAGTTAATTAACCTTCGTTAACGTAATGAAGGTGATATAAAGCCATAACGGCATAACGGGAGAGTATTTCGATGAATTCCGTAATCTTATATTTAGGTATAAAGTCGACTTTCTTGTATATACTCATTTAGCAATCGATATCGAAAATCTTCAAATCATTAATTTAACATTTTTAAGTTAATTAACCTTCGTTAACGTAATGAAGGTGATATAAAGCCATGGCGGCATAACGGCAGTGCATTAAGAAGAATTCCGTAATCTTATATTTAGGTATAAAGTCGACTTTCTTATATTTACACATTTAGCAATCGATATCGAAAATCTTCAAATCATTAATTTAACATATTTAAGTTAATTAACCTTCGTTAACGTAATGAAGGTGATATAAAGCCAAAACGGCATAACGGGAGAGTATTTCGATGAATTCCGTAATCTTATATTTAGGTATAAAGTCGACTTTCTTGTATATACTCATTTAGCGATCTATATCGAAATGCTTCAAATCATTAGTTTAATATAGTTAAGTTAATAAAGCTTCTTTAACGCACTGAAGTTAACATAAAGCCATGGCGGCATAACGGCAGTGCATGTAGAAGAATTCCGTAATCTTATATTTAGGTATAAAGTCGATTTTCTTGTATATATACACATAGCAATCGATATCGAAATGCTTCAAATCATTAGTTTAAAATATTTAAGTTCATAAACCTTCTTTAACGAAATGAAGTTGGCATAAAGCAATGGCGGCATAACGGCAGTGCATTTAGAAGAATTCCGTAATCTTATATTTAGGTATAAAGTCGATTTTGTTGTATATACGCATTTAGCAATCGATATCGAAATGCTTCAAATAACTGGTTTAACATATTTAAGTTAATAAACCTTCTTTAACGAACTGAAGTTAACGTAAAGCCATAACGGCAGTGCATTTAGAAGAATTCCGTCATCTTATATTTAGGTATAAAGTCGATTTTCTGTATATACACATTAAGCAATCGATATCGAAATGTTTCAAATCATTAGTTTAACATATTTAAGTTAATAAACCTTCTTTAACGAACGGATGTTGGCATAAAGCCACGGCGGAAAAACGGCAGTGCATGTAGACGATTTCCGTAATCTTATATTTAGGTAAAAAGTCGATTTTCTTGTATATACACATTTTGCAATCGATATCGAAATGCTTCAAATAACTGGTTTAGCATATTTAAGTTAATTAACCTTCTTTATCTTACTGAAGGTAACATAAAGCCATAACGGCAGTGCATTTCGAAGAATTCCGTAAACTTATATTTAGGTATAAAGTCGATTTTGTATATAAACACATTTAGCAATCGATATCGAGATGCTTCAACTCATTAGTTTAACATATTTAAGCCAATAAACCTTCTTTAACGAACTGAAGTTGGCATAAAGCCATGGTGGCATAACGGCAGTGCATGTAGAAGAATTCCGTTAGCTTATATTTAGGTATAAAGTCGATTTTCTTGTATATACACATTTAGCAAGCGATATCGAAATGCTTCAAATCATTAGTTTAACATATTTAATTTAAATTTAAACCCTTCTTTAACGTATTGAAGTTGTATAAAGCCATGGCGGCATAACGGCAGTGCATTAAGAAGAATTCCGTAATCTTATATTTAGGTATAAAGTCGATTTTGTTGTATATACACATTTAGCAAGCGATATCGAAATGCTTCAAATCATTAGTTTAACATATTTTAGTTAATAAACCTTCTGTAACGAACTGAAGTTGGCATAAAGCCATGGCGGCATAACGGCAGTGCCTGAAGAAGAATTCCGTTATCTTATATTTAGGTATAAAGTCGATTTTCTTGTATGTACACATTTAGCGAGCGATATCGAAATGCTTCCAATCATTAGTTTAACATATTTAAGTTAATTAACCTTCTTTAACGTATTGAAGTTGATCTAAAGCCATGGCGGCATAACGGCAGTGCATTTAGAAGAAATCCGTAATCTTATATTTAGGTATAAAGTCGATTTTGTTGTATATACACATTTAGCAATCGATATCGAGATGCTTCAACTCATTAGTTTAACATATTTAAGTTAATAAACCTTCTATAACGAACTGAAGTTGGCATAAAGCCATGGCGGCATAACGGCAGTGCATTAAGAAGAATTCCGTAATCTTATATTTAGGTATAAAGTCGATTTTCTTTTATATACACATTTAGATATCGATATCGAAATGCTTCAAATCATTAGCTTAACATATTAAGTTAATAAACATTTTTTAGCTTACTGAAGTCTACATAAAGCATTAACGGTATAACGACAGTGCATTTAGAATAATCCCGTTATCTTATATTTAGGTATAAATTCGATTTTCTTGTATATACACATTTAGCAAGCGATATCGAAATGCTTCAAATCATTAGTTTAACATATTTAAGTTAATTAACCTTCTTTAACGTATTGAAGTTTATAAAAAGCCATGGCTGCATAACGACAGTGCATGTAGAAGAATTCTGTAATCTTATATTTAAGTATATAGGCGATTTTCTTGTATTTACACATTTAGCAATCGATATCGAAATGCTTCAAATCATTAGTTTGACATATTTAAGTTAATTAACCCTCTCTATCTTACTAAAGTCTGCATAAAGCCTTAACGGCATAACGGCAGTGCATTTAAAAGAATTCCGTTATCTTATATTTAGGTATAAAGTCGATTTTGTTGTATGTACACATTTAGCATGCGATATCGAAATGCTTCAAATCATTAGTTTAACATATTTAAGTTAATTAACCTTCTTTAACGCATTGAAGTTGATATAAAGCCATGGCGGCATAACGGCAGTGCATTTAGAAGAATTCCGTAATATTATATTTAGGTATAAAGTCGATTTTCTTGTATATACACATTTAGCAAGCGATATCGAAATGCTTCAAATCATTAGTTTAACATATTTAATTTAATTAACCTTCTTTAACGTACTGAAGTTGATATAAAGGAATGGCGGCATAACGGCAGTGCATTTGGAAGAATTCCGTAATGTTATATTTAGGTATGAAGTCGATTTTGTTGTATATACACATTAAGCAAGCGATATCGAAATGCTTCAAATCATTAGTTTAACATATTTAAGTTAATAAACCTTCTTTAACGAACTGAAGTTGATCTAAAGCCATGGCGGCATAACGGCAGTGCATTTAGAAGAACTCCGTAATCTTATATTTAGGTATAAAGTCGATTTTCTTGTATATACACATTTAGCAAGCGATATCGAAATGCTTCAAATCATTAGTTTAACATATTTAAGTTAATAAACCTTCTTTAACGAACTGAAGTTGGCATAAAGCCATGGCGGTATAACGGCAGTGCATGTAGAAGAATTCCGTTATCTTATATTTAGGTTTAAATTCGATTTTCTTGTATATACACATTTAGCAAGCGATATCGAAATGCTTCAAATCATTAGTTTAACATATTTAAGTTAATTAACCTTCTTTAACGTATTGAAGTTGATATAAAGCCATAGCGGCATAACGGCAGTGCATTTAGAAGAATTCCGTAATGTTATATTTAGGTATAAAGTCCATTTTGTTGTATATACACATTTAGCAAGCGATATCGAAATGCTTCAAATCATTAGTTTAACATATTTAAGATAATTAATCTTCTTTAACGTATTGAAGTTGATATAAAGCCATGGCGGCATAACGGCAGTGCATTTAGAAGAATCCCGTTATCTTATATTTAGGTATAAATTCGATTTTCTTGTATATACACATTTAGCAAGCGATATCGAAATGCTTCAAATCATTAGTTTAACATATTTAAGTTAATTAATCTTCTTTAACGTATTGAAGTTGATATAAAGCTATGGCGGCATAACGGCAGTGCATTTACAAGAATTCCGTAATCTTATATTTATGTATAAAGTCGATTTTCTTATATATACACATTTAGCAATCGATATCGAAATGCTTCAAATCATTAGTTTAAAATATTTAATTTAATAAACCTTCTTTAACGAACGGAAGTTGGCGTAAAGCCATTGCGGCATAACGGCAGTGCATTTAGAGGAATTCAGTAATCTTATATTTAGGTATAAAGTCAATTTTGTTGTATATACACATTTAGCAATCGATATCGAGATGCTTCAACTCATTAGTTTAACATATTTAAGTTAATAAACCTTCTTTATCGTATTGAAGTTGATATAAAGCCATGGCGGCATAACGGCAGTGCATTTAGAAGAATCCCGTTATCTTATATTAAGGCATAAACTCGATTTTCTTGTATATACAAGCGATGTCGAAATGCTTCAAATCATTAGTTTAACATATTTAAGTTAATTAACCTCCTTTAACGTATTGAAGTTGATATAAAGCCATGGCGGCATAACGGCAGTGCATTTAGAAGAATTCCGTAATGTTATAATTTTATATTTAGGTATAAAGTCGATTTTCTTGTATCTACACATTTAGCAATCGATATCGAAATGCTTCGAACCATTAGTTTAACATATTTAAAATAATTAACCTTCTTTAGCGTAATGAAGGTGATATAAAGCCATGGCGGCATAACGACAGTACCTGTGGAAAAATTCCGCAATCTTATATTTAGGTATAAATTCGATTTTCTTGTATATATACATTTCGCAATCGATATCGAAATGCTTCAGATAACTGGATTAACATATTTTAGCTAATAAACCTCCTTTAGCGAACTGAAGTTGACATAAAGCCATAACGGCACTGCATTTGGAAGAATTCCGTAGTCCTATATTAAGGCATAAAGTCGATTTTTCTGTATATACACATTTTGCAGTCGATATCGAAATGCTTCAAATAACTGGTTTAGAATATTTATGTTAATTAACCTTCTTTATCTTTCTGAAGTTTACATGAAGCCATAACGGCAGTATATTTATATGAATTCCGTTATCTTATATTTAGGTATAAAGTCGATTTTTTTGTACATACATATTTAGCAATCGATATCGAAATGCTTCAAATCATTAGTTTAACATATTTAAGTTAATTAACGCTCTTTATCTTACTGAAGTCTACAAAGGCCTTAACGGCATAACGGCAGTGCATTTAGAAGAACTACGTAATCTTATATTTAGATATGAATTCGATTTTATTGTATATACTCATTTAGCAATCGATATCGAAATGCTTCAAATCATTAGTGTAACATATTTAAGTTAATAAACCTTCTTTAACGTATTGAAGGTGATACAAAGCCATGGCGGCATAACGACAGTACATTTGGAAGAATTGCGTAATCTTATATTTAAGTATAATGTCGATTTTCATGTATATACACATTAAGCAATCGATATCGAAATGCTTCAAATCATTAGTTTAACATATTTAAGTAAATTAATCCTCTTTTTCTTACTGAAGTCTACAAAAGCCTTAACGGCATAACGGCAGTGCATTTGGAAGAGTTCCGTAATCTTATATTTAGGTATTAAGTCGATTTTGTTGTATATACGCATTTAGCAATCGACATCGAAATGCTTCAAGTCATGAGTGTAACATATTTAAGATAATTAACCCTCTTTATTCTACTGAAGTCTACAAAAGCCTTAACGGCATAACGGCAGTGCATT
>CM050325.1:76243999-76342503 GCA_027475135.1 Bactrocera correcta | reverse complement strand
GCCAGTTGGCTGACAAGGATATGGTCCGTATTTTGAGAGCGCTTATATGTAATAGATTTTATTGACCACCTTGAAAAGGAACGATTATCAACAGGGGCTGGTACATAGCGTTATTGGACCGTTTGATGGTCGAACAATGCACCGTGTCACAAATCAATGAAAACGATGGTAAAAATCCGTGAATTGGGCTTCGAATTGGTTCCGCATCCATCGTAATCTTCAAATCTGGTCCCCAGTGACTATTTCCTGTTCTCAGACCTCAAAAGTATGCTGGGAAGGCATTTTCGTCGAATAAGGAGGTGATCGCCGAAACTGAGGCTTATTTTAAAGCAAAGCATACTACTTAAAAGATATTGAGAAGTTGGGGGATCGCTTTAACCAGTGTATCACCCTTGCAAAGAATTATGTAGAATAAAAAACGAATTTTGCCAAAAAATGCGTTTTAATATGTTAGGCTGGGGACTTTTCAATTTTTACAAACATATGCATATATTTTATAGAGTTTTTTTGTGTGTTACAAACATCGTGGCAAAACCATGTTCAGGGTATAAAAATAATGTAAAGTTAATTATTAGGGTGTCCGTTATTTCCAAGTAGGAAAAGAAAAATAATTTAAAATAATTTTTGCACGCTTTAATTGACAACAAAGAGCTGTTTTACGTTGTAAAATTTTTTTATTACAAAATCTGAAACTTAAAGGCACATTTGCTAGAATAAAAATTAACTTTGGACATAACGAACACCCTAATATACAAATACGAATATAGTTATTTAAATATTTTAAAAGCAATAAAGTGCGTGAAAAATAATTCCATTATAAAGTCACTTAGGTTCGCAGTTGTTCTTTTATTATTGATAATCGAAAAGCTTTTACTATTCGCTGCGCATAAACTTTTTTTTTGTTATTTTACACTTGAAGTTTGTCGTTGGGCGATTTCCACTTGCGAAAACACTCATGCGAAATGCAGTTGGTGCAAACATTGCGAATGGCAATGAAATCGCTTTAACACGCTTGATTGCATTTCGATTTACATTAGTACGTACAAATACATACCCAACAAACGTTTCTGTAAGAATGAAAATAATAAAAGCTGTTGCTGATATTAAATTTATTTTTGGTTTTTTTCAAACAAAACTCTCACGTGTTTTGATGATGAAGTTAACCGATGTTAATGAGGAGTCAATCGGACTACTCTTTTCGAAGACCTGGTACATATACATTCCAGCGGGCCGATATTTTTCTGTGGAATCGTGTATGCGTGAAATTTTCCACGGACCATTTTGAGTATCCTTGCTTAAAAGACTATGAGTCTAAAACCGATTTCGAGCAAACGTCTTTTAACCCTTAATAGCCTGATTTACGAAAGTGATTTATTTTTAATATTACTGTGTTTGCTTGAGGGTCTAGATGAAGGGAAAATAGCTAAAAAATCGCAATATTTATTTTACATATTTATTTAGAAAAAAAACAGGTGTCAAATTTGATACCTCAGGCATTAAGGCCATAAAGAAATCAGATATCCCTACGCATGAAAAAATGCGAAACATTGATTGTTTTTATTATCGCATAACTAGACTTTACACTTTTTACAGAACCAGGAGGTAAGTTTCCTACAATTATTAAATTTACACTTATTTCTAGAATCCATAAATATTTTTTCATGGCCAATACAATCGCAACGCACGTCAGTAGAGGGTAGTACTTGTACACCTGTCCGAGGTCTTTTAAAAGGTACTGTAGTGTCTTGTCGACTGTTGGTACTGGGTCTTCCCCTTTTATTTTTCGAGTGACTTCGATGTCTACATAAAGCAGAAAAATAATGAATCGGAAGTTCAAAAAGTTTTTATAGCTAAAGAATTAGTAGGTAGGTTTTATGTAGGGCGGAATGCCTGAAGTATCAAAATTGATACTCACAAAAATAGCAGTAAGAAACTACCAAGTAAAACATGAACTCGCAAAAAATAATTATATCATAAGGAAAATAAGATATTCACTTACCTCAAAAGTATTTATATTCTTCAGAAATAGAAAAATGTATTTACTTGTTCACTTTGCCGCGCTAGTAATATGTCATAGATAAAATAAAACAATAATGACATTTGATTTTTTTTTTAATTTCGTTGGAAAGAATATTATACCACAGTAAAATATGTAAAACCAACATATAACAAAAACCAATGTGAACATTCGGTTTAAAAGATTGATACTCCAGGTTATAAAGGGTTAAGCCCGATTGTAGTTATATGTAAATGTATTGTAGAGCAATGGAAACCTTCACTCTCCGGAAAAGCATAAACAGAGTGATTGAAATGAGCTTACAGTTCCAAGTTGTAGGGGAAGAAAAATTATATCAATATAAATATTTTTTCACTTTTGGGTATATATCGGTCAATATCTATTATATTTTAATTAAATAAATTTGTTATTTTCTTGATCACAAAATGATTTCATATTAAATATGAACTAAATCGGTCCTTCCTTTTATTTCGTTTTATGACACATTAAACCGCAAAACTTACCCTTTAGTAGGTTTAATCTATGATATAATTTATTATATAAAGTTTGATATCGAAAATGGGTAATTCTGTTTTTGAAATACCGCAGTCTCATATTAGGGGTATTCAGACCGAAGCCTGTTAATTTGGTAATTCGTTAGTTGATACTTCGTTAAGAGGCTTAACTGTGAACATACTTTTTGCTCTACCTTGGTAGTATGGTAAATTTTATTCCGAAACAGCTGATTCAATTTTATTAAAGAGTAAAAATGCCCCAACATAGTGAAAAATCAAAAATTGTCAGTCATTTAATTGAAAATTATGTGGAGCAGATCAAATTTATTACTGGTAAGTACTTTAAATTGATGTACAGAGGAGCAGGAGAACAGCTGATGTGATATTATCGAGTAACGAAACAATTATCAAGCTTGCCAGATGGATAGTTCGTTACTCGGTAAAACGATAGTCTGTTAATTTTACAAAAACAAAATACATGTAAAAAACTACCGAGTAACGACTAACGAATTAACAAGGCTGGTCTGAATACCCCTATTGATTTTCGCTATCTTACTGGAGGCATATATTCGTCACTTTGTGTGGTATTTTAGTAAAATTTTGTATTTTATAATATAAACGAACTTAATTTTGTTCACCAAACGTATATAGTATATTAGGTTGTTAAATATCTCCCTTCCATTACAGTGATCGGATTTAGTTCAAATATGCGCCGTTTCGTTCGTTAATCTGTTTCCATCTAGACGGCAACTTTAGAATACCCCTCACGTAGAAGCCCCTCTCCTTATTTGCGAAGAACTGGGACAGCCACTTTTCACAAGCCTCTTTTGAGTTCAACTTTACACCAACAAGGGTGTTCGCCATGGACAGGAACAGGTGGTAATCACTTGGCGCTATATCCGGGCTATAGGGTGGATGCGATAAAACCTCCCATCAGAGCTCCCGTAGCTTCTGACGAGTCATCAACGAAGTGTGTGGTCTGGCGTTGTCCTGGTGGAACACTACTCCCTTCCTGTTGGCCAATTCTGGACGCTTCTGGTCGATCACCTGCTTCAAGCGCTCCAGTTGTTCGCAGTAGATGGTAGAATTAAGCCTCTGGCCAGGTGGGAGCAGCTTATAGTGCATGATTCTCTTCCAATACCACCAAACACACAGTTGAACCTTCCTGGCTGTCAATCCCGGCTTGGCCATTATTTGGAACGATTCATTGGCTCCGACCACAACCGTTTTCGCTCGATATTTTCGTATGTGATCCTTTTTTCAACGCCAGTCATCATACGCTTCAAAAATGGATCGAGTTCGTTCCGTTTCAGCAGCATATCTCAGGCGTTGATTCGATCCAGAAAGTTTTTTTTTTGCGTCAAATCATGCGGCACACAAACATCAATCTTTTTTGTGTATCCAGCCTTCTGCAGATGATTTAAAATGGTTTGGTGACTAACTCCCATTTTCTGGGCGATGTCACGAGATGCCACATGCTGGTCTAACTCGATGTTTTCCATGATTTGATCGGTATTCGTCGTCACAGGTCTTCCGCCGGCTGGCTTATCCATGGTGTCGTTTTCATTCACTCTGAATCGTCGAAGCCATTTCTCCGCAGTTCGAAGGGATAGAACCTAAACCACCATTAATCTCACAGAACGTTTCTCTAGCGGATTTGCCTTTAACGAAGGAAAACTTTAATATAGTGCGAATTTCGGCGTAAGTGAACTCCATGTTTACACGTCTATAACTGTTCGACGCAATATCAAAACTAATCATGCATAGCGTCGTTTTGAAGGTTAAGTCAAAACCTTTCAAAGATGTATAGTATAGCCAGATACGAGCCCTGTAACGCTTTATACATAGCCGCGAAATTCAAAACACAGAAAGGCGGAAGGGAGATATTTGACAAGCTAATATAATATAAATAATAAGGATGATGAGATGAGTTGAAATCCACGTCACTGTCAGTTAAAGTGATAACTTGAGTAGGAATCAAGATATCTCGGTGAAACTTGGTACATGTGTTTCTTGATACAATGAGAAGTGCAGATGGGCGGCGAATTCGGATCATTGCCACTCTCCCAACACGCTGTTAATCAAACACCGTAATTAAACTCCTCAATAAGTTCCAAAAGTTTGATTTGCCACAACGAATCACTTTAGGGAGGGACATATGGGGGCTACTATGGGCTATGCGCTACAACCACGCCTATTAATTATTTATGGCACTTCTAAATTCCATTAGTTTAGTTTTTACTTTGTAGCATACAAATCAAGCACCAATGAATATATCGGCCCAAACCAATGACAAATAGTGCCTTTAAGACAGTGCTATTCCGAATCGGTCAATAACTTTTCAAGCGCCAGATACAAATAATATAAGAATTACAATCCATCCATAAGAGTATGTAAGATATCTTTGGAAATTAAGTGAACATATAATAATAGATATACACGTAATATAGTTTAAAACCGGAAACAGATGAAATCAATGAATACCCCTGTCTCGTATATACCATATATAACATTAGTAATGATTTTAGTTATTCCTGCAGTGTATGAGTTATCCCTAAAGAATTGAACTTCAGTGAAATTGAGATATCTTGATGAAACTATATCGTACATCGGTTGCTATATATATTTCTGGACTAGGCAACACTAAGTGTTTCTGACATTTCCATTGGAAAGTTTGACATTTTTTAGCATAACATCATTTAGAACGTTTTGTCATTTAATCGTGAATTGTTTTATTTACAGGGAATTAAAAAATTCATCTCGGCCAAAAAATGGAATTAACTCGTGAACATTTTCGTGCGATCATTTTTCACAACTTTCGACGTGGATTATCACGACAAGAGTGCATCGATGAACTAAAATCTTTGTATGGCTATAAAGCACCATTCTATAGCACTGTGAAAAACTGGTACAACGAATTCAATCGTGGCCGAGGCTCGCTCAAAGATGAATTCCGTGAAGGTCGTCCAAAAACAGCCGTTATGCCAGAAAACATCGATGCCGTACGTTAACTGATATTGCAAGACCGTCTTGTAACATACCTTCAGATAGAGGCATGCCTATGCATTTCTCCCACCAGCATACATTTGATATTGCATGAACACCTGGCCGTAAAAAAGGTTTGTTGTCGTTGGATCCCGCACAATTTGACAATCGCTCAAAAAAAGGCTCGTGTGGATTGGTGTAAAGAAATTCTGAAAAAATACGATCGCGGTGCTTCAAAAGACGTTTATAAGATCGTCACAGGTGACGAATCATGGATCTATGGAGCCCGAAACAAAACAGCAATCGACCGTGTGGGTCTTCCAAGACGAGCCCAATCCAACGAAAAAAAAAACATTTTCGTTGATAAATATTCCTATGTTCATTATTAGGACAGAAATATATATAGCAACCCTCGTATGCGCGTTCTTTAGTAACAAATCGTAATCGGACCACTGCCACGCACACAAAACGCCATTAATCGAAAACCTATCAAGTATCATGATTAATTACTAAATTAAAATATGTATAAAACTCTAAACTCAGTGTCTATAGTTGACTTTTGACTGGAAATATCGGCCAATGCCGGATATATGCAATTGAAGTTCAGAGAAACCTTTTCTGGTAATATTAATTCTGTGTATAGAAAATGGATTGAATCGGATGTATACTTCCCTGGTCGCCCATATACCTAATATAAAGATTTTCGAACTTCCAGGTGACTGGATATATCGGCCAATATTTGAGTTATGCCAATGAAAATTACTGAACATCTTTTACTCATAACAGTATATCTTCGTGTCTAAAAAAATACAAATGAAAGAAAACTTGACCTAGCCCCTATATAACTATTACCAGTATTTTCGAACATCCGACTGACTTTACTTCATATGATTGGTAATTGTTTGTGAGGTACCTTAATGATATCCAGGGAACATATACTACTCCAACTAGCATATACTACATGTAATGATTCACGATTTTTAACAAAGCTTATGCAAAATATGTTGTTCAGTGTATGAGTTATATATAGTATATACATATATAGAATTGCTTGGCTTCCGATCTTCTGGTTGACGTTTTGCAAATAAAGTATTGCCCTGGTTTTGATTCCAGCAAGTTGCAAGAGTATAAAATGGTCGGTTGCACCCGGACTTAGCCCTTCCTTGCTTGTTTTATAAAGTATTTAATCGGCTTTGAGTTTTGCCAACTGCATGAGTATATGGTATATAAAAGATATGTTAATTAGGTGCCGTAACGTGCAAATGGCATGCTTGCATAGTAGGCTTGCTGTCGATGGCTAGAAAGTTCCTGTTTAATTAAAATTATGTAACTTTTAAAATTCAGCAGTAAACGAAGCAGTGAACCTTCATATGCACAACAGAAATGTAGACTGACTTATCTTGATGACAAAGAGCAAAGTTTAACTAGTACTAGTACATACATATGTACATATATATATTTTGTACGCAAATTGAAGTTCAAGTAAAGGTGGAGTTTTATTTATCAGATGATTAAAAATGCGAAAAATACATAAAATTAAAAAGTTATGAACATATGATGAATCCATTCTAACTTTCTAAGTATGACATGTTATAACAGGAGCTACGGAACGTACCATGTCTCACTAAGCTCAGAGCTCCCACACCCTGATTATCATGCATTGAATTTTATAAGAGATAGAGAAATGAGAAACTTTTTTCCATGTGAATAGGTTATACTATAAGTTACATAATACTTTTATACTATCTCAATATGAGTTTAGCTCACAAATCGTTTGCAATTCAGAAGTCAGTTTAGGCAAAGTTGAGTTTTATAGACCACAGAGCTGTTGCATTTATGGTTTACCAGTGCTATTTGAATTTTATTTTGAAGAAAAGTGTTAATAGGCATGGTTTATCTTCAATGCCAACACTATCCTGTAGCTTTGAGAACACGTGCACCAAGTGATGCGTTGCATCACCAATTAAATATTAGTATATAGTTATAATGAAAATTTTCTATAATTAAACTATATATAATTTTTAATAATTTTTTTTTTTTAAGGATCCAATTTCATCCAATTTAGTGTCTAAAACCCATTAACGTCAGTTGCACTGTAGCTTTAATACTTTTCACAAAAAATACTCCTAACAAGAATTTGATTTTGGTCGGTTATTTTGTAAGGCAACTAACATATACTATAACATGAACTGAACCATTTCTTCGGAGGTTGTACCGTTGCCTTCGACAAAAAACTGTACGCTTCGCGAAGACATATTGCCAAATAAAAAAGTTTTCCTTATAAAGACTTGATTGCGATCGTGCAGTTTGTATGGCAGCTACATATGTATGTATGTGCTGTAGTGGTTCGATATTGGCGCTTCCGACAAATGAGCGACTACTTGGGGGAAAAAAGAACGTGTGAATTGTTCAAATTTATCATTTGTTGCCTGTAGCAATTATTATTAACAGCTTCACCAGGTTTTAGAAGCTCATCATAAATCTCACGCTTCTAATCCCACCAATCTTAGAGCACTGACTTTCTACCGAATCAATCTGTTTTTCCAGTCGATGTTGGTGGTTGTCACTCATTACCCTAAGATTTTCTTAGGATTATTACAATAACTTTTCATCGTCAGTGACAATTAGGTGCAAAACTGAGTTCCTTCGTGTCTTTGAAGCAAAATTTCACAATTGTTTTTCGGGTTTCGATTTTCCCTTTCATTAAATTCATGTGGCTTCCATGTTGTACACTCTTTATCTTTCCCATAGCTTTCAAGCGGTCTGGAATTGTTTGTTGTGCAACATTTAAGGGGGTATTCTAGTCTAGAAATCCAATTTTGGGCAGTTTTTTGAATTTAATTAAAAAAAAAACCAAACAATTTTACAAAAAAATATTAAAAATTAAAATAATTAGAGGGAGGAGAGACAGGTGTAAAAAAAATGGCGCGTCTTGGTGACATTGATCCTGGCTCTCCTGGTGGTCAGAAAAAAAAATCAAAAGAAATTCTTAATCAGTAAGGATGCTGTTACAGTCCTTACCTCAGGGAACACGAAAATTTTTTTTTTTTGAAAAATGGCGACTTCTTGAAAATAAAAATCATTTTTTACGCTTTTTTTTTGAAATTCCTGAATTTTTTTTAAATACTAAAAACAAAAATTTTGACATGGTGCTGGTAGGAACGATATAGGATTATATATGGAAGGTTTACAAAAAATTTCAAGTAAATCGGTTGTATAGAATTTGAGATAATGCCGGTACCGTGTGGAAAAAAATAGTTTCGAGAAAAACGCATTTAAAAAATTCGATACGGCCGAACCGGGCTAGGTACTGCGTCATAATTTTAATTTTTAAAAATCCTTTGGATATGTTCTTAAGGCTCTAAAGTTTAAATACATAAAAAAAAAATCGAATTTTTCAAAATTCTAGAGTAGAATATCCCCTTAAAATTGATGCCATTTGGTTTTGACAAAAAGTACCATCTTCATCCAATATTGCTTGCAGTTCGGCATTTTCAAACTTTTTTGGTGGTCTCCCGCGTTCTTCTGACAAAAAATGGTTATCATATGTCATATATAGTATACTTTTTATGGGATCTCCGAATATTCTTTCGCGGTGTTACAAACTTCGTGCTTAATATACCCTGTTAAGGAGAATTTAAGCTTTATTCGGGGAAGTTGAAAAAAAGTTACAGCTGTTGAAAAATGAGTGAAAATATGAAGAAATTCGCTATAAATTTTTGAAGTTTTTTTATAAAAAAGGGAAGAATGCCACGAAAACCACCAATGAAATTTGTGAAGCTTATGGAGGCGATTTTGTACCAGTTCATGTAGCACAACAATGGTTCGCTCGCTTCCGTTATGGAAATTTTGAAATTTCGAATTACACTGGTGGAATAATGTCTCTAGCGGAAAAATTGCAAAAAATGGTTGCAAAAAATGGTGCATATGTATTTGTTAACTTATTTATTAGTATAAATATAAAGAAGTTGAAGATTCATTAGAATTACGAAAAAACTTTTTGACTATCTAATATTATTTAAGTAGCTCAAGAACTGATTTTAATACTTGTTATCTTTTTTAAGGTAGTTTCCTTTGACTAGTTATTAGAAAACCGCAGCGGTTAGCTTATATAATATATTCTGATTGCGGATCCAATCCGAACTTTTTTCGAGAACTTTAGATTTTGTTTTGTTGCTTTTACTTCACATTTCTTAAATTTTGTTTTAAATATCTAATCAATTTTCTTAACAATAAAATTATTAGTTATATAGTCTTTACCTTAATTTTCAATATTCTTCATAATTGAAGTCAATTAAACGCGATTTAATGTTAAAATTTAATTTTCTTATAAGTGTTAAGTTTAAACCTTCGTTCACTGCACAGTTCTTTTGGTTTTATTGTCTCTTGTTTCTCTTTAGTAGTAGAACGTATGAACGGGATTAATTGATTCTTTCGCTTTCTAGATAAAACTTTGCACTAGTATGTCACCTATTGATCTTCTTATAAAATCGAATCAAAACTGTTCATAATTAATATCAAGATTTTAAAACATCCAGTTGACGTTACTCCTAATTTGTTGGTAAAAGTATGTAAGGTACCGTAATGAAACCCAGGGTGCCTGCAGAGTGGACGCTTTAAGTCGAGCTGAGCGTAAAGCTCAGCCCTGATCGATTTTATGTCTCAGAGAGTGGATGTGAGATTTAACGCTGCTTTGCGTCTGTACTTTACTATTATACTCGTTCATATATTGTTTTTCAATCTGGTAAAAGTATTTAAAACATCGATAAGTATAGGGGGGGGAAGAATTTGGCGAATATCACCATTTAAGCCGCTTTCTGCCAAAGTATTTTGGATACATAATATATGCGCAATTTCAGCGCGAATCGGCGCCGAAAACGCTTCTAAACAGTTTTCAGTGTACAGTGTACCTTTGTGTTTGAAATTAACAATTTCGGGTGAAACTTTGCTCTAGAACCCAAATAACTAACAAGCCTTATGTACATTAAGTTATTACCCCGGCTGTGGTCCTTATAAGCTGCAAGAGTATGAAATGTTCGCTTACACCCGAATTTAGCCCTTTCTTCTACTTCTTCTTTATTGACGTAGACATCACTTGAGGGATTATAGCCGAGTTTACAACAGCACGCCAATCGTACTTCTTTTTCGCAGTTTGGCGCCAATTGGAGAATCTAAGTGTAGCCACGTCTTTCCAACGGAGTATAGGTCTTCCTCTTTCTCTGCTTCCCCCGGCAGGTACTGCGTCGAATACTTTCAGAGTTTTCGTCCATTCGGACTATCCAGCACAGCCGCTGTTAAACTATATCAATGTCGTCGTATATCTAGTACAGCTTATCGTTTCATCGAATGCAATACTCGCCGTTGCCGATGGGCAAAGTTCTATAAATTTTTCGCAGAGCCGTTCTCTCGAAAACTCGTAACGTCGACTCATCAGATGTTGTCATCGTCCATGCCTCTGCACCATATAGCAGGATGGGAATAATGAGTGACTTAAAGAGTTTGGTCTTTGTTTGTCGATAGAGCACTCAAGCTTTCTCAATTGCTTACTCAGTCCGAAACAACAATAGTTATTCTGCGTTGAATTTCGAATCTGACATTGTCGTTGGTGTTAATCCTGGTTCCAAGATAGACGAAATTATCTAAGACTGCAAAGTTTTGACTGTCAAAAGTGACGTGGGAGCCTAGTCGAAAGTCTGTCGACTGTTTTTTTGATGATAGGAGATATTTCGTCTTGTCCTCGTTCACTGCCAGACCCATTTGCTTTGCTTCCTTATCCAGTCTGGAGAAAGCAGAACTAACGGCACGGTTGTGGAATCTAATGACATCAACATCATCGAAGGTGGTGTGTATCGATCGTCTTTTCACGGTTATTTTCCAGGATTTGGCGCATGGTGAATATCTGGTCAGTTGTAGATTTTCTCTGTCAAGGGCCACACTGATAAGGTCCAATCAGTTTGTTGACGGTGGGCTTTAATCTTTCACACAATACGCTCGACAGAACCTTATATGCGATGTTGAGGACGCTAATCCCACGATAGTTGGCGCAGATTGTGGGGTATCCTTTTTTTATCAGCTCTTCGCCGCCGTGTTTGAATAGCTCGGCCGGCAATCCATCGGCCCCTGCCGCTTTTTTGTTTTTCAGTTGCTATTCGAACTTCTTCATGGTCGGGCAATGGAACGCCTGCTCCATCGTCATCGATTGGGGTATCGGGTTCGTTTTCTCCTGGTGTGGTGAGTTCACTGCCATTCAGTAGGCTGGAGAAGTGTTCCCTCCATAATTTAAGTATGCTCTGGGCATCGGTAACTAGATCACCTTTGGGGGTTCTACAAGAGTATGCTCCGGTCTTGAAACCGCATCTTTTCGTAGAATTTTCGAGCATTACCCCTGTCGGCCAGCTTATCAAGCTCTTCGTACTCACGCATTTCGGCTTCTTTCTTTTTCTGTCTACAAATGCGTCTCGCTTCCCTCTTCAACTCTCGGTATCTATCCCATGCCGCACGTTGCGAGGTAGGCAGCCTGTTTTCTCTCCGCTGCGACACGGCACTCCTCGTCGTACCAGCTGTTCTTTTGCACGTTCCGAAAACCAATGGTTTCGGTTGCAGCTGTACGTAAGGAGTTTAAAATGCCGTCCCACAGTTCCCTTATACCGAGTTGTTGACGAGTGCTCTCAGAGAGTAGGAGTGCAAGCCGAGTAGAAAATCGTTCGACTATCTGTTGTGATTGCAGGTTCTCGACGTCGAACCATCCTTGTGCTTGTTGGCGTGCGTTTTTTGCTGCACTAAGGCGGGTGCGGATTTTGGCTGCAACAATATAGTGGTCCGAGTCGATGTTAGGACCTCGGAGCGCACGCACATCTAAAACACTGGAGACGTGTCTTCCGTCACAACATGATCGATCTGGTTGGTGGTTTTTCGATCCGGAGACAGCCAGGTAGCTTGATGAATCTTCTTATACTATTATGGGTAACCATATTTCGGGCTCCGGCGAAGTCGACCAGCCTCAACCTATTTGGGGATGTTTCCTCGTGGAGGCTGAATTTACCGACCGTAGTGTCAAAGATACCTTCTTTGCCCACCCTGACATTGAAGTCGCCAAGCACGATTTTGACATCGTGGCGGGGGCATCTCTCATAAGTGCGCTCCAAGCACTCATAAAAGGCATCTTTGGTCACATCGTCCTTCTCTTCCGTCGGGGCGTGGGCGCAAATCAGCGATATGTTGAAGAACCTCGCTTTAATGCGGATTGTGGTTAGACGTTCATTCTCCGGAGTGAATGAGAGTACTCGGCGACGGAGTCTCTCTCCCACCACAAATCCAACACCAAACTTGCGCTCCTTTATATGGCCACTGTAGTAAATGTCACAAGGATTCATTGGGGGTGTTTTTTTACGTGGCGGGTCCCAAACCCAGCGCACAACTCTAAGTAGGGAGTATTTAGCCATCTCACTTTAGCTCGCCTTCAAACGGATGTTCTTAGGCTACCCAGAGGATACTTGGTCAAAGACCGGAAGTCGTGAGCTGCTTGAGTCATATGTAAAAGAATCGTTTCTGGCCACTCCCAAATGAATGACGATCAGAGAACTTTCCTCACTTGCGTGAACTTCTACACATGACTCCATCCTCCTTGATTGAGAATAGCACACTTAAATTCCAATTATCAAGCATGTTCGTCCAAGCATATTCTGCAAAGAAGTTGATCCATCAGTTCTTCGATACTGCTAAGTTGCTGGTTAAATCATTCGCTTTTTATTGATTTTCAGTAACATTTTCATGATGGAACTTCTATTGATTACCCAAGAACATTTTATGAATGCCAAGTTTGTTTGAACTTTGTAATTAATTGTGACAATTACTTTGTAAACGTTGCGATAGAATTACGGAAGGAATTTTCCTAAAAGTTGTTAGAGAAGTTTGATCGCAATTGACAGTATTAATTGGTAAACTTTGATATATTTCTATTTATATATAATACCGTGATTTTTGATGAATTAGTTTAAGAGAAACTTTAGTGACAGTAAGAGCATAAAAACAAATTGCCAACATCGTGATTTCTTTCATAATGAATGTAATGTACTACATCAATAATTGCTTTGGATCTAGCCCACTGTTATTGGGGTATGGGCAACTCTGCCAATTTGCAAGGATCAAAGGAGTTGAAATATTTTCAGGCATTGGCTAATCTATGACATTGTAAATGGTTGACAGCTATAATTGGCACCTTATCGTTCTTATACTATGGATCAGAAGCTCTCTTAGTTACATTACTACGTAGCGGAGTATAGAAAATGCTATGGACGTATTTTACATTATACTCTAGAGTTGAAGTAAGCATTAGCAATAAATTGTGCAATAATAAAAAATAATAAATGTAATAAAATTCAAATACATAAGAAGGAATAGAACATCTTCTTTCTTAAGTATCGCAGTGGTTGTACTACCTATACGCAGAGAGACGGCATTTAAATGTGAAATGTGAGTTTGCAATGATAAATAAAAAAGTAATGAATAAAATTGTATCAAATCAAAGAAAATTCAATTTATCAAAACCATAAGCTAAGTAATTAAAGGAGTTACCAAAGTTTCCAAAAAAATGCCATTAACTTGTAACCTAAAAATAAACAAACGAATAAAAACCACAAAAAGTCGTAAATGAAAATGTTGTTCAAAATTGTTTACGTATCGAGACCATGGGAAAAGGGGAAATGGTGTAATAATTATTAAAAGTACAAATGATAATGAAAGAAACAAAATAAAAAGGCAATTAAACTGCACGTGGATCTAAGTTAAGAAAATAAAAATCTAAGGAACAATACAACCGAAAATACATATAGGAAAATTTAAATTTGAAATTTAAAACATTTTATAATGTGATAATCGAGATGGATGGAGATACTTTTTCTAAAATTTTTGTAGTTAGTGCGTTCAAGTGCTTCAAAAATACGAATACGACAATAAATATGATGTATACAGAAGAGACCTGTTTGAAGTGCCACGGAAAGCACTCCCAAAATCATGTACTGAATAAATTACAAGGAAATCCATAAATTGGTTCGGGTACAACCGAAACATTTTATACTCTTGCCACTTACAAGAATCAAAGCCAGGAAAATACTTGAATGTATAAAACCAATCATGTGGAGTAACGTCAGCCAGATGTTCGAAAATCCTGATATTATTTATATAGGAGCTAGGCCAAGTTTTCACTTAAATTTATTTATTTTATGCACAAAGATACACTGGTAGGAATACAACACGCTCTCTTATTTTCATTGGCGTACCTCACACATTGACCGATATATGTACATAGTCAACCCAAAGTTCGAAAATATTTATATTAAGTATATGGGGGCTAAGGGAAGTATTGGTCCGATTCAACCCATTTTTGACATTCACACAAACCTTTATTTCAGTTATGTATTTCACATATTGACCGACATTTTCGATCAAAAGTCAACTATAAGTACCGGGGTCTAAATATTCGGTACCTAGGGGCTTGAACAGTTTTTATTGAACTTAAACAATTTTTGGTCATAAGGTGGCGCATACTAAAGACATTATACATGCAACTTTTTATCCCGTTATATTAAATGCTTCATGGTTTGTGTAGTGGAAAGTAAAAGGATCAAGTAGAATTAAAAATTGTGTTATATATGGAAAGTAGGCGTACTTGTTGTCTGATTTCTTCCATTTTCGCACTGTGACATAAAAATGTAAACTGAGTGCCACATACTAAATACATACTAAATTTCAAAATTTGGGTTTGGTCCAAAAATAGGCGGTGTCACGCCCAACGTCCAATTTTTACACCGTCTTTCATAAAGCTTCCTTATACCATCCTAGTGGGAAAATTTAATGTCTCTGGGCGTATTTAGTTACTGATATTTCGCGTTTTTAGTAGTTTTTAACAGTACCTTTATATGGGTCGTCCTCCGATTTCACCATTTTCGTACTTTAAACTTTTTAAAGGGCTTTTTATCTTAATTTAGTTTTTTAGTTATGGCACTTTATATGTTTGCGGTTAATGGCGAATTGTGGGCGTGGCAGTGGTCCGGTTATGCCCATCTACGAACCCTCATACCAAGTTTCAACGAGATATCTCGAACGATAGAGAGGCGGATAGACAGACAGTCGGCTTGATTGCAACTTCTCTCGTCATCCTGATGGGTTTATATACAAGTATACACATATAACTTTATATTATATCTATATCTATTAGTTTTAGGCGATACGTACAACCGTTAGGTGAACAAAACTATAGTACTCTGTAGCAACTGGTTGCAAGAGTAAAAAAAATGGTAGATAACAAGAAGAAAATTGAATACTAACAACCAAAGCATACACGAATACCAGTATACAAAGTGTTAAAAAAAATTTTTGCACACCTTCAAATACTGGTAGAGAACAATGATTTCGACTGTATTGCACTAATTCAATGAAATATTTCTGAAGAAGGGCATTCAAAATAATTGTCTACCAATCGCATCCAGAACATATCACCATACACAAAACAAGTAAGGAAGTCCTAAGTTCGGCTGTAACCAAACATTTTGAACTCTTGCAACTTAGAACGATTAAGCCCAGGAAATTCTTCAGCTGGTGGCAAAACTGTATATCAAACAAGTAAGGGAGAGCTAAGAGTTCGGGTGCAACCTTAAGGTGTAAAATATCAACCAGATGTTCGGAACCGAAGCAATTTTATATATACATATAACTCATACACTGACTAACATACATATTCGGCATAAGATTTGTTAAAACAAGAAAAAAAAGTTAACTTCGGCTGCATCAAAGCTAATATACCCCTCACAGGTGCATTTCTTTTAGTAACTATGTGTTCAATTCATAAGAAAGCTATATGCTATAGTAAACCGATCTGAAAAAATTTTTTTGGAGATTATATTGCTATCTTAAGCAGTAAGTTTTCCATACAAGCCCTTGATCCCGATCGCTCGGTTTGTATGGCAGCTATATGCTATAGTGAGCCGATCTGAACAATTTATATTATTTCTATAAATAATAACTCATACCAAATTTTGTGAAGATATGTATATCGTCAAATGTGAAAGTTTTCCATACAAAAACTCGATTCCGATCGTTCAGTTTTTAAAGTCAGCTATATGTTATTGTGGTCCGATATCGGTAGTTCCGACAAATGAGCAGATTCTTGAAGAGAAAATGACGTTTGCAAAATTTCAAAACGATATCTTAAAAACTCAAGGACTAGTTCGTATATATACAGACAGACGGACGGACAGACGGACATGGCTAAATCGACTCAGCTCAACATACTGATCATTTATATACACATTTTATAGGGTCTCCAACGCTTCCTTCTGGGTGTTACAAACTTCGTTACAAACTTAATATACCCTGTTCAGAGTATAAAAACGAAAATCATTTATGAGAGTTGAGTTAGTATCAACTCGATTTTGTCTACAAACTATTATCACGCCACTTACTAAGAAAATGTTCCTCGGGATTCATTAAGGCTCTTAACATACAATCACCAATTTTATTGAGTAAAGTCAGCCAGATGTTCGTAAATCCTTATATTAGTTATTTGGGGGTAGGTAAAATTGTCGCCCCATTTTATATATTTTAGGCACTATGGTATACTGTTATGAGAAAAATATGTTCTGTAATTTTCATTGACATAAATCAAATATTGGCCGATATATCCAGCATAAGGTCACCTTGAAGTTTGAAAATCTTTATATTAGGTATAGGTGAGCTCAGGGAAGACCCGATTCAATTCATTTTCGATTCATGGAGTTACTATTGTCTGGAAAGAATTCTCTCTGAATTTCAATTGTATATCTCGCACATTGAATAATATTTTCGGTCAAAAGTCAACTATAGATACTAGGGTCCACATATTCGGTTAGTTATTGCGCTGCATAGGTTTTCGATTAAAGTCGATTTGTGGGCGTGGCACTGGTCCGTTTACATCTTCGAACTCTTTTCACTAAGGAACGCTCGTACCAAATTTCTTTAAATATATCTTAATTTTTGTTAAAGTTATAGCTTGCACGGACGGAAGGACGGGAGGACCTGACAGGCAGATATGCGTCCGAATTTAAACTTATTTCTTTATCCTAATCATTTGTACATAACTCTATATCTATCTCGATTACCTTTAGGTGATACGTGCAACCGTTAGGTGAATAAAACTATTATACACTGTAGCAACAGGTTACAAGAGTATAAAAATGATGCGAATGGACAACATTGGGTAGCCGAAAAAGTATTTTCGAAGGCCTTGGATCCGTCATTACAAAAGACATGTCAGAAGTCAAAAGATGTTTTAAGAATCTGATATTACTCATATGGATGCAAGGGCAATTTTCACACAATTTAAATCATTTTAGGCACAAAGACTCTCGTTATTTAAAAACATCTTCATTAAATTTCATTAACATAACTGGCATATTGGCGAATATACTCGTATGATGTATAAAGTCATAAAAAATTTTTATATTAGATGTATGGGGACTAAAGGAATTATTGATCCGATGCAACACATTTTTGGCACACGGACATATTATTATCAGATATATTTTCGAAGAGAAGTTCACAAAAGGAATTGGGGTCTATGTATTTGGTATTAATTTGAATACTGGAAAGTGAAAGAATCAGATGAAATTTAAAATTTTGCTAGCCCGATTACGCCCATTTTCGCACTATAACATAGGAATGTCAGAATTCGGTCCCCAGATATGGCTTTTCATCTATCATCCTGATCATTTATATATAATATTTATAACCCAATATCAAACTCAAACTCGATTTTTAGGTTATAGACACAGCCGTTAGATGAACAACATGTTACAAAATTATAAAAAAGAAACGGTATGGTTCTTAAAAAGTATGAGTAGTAGTATCTTTTAGGGAATATTGATTTGAAGATAATGTTATACCCTTTTTGACAATATGAGTTTTTACTTAGAACTTCTTTTTGTAATGTTGGTCTTCGGTTGCTGGACGGTCCAACACTGGGGTATTCTTATTTCTTTATATATGGTATACAATATTCTTGCTTTATTCTCCCATACCCATTTTGTCCCAAAAGTTCTGTGCCGGTATTGTAAATCCAGCCCCAAATTTGATTGTAGCCTATCGTCGGAAAATGAATGTTGGATTCTTCTGCAAACTATTTTTTTTCCCCCACATGACTTGAGAGTCCTTTCCAGGCTTTGTCCCTTCACAATTGCGAGAGTAAATGTCCGGTTACACCTGAACCTAACTCTTCCTCAATGTTGTTATTATTATTATGTTGATATTTTGAATAATCCAGTTCAACGCCTCGCTTAACATTGCCAACAATGACTGAAGATAACATTAAATCGTATTTTTATTCCCTGCACTTTTGGCTTAGCGCTTTTTCAATTACCAGCGTACGAGTAGTGCGAACACGCAGACACTGCAGCGGCAAGCTTTAAATACAAATACATTCAAGACAAAATCATTGAGCATTTCTCAGTCAACAGCGACGGCATGAAATGCGCAGCCGGAACGACGCTGAATAACCGCAACTTGCATGATCTATGGGTAAGCAGACTTGCTCCTAATATACGAGCTGTGATTATTGCCGCAAATGATATAGAAATCAAGGAAATTTGACGTAACTACGCGCAATAGGGTCTGGTTTTCTAAAATCTATTTAAAAAGACCCGACTTCTATTGGGCATAACGAATTTATGTAAAAATGCGGAATGTAGCACCGAAATTCCAATGGCTCACTAATTTCTTCGTGGTTTAAACTTCGTGTTTGTTTATCCGATGATTTGTGGTACGTTAGCAACCCGGAATTTGTTGTCAAGTAACTAAAGCTCCTTGGGCACTATATCACCAAAGATGGATCGTTGTTTCGTGCCGAACACACTGAAGACACTTTGCCACAAGGTTCATAGTAATAGACGAAACCCTTACTTGGTCAACGGGACCAGTGGACAGCTTCATCGTTTATAATGAACAACTAGTGAAATATGCATTTATATAGGATTATTTTCACAGATTTACTAGTGCTCAAAACAGCTACATTATCTATGGTATGGAGTTTACGTTGTGTTAATGCTTTACTCTTATACATTCTGCATAGAAATATTTTCAAAACTTCCTATATTCCTTATATTAGGATTCCCATTTCTCTAAGGGTAATGTGTTGAACTGCGTTATCGGTGTAAGGGGAAAGCGGATGCTCAAATAAACTTCTTATATCTTATTTATAGGTTGCTATAGTCATTGGAAGTCTACGAGTTTCAAACATTAGACAGTTTTGGACTATAAGGAATTTTTTAGCATCCATTGATATAAGACATTTTGATTATGCTTTTCGACTATTAAATTTTATTTCCGTTTTGCCAAAACCCGTTTACTTTTTATGTCGTCGTATTCTTCCAATATCACCTTAACTGAGTAACTGTGCAAACGCGAATATGGGTTTAACGGCAATTAGTAGTCAATTTCATAATTTAGAGCTGGGTGGCATGCGTGGGATGCGGGGAATGCGTGCTATTGTTTGCTTTTCGTGTCGAAAAATTATCTGTTTCGGCCATGCACCCGTTGCAGTAATCAATAACTGTGTGAATGTCGGATGGCGTTGCAGTTTAATCATTTTGGCGTTAGAAGTAAATTGAAGTATTGATTTCTCAGTGGAGTAGAAAATTAATTATTCGGTGAGTGATGTAAAATAAGCAAAGCCACAGCAATTTGTGGTCAAGCGTGTCAAGCTTTGTGTACAAAACACACACACACTATATGTGTATATGTACTATATATATGTATATATAAAAATTACACGTCACGTTTTGACCGGTGCTATCTTTTAAACTACTGTACCGATTTTAGTAAAATTTAGCACACTGTGCACAATTTTTTAAAATTTAAAAGATATATAGTTTATATCTCAGTTATATTAAAAGGAAAACAATTTATAAATAAAGTAAATATACTTCTAGCAAATAAAAATAAAATACATTTTTTAATAAAATGCCAAATGGAAAATTCATTATTTTTTCCATTGAATAAGGGGGTATTCTTGTCTAGAAATTTAAAAAAAATCGAAACTTTAAACGCGTTCTTCTCAAAACTGACTTTTTCGGAACGATACCCACGATTTCTTTACTGTACCGATTTACTTGAAGTTTTCATAGAGTCTTCTTTATAGGCTTGTCTATGGTTGGAACTAACCCCATACCAAAATTTTTATTTTTTTATTTTTAAAAGATTCGAAATAGTCAGAAAAAGTGATCCAAAAAAACTTTTTTTTAGGCAGTCGCCATTTTGTGAAAATTTTTTTCCCACTTTTCCGTAGTTCCGGCCATAGAGACATTATTCTAGATTAATAATTTTTTTTTCTATTTGGTTTCAGATAACTAGGAGGGTTGAAATCATGGGTATGGTCACGTGGAAATTTTTAGAGACTCCTCACTTCGTCAGTTCAAAATTTTTGAAATTTTTTACTTTTTAATGTTTTTCTCTACTCTTCTAAAATTAACAAATAACTAATAAAAAAAATGGATTGTAAAATTACCTGATATTCATGCTTCTAGACTAGAATACCCCCTTTATATTATAATATACAAAGTTAAACTTCAAATATAATTCCTTGGATTCTTTTACCGGCAATTATTCGTAAATAATAATGTTTTCGTAACTTGCAAAAAATGGTAGCAAAGCATTGGGATTTCCTGATAGTTTCGAGCGCCGATTTCCCCACTCTTTCCTACACTCTGCACAGCATTGCCACAGCAATGTGCGACCGCATCTTCTAATATACATATATATATTACTGATACAGTCAAATCGAATGGTAGAATGGATAAAATCAGATGAGTAGCCCTATAAATCAATAAATACATTTTACACATAGGGAAATATAATAAATTTTATAACAGTCGGAGTCAAAATTAGACAATTGACACCGCCCACATTTCGGTGAAAATCCATATCTCAAGACCTGCCTGACCAATATCGACGATATTTGATACATAATAATATCTTCACATTCCTATGCTATGATCTTAATTGAAATCAATCGGTTTGTAGAAACAAAATCCCATCTATTTTATTCGGTTGCTGGAACGTGCCTATTCTTATTTTTTGACTGTTACTCCGATATTCGAATATCAATTCGTCTTGTTATTCCGATAATTTTGGTATATGAAACCCATGTTTGCCAACTGTACAACAAACGTAGCTGTACGTGTAAAGTCATATTTTACAAGGCCATGTTTATCTCACTCACATAAAGTCACTTAAAAATTAATGCCAATCATTCCGTTGCCGGTTTGCTTCACTAATCGTAGGTGGATACCGCTATTCGAGTTATATTGTCAAAGCTGCCATAGCTTCACTTCAATGCGTATCCTCTGTGAGTGGTGTGCTATCTCAAACTGAGTGCTAATTAGCGCTCCATTGCAAATATCAGTGAAAAATATGCGCAGCCAAATTGCGTTGCCTATGCGTTGACATTCACATTTGTCGAAATATGTCAGCATCCAATAGTCACGCTCCAATAATCGGATTGCAATCGTCGCTGCCCAATTCCACCTGCATATACACTCCTACACACATACCTAATTGAGTGTGGCAATTCGAAGTGTATGAATTGACTGGCTCAACTATTGCCTGAAGATAGAGAAGTGCTTTTTCTAATCGCTTTTTTATTTTCAATTGCCAAGAAACGAATTGAATAAAAATTGAGAAACTTGAAGTAAAGTCTTAACTTCGCATTTTATACTTTCGCAATGTGCAAGGTTCAAAGCCGTTAAGCGTTAATAAAAAATCAGCTATAGGCACTGAGTTCTACAAGGTCTATCGCAAAAGAAACAGAACTTTTTAAATATAACTGTTTTTGGTGGCGCCACCTATTGGTGGGTATATGAAATAAAAAGTTTGATATCTTGTTGACATTTCGTAAAAATTTCAAGACAATTGAATAACTACAATCGATGTTATCGATCAAAAAGTGACAGCAGCTTTTGGTCATCGGTCGTAAAATGCATTTTAAATTTTGTTTTAAACTTGGGGAAAACGTTTACTGAAACATTTCAAATGATGAAAAAAGTTTATGGTGATCAGTGCCTATCCCATAGTAATGTGCATGAATGCTTTAAGCGATTTCAAGAAGGTCGTGAGGACCTCTGTGACGATCAGAAGTCACCGAAAAAAAGTCGTCTTCAGAAGTCAAAAATAAAGACAATGCTGATTTGTTTTTACGATTCCGAGGGTATTGTACACCGAAAGTTCGTTCCACCTGGCCAAACGATTAATGTTGTGTTTTACCTTGGTGTTATGAAGCGTCTTTTATCACGCATTCGTCGTGCTCGACCACAATACCTTGAGGCAGGGTCCTGGCGCCTGTTGCACGATAATGCGCCGTGTCATCGGTCGACGCTTGGCACTGATTTTTTGACAAAAGACTCCATATTAACCATTAATCACTCACCCTACTCACCTGATCTCGCACCCTGTGATTTTTACCTATTTGGAAAACTTCATTTGCCCATGAAAAGACACTGGTTTCAGGACATTTCAGCTATTCAAAAGGCGGCGACCGATATTCTCAAGAGCATTACAAAAAATGACTTTAAACACTCATTTGAAATGCTAATTGACCGGGCTAAACGCTGTTTCGAAGCACAAGGAAACTGCTTTGAATAAAAAAATATAACTTTTAAAAAAATTAATTTTTTGTTGGTTTTATTTTAACAGTCCTGTTTCTTTTGCGACAGACCTTATATATATTCGGTACAATGGGGATCCGATTTCAACTATTTTTGGAAGTGTGATTACATATGATGATGTCTTCTCAAATTTTACATCGGCTCCCATGAACCCTTTCTGTACCATATTGGGAGTAAAATTTAATGTCTTCATAGCCTTTGCTTATTGCGTTATCGAATTTTTACTAATTTCATCATTCGCCACTTGCCTAACACGTCAATCCAAAGTAACATCTAACGACAATTACAACTTTGTTTGATAACAGGAGATATTTCGTCTTTTCCCCGTTCACAACAAGACACATACGCTTCGCTTCCTTATCCAGTCTGAAGAAGGCAGAATTAATGGCGGGGTTGTTGAGTCCAATGATATCAGTAACATCGGCATATGCCAGCATGTGCAACTGCTCTCCTATAGAATATTGTACCTTCTCTATTTAGCTCTGCAGCTCGTATTATTTTCTCCAACAATAGATTGAAACACGATAGGGAGTAGGCTCCCGAGGCTTTTTCTGAAACCTCGTTTGATATCGAACGGCTCTAAGAGGTCCTTACCGTTCCTGTCGGAGGTTTTAGTGTTGCTCAACGTCAGTTTACACAACCGTATTAGCTTTGAGTGGATACCAGATTCAGAAATATTTTCGTGGCACTTTCACTGGGCCTTTCCAAGATTTGACGCATGGTGAAATCTAGTCGATAGTAAATTTTTCCAGGTCTAAGTCCACACTGATAAGGTTGTTGGTGTTCTTCAGTCGTTCACATAATCAAAAATTACAGTTTGGCTTGGGTTAGTTATGACACTTTATAGGTACCAAAACACACATATATGAATTAAGTTTTGCAAAGCTATCTAAATTTTTGTTCAAGTTATCCTTTGCCCGCTCAGATGAACAGTCATTCGGAATTCAACTTATTTCGTTACCCCGCATATTTATAGTTTATATGATATATGTATAACTAAGTATATATTTCGCTTAGTTCTAAGTGATAAAAACAACTGTTAGGTAAACGGAACTTAATACTTTGACTACTACTTTGAAGAAGTAACTCAATTTCATTCGAGCGACTTCCAAAAATACGCAAGTTACGTAAAGTCCATTTGTCTCTACGATAACTTGAGTAAAAACTGAGATAAGTTAATGAGACCCTCCCACACAATGCTGTTAAGCGAAAAACAGAGAAGTGCTATATTAAAATCATAAATTGGCTAAATAAGAAGTTTGGAAAATGGGATGACAGTAAAAATGGGTAAATCGATACTTTGAGAATTTTTAAAAAAACATCAAAAAATCTGGTAAGGAAATGGATAAAAATATTTGGTTACGAGATCTGACCAAATGTCTCCTACCCCAGTGATTCTTTGTGACAAATTTAATTTTTGCATTTTAATTTAATCCTGATTTTCTTTAGTTTATTATTCATGATATTTCAGTAAAAGCGTTTTGTGAGCTCGATTTTCTTCAATTCCGCTCATTTATAAAAGTGGGTTCACTATTACTGATATAAACTGAGTACTAACATTCATCGAGGCATCTTGCGATTCCCAGCGCTGTTTGTCAACGATAAATGGCTTTTCCCTCTCTACTTATATTGGATTTTATAACATTGTAACCTCTGTTTTCCTACGCTGGTGCTTGCGCGGCCAAACAAGAGAAACAAGGTATGTTACTTCGCCGCGTTAAGCGATGGAGTGGTGTTTGCTAATTAATTGACATTTCGTGATAGAAGCTAAGTAATTAGCAGGGGTGGAATTTATTCTCTTGCACTGGCAATAAAATCCAAATCTCAACTGAAGACGGTTGGTGACTTCCGACTCAATTAAGCCGTGTTATGTAATTGTGTAATACTACTACTTAGTATTTTCGAATGCTTTCTGCCTTTTAAAGCTATTCATGGTAAGTATGTATAGAAAAATAAATATGTTGTGACCCCTCATGGAGTGAGCCGAATATATTGTAACATTTAAAGTAGCATACACAAATGTAGTACTTTGCATTTAAAGAGGGTAGAAAATCAAAATTTACCCAAAGGAGGAGAATTATTTTGAGTTACTAACAAAACTTTATATTAAATATAATAGAGCTAAAATCGGGTATAACAGAACATTTTGTTTTATTTCTTGGGTTTAATTATTTTGTTCCTACTTAATCACTAATTTTTCAAGTTGATCTTACATTTACTTCACACGGCTTCACACCAATAGTGCAAAGGATGACTTTATAATTATTAAATTATATTCAACTTTTTCTTTCAATTGTTCATTAATTGTCAATACAAAAAAAAAATTAAATTAAAAAAACTACATTTAATTAATAATGAGAGAACCTTCAAATGTTTTTTTATGTCTCCTATCGCTGGTTATTTCTTCCATATCAATATCCAAAGAACTAAATTGTTCTCTCCATGAATCATTACAAATGCTTATAAATGATTCATTATCAATATAGTACAAATAATTAATAATGATTTTGCATTAAATAATGCGGGTTGGCCAATTGTATATGAAATTTAAAAAAAACATTGATATTTTCAAGATATTTGTTGATGAAATCTTATAAAAGAATTAATTGGATCAAATCATGATTCAAATTACTTAACTATTGATTGGAGTTAAGTGATCATATGTTTTCTATTAATATTGATGAAGTAATTTGAAAAATGCTAAAGTTTCCGTTGAAGCAGAAAATAAATTATTAATAACAACTAAGAAAAGACAAAGTTCGGGTGCCACCGAACATTTTTTACTCTTGCAACTTGCAAGAATCAAAGACAGGGAAATACTCTAAGGTGTAAAACGTCAACCAGAGGATCCGATATCTCATATTCTGAACTATATAACTCATATACTGAACGAAAAACTCGGAATAAGACTTGTCAGAAAAACGAAAATCTTTATACGTAGTATATGGAAGTTTTTTACCCTATTATAATGCCTCATACCAAAAATGTTCCCTGGATTTCATTAAGGTTCCTCACAAACAATCACCAATCATATGGAGCAAAGTCAGTCGGATGTTTGAAAATCATGGTAATAGTTATGTATATGGATGCTCGCCCTAGTTTTCGTCCATTGTATCTATTTTAGGCTCAAAGATATACCGTTATGATTAAACCATGTTCTGTAATATTCATTAAGATACTTGATAAATTTGAAGTCACGAAAGTTCGAAAATCTTTATATTAGATATATGGGGATTCAGGGAAGTATTGACCCGATTCAACCCTTTTTTGATACCCTTTGACTAAAGTCCAAAGTCAGCTATATGTACTGGGGTCCACATATCCAATATCGAGGAGCTTGAACAGTTTGTTCGGATTTGAACAATTTTTGGTCATAAAGTGGCATACTTCAAAGGTATTATTAGTGCAAAGTTTAAGCACGTTATATCAATTACGTCTTGATTTGTATACTGGAAAGTGAAAGAATCAAATAGAATGAAAATTAGTCGAAAACGGTAGCTCTGGTGATTTTAGCGAAAAGTAGGCAGTGCCACGCCCATTGTACAATTTTCACACCGGCTCCCAACAAGCTCTCTCATACCATCTCGGGGGTAGAATTTAATGTGCGTGGCGTATTCAGTTGTTGATTTATCGGACGGTTTAGTAGTTTTTAACAGTACCGTTATATGGGGAGTAAGCGGAGCTACCATCCGATTTTATCCATTTTCACACAGTCTGTAGCAATTCTTATAATATTTGTGATAGACAAATTTAGTATCGAACAGCTGGAAGAGGTCCTTCCCGATCATGATGGAGCTTTTGGTTTTGTTCTTTAGTTTACACAGCCGTATTAGTTTTGCGGGGATACCAAATTCAGACATCGCGCCATAAAGGCAGCTCCTTTTCATGCTGTCAAAGGCAGCTTTGAAATCGACTCTCTCACACCACGAATAAGGCCAAATAACTGGATCATCGACTTAGTGGATTCAAGTATCCGGAAATGATACTAGAAATCGAGTGGGAAGCATGCGACGTCTAGGGACAATAATTGCAACAAAATGTAGCCCAAAAACCGCTAAAACTATTGTATTTACTTTTGATTTATGTAAAAAATAATAAGTGTAAATAACCTTTTTTTTATTTGTGTGAAAAAAAATATTTTGATATGCTATATTTAATGTTAAATGTACATATCTTGAAATGGATAGGAAAAAATCACAAAATTTATTCATTATAAAACAAATAAACGTGTCGTAATTTAAGGAACTACATAGGTGTAAGTAAACTTTATTGGTCCACGGTATGTAAATGTAAATAGTGATTATTACGAATATTTATGTAAGTGTTTCTAAATTGATTATGAAGGAGCTGCGTGGCTGCATCAATGCCACCAAACTCCAAATTACTTCTATAATAGTTAGCTGCTTCATAATTACTGAATGTAAAGGCATTCGAAACTTTGAGTTCGCAATTCTTGTCTAAAATAAATACTTTATTATGTAAATATACAATTGGTGTGTTGTGTTAGCATGTTTGCGAAATTAGGTAATAACAACTTAATTCAAACCCGCTCCGAATCACATAGCTCGGATACTGAATTGTGTAAATATTAGCTTTCAAATTGAAATAAACCTACGCAATAATAAATCACAAAATGTAGCGATGATTAATTAGCTCAAAATGTTTTGTTACAGCAGAATACTCATCGCGTACACACAAAACTTATTTGTTTAAACTAATTGAGAAATGTTCTCCTCATAATCAAAATTATGTTTGATTGCCACAAAAAAATTCCTTAATTGATAATTATTATATTTCGGTAGATATATACAAGTTCATGTATCCTTCTCCACGGCAGGCATTTGGTCACATACGTATTTCAGTTAATTAAACCCTGAACATGTTTTTCTTGTTTTACTTATTTACACTTTTTGATGTTTTAACTTTCATATTTAGTTCGCATCTTATGTACCATAAATCGACGGATTGGTTAGCCAACGGGAAATGGAAAATTTATGTTTCAATCTTGAAATAATTAGGCAATTCACAAGCCTTGTTGTATGTCTTATGTCATATTTTAATATTCTTAAAAAATACGATACTTGTGAGCACCCTTAACTGTTGTATGTCATATTTTGTCATATTTCTACACTGATAGAATAGCGAACTCAAGAAACATACCACACAGTGTTGTATTAGTCATTTTTTAATTTTGCATGTGAAACAACAACAGTGTTGGTATGACAGTCATAAAAAAATATGACAATATGACGATATGACACCTTGTGAATACCCTAAATGTGTTATTTCTCTGAGTTGACACAATTCCCAAAGAACTACATACTTACTTATATTGTTATTTTAAATATATACTGAAGTGTTTAATAATTATAATTATATATGTAATATCTCTCCAAATAAAAAAGTCCAATTACAACCCATCTTGTTGAATCCCACTGGACACTACACAGTCCAGTTAAAAAAATTATAAAATCTTTCTGCTTTTGATAAAAACTTAAACGGCCTAGCGCCTGCCAGCCTGCAATGCTCAGTTGATCAATGTGTGTCTATCCGGCTATCACCATTGTCCGTGCAATGGCTATCACCAAACTAAGAAGGAATGATAAAATAAAAATGAGCAAGAAAACCAAAAGTCCAAAGCAGCTTTATTCTCAAAAGGTCGCTGCACGCTGCCAATGAATATACTCGTATGTATGTATGTACATGTGTAAACATACATTATAGAAAAAGCATTAAGTAAGAAGTGATTGGAAGCGTCAAGATGGCGTCATTGAAGAAGAAACAATTACCGCTTTGTCGTCAGCGGGAAACCGTCTGCGCGACAGGAAACGAATAGATTTTAATTTTAGGTTAATGGTGCGAATTTGTCTGATTGACTCTTACTGCGTCGCAGTATTCAAACATACTTTATCATTCTGAAAAGTGATTACATTGCGGTTGGAGATTAATGTGATTTCCGCCAATTTATCTGTCAATTTCATTATGTGTAAGATGACGCAAAACAATAACCGTAACTAATTTATTAAATTAATCTAAAAGTCGGAAGGAAAGCTACTTCGTGCTAAAGACAGTTTTCAGCACAAATTTCTTCAAGTCACTTTCTACTTGATTTAACACTAGCGATTTTTAACTTTAATGTTTAACAAGGGTTTGTGAAAAGTATGTAAAACAGTGTCCCTTTAATATCTATTATGGCTTCAATGTGGGTTTTAATAAACGGGTTTTACATTGTCACTGTGCGCTTCTTAATTAAGGTTTAGCTATTCATGTGAAGCTTTCCAACAGATTAACATGGAAAATACATAAGTGTTCCCCCGTGTCAGCTTAACACACAGATAAACAATATTCATTTATTAAATAAAATTAAAAATTTGCTGTCTTGTCCGGTGTTTGAGCCACACCGACAATCTATCATACAATGGGTGATTCATGTAGAGGTACTTTTTTCAAAAGCCTTATTTGACAGATCACGGATGAGTCGTGTCAAGCTGTCATGTTATTGTTTGGCGTGGGAAGATTTTACGCTTGAAAAACGTTGACAAATTGTTCAATAACGAAAATGCACGTTCTGTAAAAAATGTGTTCCACGCGCTTCACTCAACTTATGGCCAACATAATCGGCCTACTGAGCGTACTATTCGCAACACCATCACCCATCTTGAGACCCAGCATTCATTATTGGATAATATTCGACCGACTAGACCACGAGGAGTCACCGATGCCCTTAATGATACTTAAATTATGGAGGGAACACTTCTCCAGCCTGCTGAATGGCAGTGAACGCACAACGCCAGGAGAAGGTGAACCCGATTCCTAATCGTTGACGATGGAGCAGACGTTCCATTGCCCGCCCATGAAGAGGTTCGAATAGCAATTGCCCGCCTGAAGAACAACAAAGCGGCAGGGGCCGACGGATTGCCGGCCGAGCTATTCAAACACGGCGGCGAAGAACTGGTTAGGAGCATGCATCAGCTTCTTTGTAAAATATGGTCGGACGAACGCATGCCCAACGAATGAAATTTAAGTGTGCTATGCCCAATTTATAAAAAAGGAGACCCCCAATCTGCGCCAACTAGATTAAAGCCCACCGTCAACAAACTGATTGGACCTTATCAGTGTAGCTTTAGACCTGGTAAATCAACAACCGACCAGATATTCACGATGCGCCAAATCCTGGAAAAGACCCGTGAAAGGAGAATCGACACACACCACCTCTTCGTCGATTTCAAAGCTGCTTTCGACAGCACGAAAAGGAACTGCTTCTATGCCGCGATGTTTGAATTTAGTATCCCCGCAAAACTAATACGGCTATGTAAACTGACGTTGAGCAACACCCAAAGCTCCGTCAGGATCGGGAAGGACCTCCCCGAGCCGTTCGATACCAAACGAGGTTTCAGACAAGGCGACTCCATATCGTGCGACTTTTTCGACCTGCTTATGGAGAAAATAGTTCGAGCTGCAGAACTAAATAGAGAAGGTACCATCTTCTATAAGAGTGTACAACTGCTGGCATATGCCGATGATATTGAAGGATGAGGATCGAGGAAGGACCTGGCTTCGCTTGGGATATCCAATTGGCGCCACGTAGCGAAAAGAAGAAACGACTTGACTCGGCTATAACCGCGTAAGCGGTGCCAACGCCAATTAAGAAGAAGAAGAAGAAGACCACGATCAGCATCCAGAAAATATAGCAGCACCTTCCCATGCGATATCGCTGCTCTCTATGGGCTCTTCAAAAGATCTAAAAAGATCCGACGTATTCAAGCCTAATTTTGTTCAACGATGAGTCTCATTTCTGGCTCAATGTTTATTGCCGCATTTGGAACGAAAAGCAATCTGAATTGTTAATTTTAGTAAGTTATAACAGAAAATGTTAATGAATAGTAAAGGCGCAAATGAAGGAAGCGGGGAGAAAGTTTAATAAAATAGGTAAGTAGTGACACAGCCTATCACTAACTTTTTCCGAAAATATCAGTCATTCAAGGAGATATGTTATTAAATTGTCAAAAATGAAAAACCAATTGTAATAAGTTTTTAAAACATAAATAAAAGCAAATAAATATTTGACATCTCGGTGCTGAACTAACCGGTTTTACTTGCTCAACTAGGACACAAATCAAATTATATTTGTCATTCCTGTCAACCGGAATAAATGTTTAACACAAATAAATAAAATTTCAGTGAAAATAATTAATCTAAAACAAGATACTTACATACATACATATATAGAGTACATTTATATAAAATATACATATTCAAACACTATATATACACTGCAGCTGAAAATGACATTTTTATTATATTTGTCACATCCATTTAGCTATGCAAATAAAAAGTTTTATTTTACGATTTCAACTGGTAATTCTTCAATGTATTTATTTTTTGCCGATTACTAATTCCACTTTAATGAAAATTAATAGCCGAAAAATCCCACATGACCAGTGCAATAATATTGCGGACAGAAAATATCTGCGACTAGCAAAACTGCCAAAATTTCCATACACCAAAAAGTGAAAGCATAATAAAGCAGCATAAAGCCACCGAAAAAGTGTTAAGCTTAGCTATGAAAAACACCATAAAATAGCTTTAATCCTCATTCAATATACATATGTATATGTGTCTGTACAGGCGTCAACACTTATGTATGAGAGCTGACTTTAGTAAATACTCGCATACAAAAATATTTACAGTCACATTAGATTTAAGAGGGCATTAAAACAAGCGCTAACTACCGTTACTACATGACATAAACTTAACGTTTTGCAAATGTATATATGTATGTATGTATATATTTACTTATCTGTATGTTTTTGTGCTGAGTGTTGGATTTGTTCATTAGGAGTGCTCTAAATTAGACGTGAGTAATTTATCATGAATAGCGCGATATTATTTATATATGTATATTTGATACTGTATTAATATATCATTTAAATACAAATTGAGACAAAAAGCCACCCGGGAATTGTAAGTAAATTATCCAAGTAAATGATATTTCAAAACACTGTATTGCTAAGTTGTTTGGACTGTCCTTAATTACTACGCCTAATATGAACCCGATATGTCAAAAAGTTTGCTTACAACCGCTGCTTAAGTCGGCACACCTCAGTAGTGCGTTGCGGTTTTTACAAAGGATAAAAGCATCGAACCAAGAATTATTATCATATTTTGTATTTCTAATGAAATTTCGTGTGGAATCCTTGAGAATGTTGGTGATCAAAGACTTCAAAAACGTCCCAGGGATCGCTGAAGACATGCCTTGTTCTGGACAACCTCTTCAACTGATAAAAATATAAGAGAAAGTGACGGATATGGTGCTTTGAAATAGTCAGACAAGTGTTAAGGAGATGGCAAGATTGCAGTGTTATCTCTCGCGAGTCCGTTCGAATAATTTTGGTGGATATTTTGAGTATGAAACGCGTTCTTGCTCGTCCCGACAAAACTGAATTTTTTTAGAAAGTGTACGATTGTGACCGAATTTAAAGCGTAAAACGCAATGAATACCATCAATCAACCAGATTTGGCTCCGAGTGTTTTTTTTTTGTTCTCCAAACAGGTATTGCGCTCCGTGGAACCCGTTTTCAGTCGATCGAAGAGATAAAAAAATTCGCTGAAGGAGCTGGAGGCCGTCCCGAAAAGTGCTAATAAAAAGTACTTCGAGCACTGGAAAAATTGTTGGCATAAGTGTATTATATCTGGTGGGGACTACTTTGAAGGCAACAAAATAAATATTAATGAACAATTAAGTATTTTGCGTTTTTTTACAATTTCCGGGTACTTTTTTGTCACAATGTATCAGAAAATGAAGTAATTTTTTTTGCAGTGTACTCTAATTAAATTAAACGATATTTTCGTACATGGCAATTGAAACAGAAACTCATTTACGATAATAAGATTTTCTTGTTCATTCCGATCGAGTAATTAAACACGCTTATTTCGTTTTATTAGTACTTATTTTTATATACAGTGTATTCAAAACATAATGTTTTTCTTTTGCGTGATCAATCAACTTTTTATTGCCCAACCCCTTCTGAAGTGTTTGACTACAAAAGGCTTATTTGTCTTTTTTGCTCATGGATTTGGGGGTTTGAGTTTTCTCACAGCAAACATGAAAGTGTTTACTGAAAATTAGCAAGAATAAACTTGATTGGATGCTGCAAGAAGACAATGGAGCAGACTTTGTACTCAATGAAAACAAGAAAACCATATTGCTACTTAAGAATGGCCATCACAATCACCAGACACGAATCCAATAAGAAATGTTAATTAGAAATGCTTTAATGAAAGCCAAAATATAAAGAAAACCTTTGACGCCAACAAAAAAGTTCATTCAGCTACTCCAAAGTACATGTAGTCGCTTCTTGGGAAACAAGCGAAAAATAGCAAGTTGTACTTTCCGCAATTACAACATTTTTCTTACTGCACTTTCGAAAACAAAAACGTTATTTTTGAATGCACTGTTCATATACATCTTTAGGTGAAGCAATAAAAACGCATTAAAAAGGAATCTCGCGTGTTTTTTGAAATGTTTTAAAACTTACTATAGAGTCAGAAGCTAAATTATAAAATGTGTGAAATAGAGTTAATTTAAATGTTTAAAAAGTCGTGAGTATGTATGAGCACATAATTTTTTTGCTTAATAACTGGTACAAGGAAGGGTGACCAAGTAGTGGTTTATATTTCGTCAAAGTATTTATTGGTGCAATAATGTAAAGCTAATATTCCGCTTAAATTTGGTACAGCTTTGTCACCTCCGCACAAGCATCAGAACTAATTCGTACCAAATGTATTCAAAGCAAGTAGAGTAAAGAGAAAGCATTTGATGCAGGCTCTTTAACTAGCGAAAATGGCGGTAAAGCAGTGTAAAAGAGTTGGAATGGTTTGATATAAGAGAATGTAAAAAGAAGAGAATGTTAAAACATTTATTTGATCCTTGATTTTGAAATTGACTCTGATTGATTAACGAGTCCTTGCGTATTATTTTTTTCACGCCATTCGCTGTTTAGCTTTAGGCACCCGCACATCGAGTAAGATTACCAGAGCGCATTACATAACGCTGTAACCAAATTAAATTACCACATTAATAATATTGAGCTTATTGTGTAGATCCTAATTTGTTACATTTGAGTACATTGCAGCTTTTTCAGCAACGAAATAAAGTAGTCCTAAAGTAGGTATAACATATGTACATACATACAAATAGGCTCGCAGATAGTTATGTATGTAAATCGACAAAGATATTACTATGAGCAGAAAATAGTAAGACTTGCTTCATAATTTTAAGATTTGCGTTCTTCAAAATCTATGTCGGGCCTTTGACCCCAACAAACTTGTGTCAACGCTTTTTCCAATCCTCGAAACAGTTGCTAAAGTTAGGTGCGTTTTTGTGGTGCAAAAACCAAGAGTGATCGGTCCATAATACCGGGCTCCTTTTACGAATAGTTTCACGCAAACGACGCATTACACACAAATAGTATTCCTTGTTGACAGGTCCGGAAGGAATTCGGAAAACATCACACCAAACAAAAGTTGATTTTGATGTGTTTGACGTGGTTTTTCGGCTTCGGCTCACATTTGCCACAATATTCGGTTTGATCGTGTGTTTCCGGGTCGTAGGCTTAGATCCAAGACTCATGGCCAGTAATAATACTATTTATGCTAGTAAAGTCTATATCATCGATTCTGAAGCACCAATTCCTTTATTTATTGACATGTTGATCATGAGTTGATGCTGATGGCCGTCCTACAGGTGGTTCGTCGGCAACACGTTCTCGACGCTTTTTGAATAATTTGTTGCAATCAAAAACACTTTAAACAATTATCACCGAATGTTTTTTCCAACATTCTGAACGTTTCGGCATCAGAAATTTAATTACGCACACAAAATTCACTTATCGTAAAAATCGCCGAATGCACTTGAGTTCTTCAGAAAGACAATCGTATACTAAACTCTAAAGATTATTTAAAACGATATTTGGCACAGATATCACCAACAGTCATATAACCCTAGAAAAAAAATTATTTCGACCAATTTTTTGCTCACATGTTTTGAGCATTCTTTAGTTTAACGCCAAAAGTAAATGCAATCTGTACAGACCTTTCCAGTCCCAATATAATGATATTTGACTTACATAATGGTTAATAATTAATTGAATATATTGTACATAGGTAGTCAGTAAAGGATTTGATGCCTACACTGTGCGTAGTGTGGTCGGCGTATTGCTCAATGTCATCAACGTAATCAAGAAGTGATCTCTTGATGCTCCCAGGGGCCATCTCCGCTTTAAGCAGTTGACTGTAGGTCTTTGTCCTTTCTCCAGGAGCTACCTATCGGCTAGCGAATTGAGGATTTTGTTGTGGTTCTGTACTTTGGCAGTCGTTCGACAGCCGGTTGATCCGGATATTATCCCGCCAAGTGTTGTTATTTCAGCAATCTTACCCTGTTTGGATTGGTAAGTTTATGTTAAGCTTGTCATCATTGGACCAATACTTAGCAATAGGACTATGAGGCATCTTCCTGATCCGTGTTAGCATTGAGTCTGACCTGGGTCGGGCGTTTGCGCCAAATTTCTGCATCCAAACCCCACCTCGACAAGGTGTAACACATGCAATGGCTAGAGCCATCTTTAGACCTACTCACACTTTAATCCACATCAGTTAGGAGCAATTCTTAAACTTCCTGGTGTTATTTTGTGAGGTGTTCCGGCCTGCGCACAGCGACTGAGTGGTGAGTGATTTTGGTACCTTCCCCACGTTACAAGAGTGTAGGCCAGCAACACCCTTTAGCGACGTAACGAAAACACACTGCAGAGCGACAACCGCCCCTGCAGATTCTTCAGCTACAGGCCCCTCACTCACTACCCGGATCACTCTTAGTTTGTCAGTCATTTACTTATACAAGGAGTTTTCCAAAAGAGGACTTTTTGAATCTAGCGCCCTCGGGTGGCGTCATCTATATGTCGACTGATACGTTAGAATCTGCTATCCTTATCAATTGTCCAGTGAGAATTCCATAACATTTCATGGATTGGAAGTGAAGTTATTGCGTTTTAAGTGTCAGTATGTTTTTGTTATCGGTGCGAAAATGAGCTACGAACAAAGAGCCAACATTAAATTTTTACCGAAACGTTTCAATTTATGAAACAAGTTTATGGCGATGATTGCCTATCCCGTAGCAGAATGACGAGTGGTTTCAACGTTTTCAAAGTGGTCGTGAGGACATAAATGACGATCAACATGTGGTCCAATCAAAATCCTTGATCACCGGAAATTCTATCGAAACTGTGCATGAATTCATCAAAAATCAGCCGAAATCATGTTTGAAATTCATGGAAATGGAATTGACCATCTCCAAATAATCGATTTATCGTATTTTGACCGAACATTTGGAGTTACGAAAGGCGTGTGCACGGCCAAAAATTGCTCAGAATCCAACATTCGAAGCACGATTATTTGACCAAAAATCACATTTTCCCCCAGCTTGGTGAAAGGTCTGAAGGTATGAGCTTTCAATTGTGTATGTTGTTGAGTTGTTTCCACCTCATCTTCTTCCATAAAGCATCTGCAGATGGCGTCTGGTAAGATTTATAGATTTACTGCGTGAATGTCAATAGGACAATGGCCTGTTAAAAGCCCCAAAACTATTGAGTGGCTAGCCTTACTGAGGAGCTCCCTCTTCAATATTCGGCTTCCATGAAAACTTCCTATCCAGGATGAACCTGGATTCACTCTATTCGCTGATTGTAGACGAATGTCTCCCATTTGTGGCAGTGATGCCCCTTATTTGGGTTGATGGCGAGGCCGTTTACGTATTTAATTTGATGCGACGCGCGATACCCCTATTTCAATTCGTAAACAGTACTCAGGAACCTTAGTTTGACCACAAGCGTTACATCGTCTGCGATCTCCCGCAGTGACGATGTTCAACTGTCTTCAACTGGCCGTTCGACCACGATCGTCGAACACGTGCGTTTCTCCATTCCGTTTCAATAACTCTGTCGCACAGAAGACTGAAAATGAGGTGTTTGAGGTTTGATTGGAAAGATAGTGCGTCAAATCTGGTGAGAAGTATGGGTCGCGGGTATGGAGTCATCAAAAATAAAGTCTACCGCAAAAGATACTAACAATACAAATTTTTGTACGGACTAAAATTGATAAATAGAAATTTTAACAAAATTGTCCTTCTTGTTTTTTGGTTGTGACATTTATGCGTACAAAACATTAGGTTTGTTCTCAAAACAAAAATTACTAGGTTTCTTATGTTGGTCATTATTTTTAACACACTTAAGCCAGAAACTCTAATACTACCGTCTGATACTCTATAGAATATAAATTTAAATTATCAGCGTGAAAACAGTCGATTTAGCCATGATCGTCTTTATATACGCGAACTTGTCTCTCACTTTTTGCGATATCGATTTTTGCACACTCATTTGCATTCTCATTTACGAAAACAGCACCTCTATAATATATATCTGCCACGTAAAATAACCGATCAACGTTCTTGTAATGAATCTTTTGTGTTTAGGATTTGTTTTTTTTTAGAAATGAATTGTAACTTCGTTTTGTACCAGTATTGAATATGAGAAATACAGAAAAACCCGAAATTCCTGTTATTTGTTAAAATCATTTCCGATAGAGAAAAGCCATAAAAACTGTAACTATGTCATTTACATATCCACAACTGTACATACTGTAAATATGCATGTGCATCCCAAATGCCATCGAACAAGTGCTTTATTAAGTACTTTGCCGCGCATTACAATATTTGCAATATTTTCAACCTTGACTCGGCCAAGTTGATAACAGCTTCGTTTCAGTAATTTAATTCGAAAATGTTTTGAATATTCTATGAAAAAGTTGTAACGTTACAATTAGGCTCATGTGTAGGTATGGAAGTATACGCGAATGTGTTTTCATATATACTAACATATACATATGCATAAAAAACAACAAAATCTCTCCGTAAATATTGAAAAAGTTTAAATTGTTTTGTGTATGCAGAACTTACTTACAGAGACCTACAACATTTTCACACGAATTAACATCATGTATATGTGAGTGCATGCATAAACAATCTACAGTGATGTATGTAGATTGTTTATGCATGCACTCACTGCAAAATAAACTCATGGACTCAAAGGACACACCTTTTAGTCGTGTGACCACATGCACCTTTTCCACACAGTTTATTTCACTTTGCAAGCGTTGGGAAATCATTTTATTATTATATTTTTTTGCAGATTCTGCACCACGACAGTTCCTGACATCGGTTGGCAGCGCTTGTGTTGTTCATAATGCCAAAACGGGAAATACTCGGCTTGGGTGCTGAGGTTGGCACATCAATGGCAAGAATACATGCACGCGTACCTGTCGGCGTTGAGGGACTTCTTTCCACTAAGTGGATTTTGCGCTTTCAGGATCATGCTGCAGCTGATTTTGCTGAAGGCGGTAGTTCTCTTTGGCTGTACGAAGACTTGCGTCTATGAATATATACACCAACAATTGTTTTTGTACATAAAATATTCATATTTTATGTTTGGTAAACGCTTAGGAAGGCAGTAAATTTGTTTACTTGTATAATTAAATTAAAAAATGGACTTGATTGGTTAAACGTTTTGAGGATGTTGTTTTGAAATCGTTAGCTAATTTTAATGAAAAATAAAAATTATTTTACAGCTTTTGAAGTATTGGGTCGTAATCAATGAAACAATCAATTTCGAATTTTTCTGATCCTAGGCTATTTTGCATCTTTGGTGACGATATCTACATATGTACATTAGGGTGATTCAAAAAAATTTTTTTTTTCGATTGGTACTCGGAAAAATAAATTCCTAGACACCTCTAAGAAAGCCTCTCCAAATATGAGTTTTTAATTGTAACGGGAAGGTCCTCCTACATACAGTTTTCAATTTTTTTTATTATTTTTTTTTATTTATATTTGAATTTATATCTCGCTTCCAACTACTTGAAAAAATATCTTGTTCCTTAGATTTTGTAGGAAATTGAATGCCTTAAAAACAGGTATTCTATGATTTTTTCGTAAACCCAACCGTTTGAAAGCTATTAACAGATAAAGTTTGATTATTTTTTGGGAAAATTTTTTATTTCTTATTAATTTTATAACTCAATGATAAAAAAAATATTATGAATGATGAAACTCATAATTTATATGGTCTCCTATAATTTTTCGATTAAGTTAAGCGTTTACGAGATATTCATCGTCAAACATCAATGCATATTAGAGTGGATTAAAAAATTTTTTTTTTTTTGTTTGGTGCTCTGTTCCTAGACACCTCTCCAAAAACCTATGAGTTTCATCATTTACAATAATTTTTTTTCATTGAGTTATAAAATTAATAAGAAATAAAAAAAATTTCCCAAAAATAATCAAACTTTAACTGTTAATATCTTTGGAAATCAATTCTGATGTAAATTATAGATAATTTAATTGCCTCAATCCCAAGAAAATGTGCGGAAGTGATAAAAAACTATGGATTTGGATCAAAATATTAGTAAACCCCATTATTTACCTTTGTTTCCAAAAAGTTGCATATGTTTTGTCCTCGTAATTTTAGAGTTAAAACCGAAATGGTATTCTTATTTGTTTTTTTATTAATGAAATGTTTTATTTAAAAACGTTAAATAAAAGTAAAAATACCAAATTTTAATAATTTCATATTCAATCGACGGTATGTAAAGATTATTGGTCAAATATACACTTTTCTAAACTAATGTATTAGTTGCAGATGTTATAGCCACCACTGTATGTAATACAATATTACGTATGTAATTTGAAGTAGTGAAGCGTAATCAATAGAAACTCAATTTTTGATGAAACGTTAGTTTGCATTTCAGGTGTCGATATAATCAAATAAAAATCATACTTTCATGAAGCGTCTTATAGAAATGATAAGTATACGAGTTCTGTTCAAAAAATTAGGTGATTAGCCAGTAATTAAGTTCATTCGATTACACCGATCAACACGATTTTTTGGTCTGACATCTACATGTTAAATTTTAGTTTCTTCTATGACAAAAATAAGGAAAAATAATTTTTTCCGATTAAAATTGGCTTTCGTAGAAATTAGAGCAATTTTTCGATCTTTGATTTGATGAAATAAATTAAAATATACTTATCGATGTGGATCAGCCCAAAGCAAACATAAAGAAGTAAAGACTAATATTTAAGTGTTTTTCAATGTCTAGAATCAGAATTCAAGCATGAGAACATAAACTCCAAAAAAAAATTTTTTTTTTGTTGACCGGTGTTGTCAATACTGTTATTTTGTTATGCTGGTTCACCCGTTTCGAAAGGTGAACGATTTCACTTATTTTACTTGTTCGGCGATTTCTTGTTGCCAACCATTTTTTTTAAAGAATTTGCTTTCAATTTTGGGTGAAAAGTGTAAAACAGCACTTGAAATGTGGACAATGTGGTCAGTGTATTCTGAGTCAAAAAAATGTTTATAAGTGATATAAGCTTTTTAAAAAAGGTAGAGTAGATACGATTTTCGATGTTCGCCCTGGACGCCGCTGCACATCAGAAAGCGATGAAAATTGTTATGAAGAATCGTCGAGTCACTACTTCTAGTTGCTGAAGATTTTGGCATTTTCGGAAATTTCGAATTTTGTTCATTCTAAAATTGCTGAATTTTTAATAAAAAATCGTCGGATAAGCATCGCTCAGGATTTGTTGAATAAAAGGGTCATAATTAGTGACGAATCATGGTTATAAGATTATGACATCGAAACTAAAGTCCAATCATCCCAATGTGAGAGCCCAAAAAACTCTCTTGGGCTACGAACTTGGTCCTTTTCTGACGACAGTTGCCACATATCAGATGTCAGACGCACTAATTGTGTCAAGTTTTTTTTTTTTTTTTTTTGATATCTTAATTGATTCAAAACGTAGTTATATGTATAGGCGTGGTTGTAGCCAGATTAGGCTATTTTTCAAACGACAGCATTGGTATTGACTCATTACGAACCTAATGAAGTAGCCTGGTCTTTCCAGCGTAGAGAAGGTCTTCCTCTTCCTCTGCTTCCCGGGTGCGTACTGCGTCAAATAATCTCAGAGCTGGAGTGTTTTCATCCATTCGGACAGCATGACCTAGCCAGGGTATCGCTGTCTCCAAATTCGCTGAACTACATATGTCAATGTCGTCGTACAGCACATTGTTCCATCGACTGCGGTATTCGCCGTTACCAAAACGCAAAGGAAAAAAAAAAACAAACCACCAGTTGCGACAAGGAGTTGAAATAGGGATTAACATGTTAACATGTATCAACCGTGTATATAAAAGGTATGTTCCGTAAACAAACAGGACTAAAAAAACTTAACAAATAGTTTTTTCGGCAAAATCAATTTATTTTATTCAAAATAGTCTCCTTTTGCTTCATTTTTCCGAAAAGGAAGAGGTTGCACGGTGCCATATCAGGTGAATACGGGTAGTATACCTTTTGTAAGCCCAAATATTTCGTCAAAATGCGATAAATCGATGTTCTGGAGACCTTAAATTCCATTTCCATGAATTTCAAAGATGATTTCGGCTGATTTTTGATGAGTTCACGCACGGTTTCGATGGAAAGTGTTCACGGATTTTGATTTGCCTACATGTTGATCGACATTTACCTCACGTGTGGTCCTCACGATCTCTTTGAAAACGTTGAAACCACTCGTGCACTCTGCTACGGATAGGCAATCATCGCCACAAACTTGTTTCATCAATTGAAACGGTTCTGTAAAAGCGATAAGGATAGCAGATTCTAACGCACCAGTCGACATATAGATGGTGCCACCAGGGGCGCCAGATTCAAAAAGTCCTGTTTACTTTGGAATGTACCTTGTATGTATGTTCGAACACAGGAGCTCTTATTTTCTATGTTCCTACAAAGGACTACATATAGTAGTCCACGTGCGATCTTTGATCAGCCATAGGCTAGATTAACCTATAAATCAAGTAGCAGCTGTCAGAAAGACCAACTCTAAAAAATGTATTGCCTCATGTCACATTTCTAAAAAAACACTCGTTAATACTCTTGATATTAAAAAAGAAATTTAAAACTCTTGTTGATATTGAGAGCAACTATGTCATAGAACAAGATTAAATACATAGATACATAAAATGCTTTAAGTATTTAGAATCATATCAACAAATAAAAATAAGGTGTGTTCGATAAAGGGAAAAATTAAATAATTATTCTTACTTTCAATTCTTTCATTTTCACTATTATGTAATTATAATAAGGGCTGGCAACGGCTGATACACGTTTATTGTTGCTGTATTCTAAAATATTTCTTTATTTAAACGAGAATTATCAATTATGATTCAGTCCACACAGACTAATTAGGAGGAGTGCAATTAAGTGCACATTGATTTCCTTTCACCGTATTGTTGTTATTATATACCGCGCTCCTTGACAGCGGTATGCCCGCTGCCGAATGTGTGTATGTGCTCTATTGCCTCGTCGATATCCTTCACAATCTCGATACAGCACTCCAGTGCACAATATTCGTGCTTCAGACTCTTTGCAGACGGAGGACCAAAGGTTAACTTCTAAGGGTAAGTTTTGGTCCTGCATAGATTTTCACCCTTTCACGCTTCAAAATGTAGCAGACATGGTTAAAGATGTTGCCACTCATAAGGTCCACATGAATGAGGAGCATAAATGAAGAAATGAAAGGTAATGTAGGAAACTGAATAAGCAGAAAACTACAAGAACAGGCAGCAGAGGTGTGCACTTGGCATACATATACTCTTATAATAAGCAGCCAGCTCCCAGTTCCGGAAAGTATACACACGTATGTATCCAGAGTATGTGTGACAACGTGGGAAATACGAGAATGTGCGTGGTTGGCATAGGATAACAGTGCTGGCAACTATTCAATTATAATTATGTATGGTTAACAGGCAATGCACACAGCCATAAGTATGTGCGAGTATGCTTATGTTTGCCACCACATGTGTAACACAGCAAGAAGCCGTGGCTTTCGCTGCAAACATTGATGGCACAACCCTGTATGGGTAGTGTTGAAGGTCGTGGAGATGCGGCGGATGCAAGTGCAGCTTTTGCGCAGTGCCAACGACCGTAATGAAGTGATGACAAAAATTTTAATTATGTGGAAATTGTGTTAACAGTTTAAATGACATTGACTTGAAATATTGCATAATTGCGATTGTGTGATAAGTTTTGTGATCATACTTAGTTATTACACAGCCCAGACAAGCGGAAAGTGATTGCAAGAGCAGTCACAGCTGGTTTTATTTGAATTATTTGGTTTATTTTTACATCAAATTTCACCACATGCCTCTGCTTACTTTGCACTTAGTATTTCAATGTATGTAATCACTATTAATTGCACTGAAATTTCTAACTTTTTGTCACATAAAAAATAATATAAAACATTTGGTATATCTCACCAAACAATATTATGTGAATGAAAAATGTACTCGTCACGGGTCCTTGTGACTTCCAAACATATTTTTCTTAAAAAGTAAAAGATCAGTTACATTTAAAGAAATTTCTGCTTAAAAATATTTATTGTTTTCGTGAATTTTTGACTTCTAGAAGGCCTTTTATGAGTCTCCAACAATAATGGGCTAGCATTCCTGCGCTCTTTTTTCTTTGGAACCGCTTCTTCATTAAAGAAATGCTCCGGCGGATTCTCTAGCTTTGTTTGTCGCAAACTAAAACGACCGCTCCGGGGAAACCGGAGTCAATTGAAGATATTTAAAGTGAGTCGCTTCACGCATTGAAGACTATTCCGTAAATTGATTTTAACAACTGTTGTCAAAAGTGTATTGAGACAGATGGGGATTGCTTTGAGAGGGACGACATAAGGTGTCACACGTTTGAGATACGTGTCATTTTGTGAGCTGCTAAAAGTGAGTTTTTCGTTTTCTGCAATGTCGAAATTTAAGCAAAGAATTTGCATTAAATTTTGTTTACGGAATCAATCTTCTGCTGCGGATACATTGAGGATGGTGCAGAAAGACTTTTGTGATGAGGCTATGTCTTAGAATATGTTTACAAGTGGTATAGTGAGTTCCAAGCCGGCGGTGAACTTGTCGAAGACGAAGAGCGTCCAGGGCGACCATCAACCACAACCGACGAAGCTCACTTTCAACAAATCAAAAATTTGGTGTTGAAAAACCGTCGATTAACAATTAGAGGCCTTGCTGATGAAGTTGGCATATCGAAAGGCTCAGCCAATGCCATTTTGAAGGATGTTTTGGGCCTCAAGCGCGTCAAATCTCGACTAGTACCGAAAAAAGACGTCGCATTGAAGTGTGTGAAACGATGCTTTCCGACTACCAGGGTGTCATGAAATGCATTATAACTGGCGATGAGACTTGGATCTATGCGTACGACCTCGAAACAACCGATCAATCGGGCGAATATCGTGCCAAAAGAGAGCCGAGACCAAAAAAATCGCGCCAAAGTCGCTCAAAAATCAAGGTCTTGTTGACTGTTTTCTTCGATTATCGTGGTAATGTGCATTATGAATTCCTTCCAACCGGTCAAACAGTCAACAAGGAATATTATTTGAACGTTATGCGTCGTTTGCGTAAAGCTATTCGCCTAAAAAGGCCGGAATTGTGGAAAGACAATTCTTGGTTTTTGCACCATGATAATGTACCATCCCTTACTGCCCTCGTAATTCGTGATCATTTCGCCAAAAACACAACCCATTTCGTTCCGCAAACAACGTATTGACCTGATTTGGCGCCGTGCGACTTCTGGCTGTTCACCAAGCTCAAAAGACCGCTCCGGAGACACTGTTTTTATACGATAGAGGAGATTCAAGCCGCAGTGAAGACGGAACTGAAGGCCATCCCGGAAAGTGACTACAACCAGTGTTTCGAAGATTGGAAAATCCGTTGGCATAAGTGCATTGCAAGGGGATGAAATTGATTTGGAAGAATTAAAAAAAGATTTTCAAAATAAATACAAGGTCACAATTTTGACTCGCTAAGATTGGGGAATTTCTCTTTCAAATATATACAATCTCTAGGCAATAGCTTTTACAACAATTTGTTTTAGACCAACCTACAGACGTGTGTATGATATAAGCTACGTAGTTGTCGCGGCAGAAAACATTCCTGAAGTAATTTCCAAGTTGACAGCTTTTAGCCAGTTGAACATCCCAGTCCGTACCGGTTAGTTAGACCCAACAGTCGCTAACCTGTGTATGGTATTCTACCTTCTGCCGAAATTAAAAATTTTATTATTTTTAACAAACATTAACATGTTCTACTGGGATTTGCTGTGGTTGCCAGCACTTTTAACAAAAGGAAAATTTACAAAGGAGTGATTAAGTTGGCAATGTAATTCTGGCAGCCTTACAGAAGAAAAAAAAAAAATATTTTTTTTAACTATTTTTTAATGTTGGCCATGCCAAATCTTAAGACACCTTTAATTAACATAGTTTTCTTTCACGTACACAAAATAAAGGATTATGTTTATGTATAATATGGTAATTTCAAATTTTACGACTTGCAATGTCGCATGGGCTAAGTAATACTGGAATGATGCGAGTTACTATTTACCAGTTACTAAAAAATATTCAAATTCGGATATTGTACACTGCGAGTTGTTGGTTCAAAACCAATATACAAGTAAAAGGCCTTCTTACACATCCTACGTCAATGTGCAAATAGATATTATCGGATAATAACCCCTTCACTCCCCATCGAAGGGTTTGGTGAAAAGCACTAAAAGTGCAAAAATTCAATAAATAAATCCGCCAGAGATATTTAATTTTATACCTGAGAAGAGGGCTTACTAGGAGACGCTAAAAATGGGATAAAGGTCATGACACCGCCAACCTTTAGGTGAAGTCCTATATCTAAGGAACTAACCGATTAATTTACATAAAATTTGGTGAACGAAATTGTTTTGAAATTCGTATATTGCCTTTTGGGTTGTGGGCGAAATTGGACAACAATCGGATTTAATTCCTCTGGATCGCTATTTTAAATTCTATATGAATCTTTCACTTTAAAAATATGAAGTCCCAATGAAGAATTGTACTTTGTATGAACAAAGAATGTTCTCAGGACACGTCATCTTACATTAAAAAGTTGTCACGATCGGACCATAACTTTTCAAGCCTCCAGATAACTAAAATGTGGACCACAGTACCTAAAACTGGTCTTTAACTGCAAATATAGATAAACCTCTGAGATATATTATTGAAATACAGAGAGAATATTTTCTCGTTAATAGTGTGTCGCGTGCCAAAAATTGAAACTTCCCTTTGAATCATATAAAGATTTTTGAATTTCCGGTTGACTATATAATTTATCATCGGTCAATATGTGAGTTATCCTAATAAAATTCAGAAACTCTTTCTAATAATCATGTACCTTTGTGCCTAAAATGGAGATTGTACTTCCAGTCTAATGGTATTTCCAAGCCTTTGATACCTGAAATTACGGGAGTATAACATGTAATGCTGTACCCGAACTTAGTGCTTCCTTTCTTGTTCAATATACTATAGTAGGTTTTAGAGATTTTTTCATTGCTTCAATAAATATTACTGTGTTTATGTACATACACACGAGAATATCTGACATTTTTATGTCTTTGTAGAGGAGGGGGCGACGAGCAAAGGCGAAAGGACCATGTTGCTCGTGCTGTAGTGGCACGCTTTGTATTCTTGTCCACAACCGTTCGCTGTTACGCAATTCGGCATGCCATTTCATTTTGAAATTCTTTCCATAGTTGCAATTGCGCTCGGTTCCAAATTAATATTTTCAATATGTTCGGTATTTTGAAGTTTGTTCTCCATTTTTGTATGTGGTTTGCATATATGGTATACTGTTCACAGTTAAATGTGACCAATAGTGTTAAATTTCCCAGGAGGCAATGTTTCGGTTTACGTGAAAAACAATTTTACCACTATTACGTATCGCTAAGCATTGAGAGCGTTTATTTATTGTTGCAAATTGGTATCTCTGATCAGCAGACCTTATTTACATTTGTAAAAATGGTATCCGATAAAAGCAAAATTGTAAGTAAAATTAAACTTTTGTATTAAAATAGAAAATGTATTAAAATAATGCAAAACATTTGCTTCAGACTAAACCGAGGCGTCTACGCAAGGCATTGTACAGAAAAGGGAGCAATGGGATGCAGGAGCAAGTTATAATGTATCAGCTGCACATGTGTATTATAGACGGTTTTTAGAAGCGCAGCGGCTGAAAGAGGATTAGTCGTTAGTGAGGTTAAAGCCAAAGCACTTGCGTCAATGTTGAAAGTAATGTCAAAATAAATCGCTTGATATTCTTCTTCTTTATTGGGGTGGAAACCGCTTACGCGGTTATAGCCGATTTTACAACAGCGCGCCAGTCTTTCTTCTTTTCACTCTTTGGCGCCTTTGGTGATTTCAAGTGTAGCGGGGTCCATCTCCACCTGGTCTTTCCAGGTGTGGAGGTGGAGTGGAGATCGTCCTTTTCCTCTGCTTGCCTCGCCGTGTACTGCGTCGAATACTCTCAGAGCTGGAGTGTTTCCATTCATTCGGATAACATGATCAAGCTAGCACAGTGGCTGTTTTTTAATTCGCTGAACTATGCCAATGTCGTCGTATATCTCTTACACCTCATCGTTCCATCGAATGCTATAACGCGCAAAGGGCCATAAATCCTTCGCAGAACCTTTCTCTCGAAAACTCGTAACGTCGACTCATCAGATGTTGTCATCGTCCATGCCTCTGCACCATACAGCAGGACGGGAATAATCAGTGACTTATAGAGTTTTGATTTTGTTCGTCGAGAGAGGACTTTGCTTCGCAATTGCCTACTTAGTCCGAAGAAGCACCTGTTGGCAAGATATGTATATTCTGCGTTAGATTTCGAAGCTGAGATATGAGATTTGAAATAAAAATGGGCGGTGCCATGCCCGTCGTCTATTTTTCACAACGACTCTCATAACGCTTTTTGATACCATCTCTGTGGTGAAATTTAATGACTCTGGTTAGTAGTTTTTTACCGGTTTTGTACCGGTATATAGGGAGTGCGCGAGGTTATCCTCCGATTTCATCCATTTTTACACTGGCGATAGAATATTTTATACAATTTGTACTCAGCAAATTGGATTATTGTAGCTCATGTGATTTAGGAGAAATGTACTTTAAACTTGTTATAGTTCAGGGCCAGGGTCAGGGTTTCGGTTAATGGCCATTTGTGGGCGTGATCGGATTACGGCCACTTACGTAATTGTCTTTGTACTAAGGAACCCACAAATCAAGCTTTATCAAGATATCTCATTTTTTACACAAGTTACAGCTTGCAGGGACAGACAGTCAACCGGATTTAAATTTTTCTTGCCTTCCTGATCATTTATATATATGTACATATATAACTCTATATTGATCTCGATATCATAAATTAAAAATAATTTTTTTAATTTGAAATAAATGTGATGGCCCCTTTCTAAAGTCATTGGGTTCATAACTTTATTGCCGAAAATCAGTTTCATCCTCATCATCCAAACTGCAATTTTTGTATAAGTTAAATTGTAGAAAAATGCCAAAAATACATCTAAAACAACTTTTATAATTAGTTTCGTTAGTCAAAATTTATTTATGCTTCCAAAACAACGAAGTCTACATATATTTGGAGAAGTGATTGTATCTCTCATTTCTTTCGGTTGCTCAGTACTGTTTTCTCGAAAGGGTGTAATAAGATCTTGCTTTAACGGATATGTCGAATCGCCAGTAATCCATTATCGTTGACAAAAATACTTTTCTTTGACCTTGCAGATTAGGCATCATATGTTATTTTGGCCAACGCATTCCGGAAGCGCTTGCATTGTTTCGATGACAACCTTCATCTCTATATGGCCAAAATAAAATTGTTGATTTTAATTTAATCCACGCGGCGCTAACCCGCTCTATCATTTTGATAATGGTACCGCCATAGACAATATCAAACTATGTTGCAATATTTTTAAGTGAGGCGCTCCCTCTACTTGATCCCAGACGAAAAAGTGTTATCTTTAGTTGAAGATCGATTGTCTGTTTTAGAAAACAGAGTCCTGCTTGATTAAGAATAATAATAAAGATATAGTCGAAATTAAATTTGGAAAGGACATTATTGACCCATTGCTAAGATGTTGTTATACCCAAATGGCCACTTAGCTAAAATACGCGTTGCATCAACGGCAGTATTTATTAGAATATTATCATCTCCTTCGTCACTGTCTACAATTACATCACAAAAAAATCGGTACGTAGTAAGTAATCGTTAGTAGCTACATCCAACACAAATTTGTGGCTGAGTGCGTTCCCTATATTTGTTTGCACTTAAATGTGACATTTCTATTTTGCAACTCAGACTAAATTTGCCATAGAAATAACTTTGTGTGTGCAAAGTTTAACAGTTAAATATTGAGTAACGTTGTCACATGTGAAATTTCCCACAAACTGTGGGTACAATAATATATATACTTTAGAAAATGGTGATTAAGGAAGGATACATACAAATTAGCCAAACAAAAATATTTTTATGCACCGTGTACAAGCATATAAGAACAGTGATGTGAAGGGTAATGCAGAAAATGGTCTGACTCAAGTTGTCGGAGTCGTGTTGCCCTTAGTGACGCGAATTTATGAGCACGGAAAATCACTCGTTTACCTTAAGACTCGATTCAGCAATCTGCTTAATCCAACAGACAAGTTCTTCAATTTAGCAGCATTCAAAGCTAAACGTGACAAAAGTGGCTCCGCCAGAGCATGTCGCTTCGCTTCTGCTAAGTCCTTTGCATGTGCTCGCAGAATATTCCTCCCTGCTTGCCAATAAATCAGCCAAATGGTTAACTGCATTGGCACGTTGTTCCAGAGAAAGCGCCTGCATCTGTTGACTGCCAATGCGCGCTGCAGACTGACGCAAACAGCAGAAGCAGTGAGTAACAATAGCAGCGGTGCAGAATTCAAATAAAACAGTGACTGTCTTAAACCAATTGGCGTTGCCAAATGGCGTCGTAAATCTGAAAAATGTGCACACAAATCTGCATCATTCTTAAATGAAACTACTCGCGAAAACAGAAGTCACCTTTTTCCACAAATGCATGTGTAAGCGTATGTAGACATGCACTGCTGTGTGCGGGGAAATGAATGTAATAATCGCCAACATTAATTTGATACTTATCTATATACTAAGATTAATGGCTACAAACAGCGAACACTTTCTGTGAAATTTAGTCTTCCAAATGCATAGAAATGTAAATGTCTAACTGTTTATACATATATATATACACACATGTACTTAAAGCTTTAGTTAAAAAAGTGGACTTCTAACGCATATTGGACATTTAATTTTTTACTCGCACTAAAATTGGTTTTATGTACATATTATGTTTGACATTTTATATGATTTCATAGTATAGAATGCCCTTCTCGAACAAAAAATATCATTATTCTTCTTCTTTATTGGGATAGACACCGTTTACGCGGTTGTAGCCGAGATACAACAGTGCGCCAGTCGTCCTTCCTTTTCGCTGTTTGGCGCCAATTGGAAACTCCAAGTGTAGCGAGGTCCTTCTTCACCTGGTGTTTCCAAAGGAGTGGAGGGGTTTGTTTTCCTCTGCTTCCCTCGGCGGGTACTACTCTCTGAAGTGGAGTATTTTCATCCGTACTCGGCGTACATCGTACACAGCGTACTCACTGTCTCTTAATTCGTTGAACTATGTCAATGTCATGGTATACCTCATACTCGTTTCTTTCCCTCAAAAACTCGTAACACCGACTCTTCAGATGTTGTCATCGTCCATGCCTCTACATCATATAGCAGGACAGGAATAATGAGTGACTTATAGAGTTTGGTTTTTGTTCGTCGAGAGAGGGCATTACTTCGCAATTGACTATTCAGTTCGAAGTAATACCTGTTGGCAAGAGTTATTCTGCGTTGGATTTCGAGGCTGGCATTGTTATTGGTGTTAATGCTGGTTCCAAAAAATTATCAACGACTTCGAAGTTATCACTGTCCTCAGTGATGTGGAACCCAAGTCACAAGTGCGACGACTGTTTGTTTGATGTTAGGAGATATTTCGACCTTTCCTCGTTCACTACCAAACTCATTTGCTCCGAGATCGTATCGTTGCTTGGACAATTTTCCGTGCCAAATGTATTGAAAATATTCAGTCAAATCAAAAAGTCTTCCATACAGTGGTTCACACCGAAAATATTTTTTGGAACTTATAGCGTTAGCATGGAAAGTGGTTCATGACAAATTTTTTGAATATCTCGTATGAAATCCAAAAGTTTCAAGGTGAGTTCCAAAGTAAACAGTACTTAAAAAAAACAGAACAAATGGTTGTCTCGGCAAACTCAATTTTTTTAATCAGAATAATCTCCTTCTGCTTCAATGCAACTTTTTGCACGGTCCAAAAGCATGTCGAACGAGTGTTTTAGCTCGTTGTCCGGTATGGCCGTCGGTATGCCGGTGGAAGCCTTTTGAATGGCCTCTACGTCTGCAACACGCTTTCCTTTCATGGTCAAATGCATTTTTCCGAAAAGGAAGAAAGGAAGAAGTCGCACGGTGCCATATCAGGTAAATACGGGGAGAGTCCAACAAAAGTTGTTGGAACAAAAAGAACTTCCAAGCACATGGTTGCATGTTTTCGTGGAAAAACTGGACATGCTACAATCATATCTAGTATAAAAACGTAGAACAGTAATATTTGCGTGGTACACAACTTTTGTTTGCCATATGTTTTTCAAGAAATCAGCACAAAACATCGATTTGATAAATAATATAACTTCATAACTTACGAATGTCTTCACCCAGAAGATCGAAAACGGTTTACTACGCTTGGGCATATGGTCACGAATGTTATTAAGCTTCAGGTTCACCAAAGCAACTTTCATTTCTCATGATACCACAACAAGAGTGTACCTCAGTTGTTAATTTAAAATTTACAATGGATAACCGAAATGCAATTATTCGAAATTATATCCGATCATTTATACTTATGTATAAAATATACGTTGGTATCAACGATACTTATAGTACATAGATAAGAAGATGGGGAATCGCGTAAAAGCGGGTAGAAATGCAACGATTGTATACAGTTATACTAGTTATATAGACAATATGGCGATTCGCCATATCATAAATAAAACAATCAATCTTTCATATTAATTGTGAACAGAGTCTTTCCCTTCTCTTGTTCGTAATGTATTTCTTGTTAAACGCATTACCAAAAGTAATGGTTTGGAATTTTCGTATTCTCCATCTATACTAATATTATAAAGAGGAAAGATTTGTACCTATTTTTGTATGTTTGTAATGAATAGGCTCAAAAAGTACTGGGCCAATTTAAAAAATTCTTTCACCAATAGAATGCTATATTCTTCCAATTTGACATAGGCTACATTTCATTTTGAAAGAAAATTAGGGATCCTTGGTAAAATTCGAACAATGTAACCGAAGGAGTAGAAAAATGAGTCATAAAATGTCTTTCGTCGAATGCGCTGCCGATAGAACAAAATAATGTACAACAATATTGAAGAACATCATAATGTCTACAAAAAATTCCGCGGTAGCATATGTCCTACCATTGTAGTTATATCACAACAACAACTTTTTTCATTTTAAACATTGATGAAAATGCTAGCCAAATTCAAACCATGCTATTTATGTGTTTATATTAATCCTTATCCAAATAAATTTTTTTTTGGTCAAGACCATTTAACTACCTATAAAATAGTTTTTAAATTGGACTTTCCATTCAAAAGATATTACGAATTAAAAAATTCAAAAAGTAAACAAAACCGCTATAGCGCCGTGGCTGTTGTTTGCGATGCATTCTGAAAAGCGCGCCGGGACAGAGAATGTAAAGTTTAGAGAATAGAGAAGGTGCAAATTGAATTCTGTATGATGTTCGATTTGGCAGCTAACAGAGCCGATAGAATCAAAGTAAGGAACTCGACGTTGTCGCTGCTATTTAGCAGAATTAAGCACGTGCAGTGGCAAAAATATATGTAAAACGACTGAATTCATTATTTATTACTGTTATTTTAATTTTTTGATTATTATTATTTTTATTTTTTAAACCACTTAAACCATCAAAGAAATTGAACATAAATATAACTTACATACAAAAATATAACTGTGGGATTTTTTTTAATACAAATAAAAATATTTGCGAAAAAAAAGTGTTTTATATCCAAATTTCCAAAAATAAATAATTGTCTACCCCGTGCGATGCCGGGACGGGCTGCTAGTTTCTATATATAGTACTTCATCAAGATTGTGGATATTGTTGTTGGTTACCAAAACATTTTATTTGAAAGGCTGCCATACGGCATAAACAAGTAAAATTTAATCTCAAATACTCTCTTTAAGAGAAAGTCTAAGTAATATGAGAGTAAGTTTGTCACGATAAAAAAATTAATTTTATCAAGAAATTTATTATAGCTTTATTTTTATACTGGGCTGAATTTGTAACAGAATTTATGGCAGGACCTAGTATCTACCGGTAAGAATAGAATCACACGGTATTTAAAATTATTACACATTGGAAGCTGGCCTTGTTGTTCCCACTTTCACAGCGTTACATAATGATTTAGGAGTAGTGTTAAGCACTAAATTTAGTTGATATTGGATAAATAGTTCTTAAAATACATATGTATACAATTTCACCTTAAAATGGGAGGTGCCACGATCTTGTCCAAGTTCTGCAATAAGTTTAGCATAGTAGCTCTTTCGTTCCATCTGGAGTGTGAAATTTAATGCCTCTGGGCTATTTATTTAGTGAATTATTGCACTTTTTATAGACACACAACAGACGCCCCTGTAGCTTAATTTATGGCATAGTATAAGAGGTTATAAAATTGTTAATTTAACGGTCCATGCAATAACGGTCCAAACTTCCATTGTGCCAAAAAATACATTTACCAAATTTAAAATATGAAAACTTCAATACGAGAATCAGAAAGTTTTTATTGCATTTAACATTCGGAAAATTGTCGAACAAATCGCTGCAAAGGCAAAGTTGTCAGATTCATGAGATCTTCCATAATATGTGAAATATATTTGCATAGTCATTTACTTATACATATATACATATCTACATTTTTTATAGAAATAAACGATAAACTTACAAATTGTATTTGGCATAGATTCAATATTTATTCTTGGCGGCGGCATATGCTAAGTAAGCAGTTATCGCCTGCGGTATTTTCGCAGACCGTAAATTTATCCTTTCAATTGATTTATGCCTTATAAAAGCTATTGAAAATTTCTAAGGCATTTACTACATACATACATATGTGCTCATATACTCATATATCCTTGTCTATATATTTATTGTAGAGTTTACACATGTGTAGTAATACTCGTGTATGGAGGATATATGAAATAAATACAATTTCAAACAAGTAAGGAAGGGCTAAGTTTTGCGTGTATCCGAATATTTTATACTATCGCAAATTGCAAGGAACTGAACTGCGAAAAGATTTTTAGGTATGCTAAACTTTATATTAAAAAATGTTGAATGGACTGAATGGATTTGGTAACTTTTTAACTTACATATATTAGCCGTGTTTTATTCGACCATCACAAGCTAATAGCTAAATCATGGATAAAAAAACTTACTTAGCTTATTGCACATATACGCTTAAAACTGAATTGGGTTGGTAATGCAGACATGATCAGCTGATAAACAATTTGGTTTGAAATTTCATATTTGGTAATGAAATATTAATATATTATAAAAAAAATATTTATTTTAGTTATTTGAGATCTAGACTACATAAAACTGAAAACAAGTGTTTATATTTGTCTTAATTTTAACTCAATACTCATCCAAAAAATATGTAATTTTGGTTTGCTAACATTTTCATCTGTTTCAATGAGTTTCTCGCTTTGCCAACTACTTTTTTTGGGAAAAACATTGCTATCGTGAATGAAAAAAAGCGAAGAACTGGCAATGCCCCTAGTTCAATATGCAAGCTATGATGAGAACATAATTATGTTGGCTAAGTCTTCCATACAAAATAAGCTAATAGCTTAATTTGCTGGTCAAATAAAACACTCCTATTATAGGTCATATGCGCACTTAGCTTTTGTTGTTGTGATCAACAATCCACCAAAGATTCGCTGATGCGAATTTGGGATATGAGGTTTAGACCAATTTCATTCATATTCAGCACGAAACCATGTAATTTCTTAACTTGTTCACTTAATTTTATTAAAATATCAGACATTTTACCTTGAAGTCACTCATTGGATGATGACAATTGTGAAAAGTTGACACTTTTGTCTAAATGGAGTTGCAATGTAAGTTCTAGACACGCAAACTATCACTAAAGTTTCGTTGACCCGCAACTTAAAATTAATGATGAACATGTGTTTTTTATATGTATGTATGTATTGTGCCTTTTCAAGTGAAAATGCGTAATGGCATTATTTGGCGAAATTTTTGCCCATCATTGACTCGTTATTGTTGACCACTTAAAATAATGTTTGTAAAAGAGTCTTCTGATTTAGTAAGAGCCGAGATAGAGAAGATACAGGCGCAGATTTTTGCAAAGTACCTACGAGTGTGAGCAGCTTTCAAGTTGGCCACAAGTTGAAGCTGACGATGATTGATGGAAAAGTGTTTAGGGGTAATTGCCGATTCATCTTCACAAACATGCGGCGTTTGTAAGGTTACGCCTATAGTAAGGAATGACCTAGATGCCACTGACAATTTGCCAAGACGTAATGACTTACTCGAACTCTGACTATCTACTTTACATAGTTGGATTCGCTACTTTGAATGTGTGTTACACATTGGTTATCGGCTAGCCATTAAAACGCGGCAAGTACGGGTCTCAGAAAAAAACAGAGTCAATCAACTTAAGGCAGCAAAGGTAGCTTTAGTGTTGAAGTGGCAATATTTGGAGATATTCGATAACAAGATTTTGGCTACACTAATAGTTGGAATACGGCTCGACGGGGTTTTGAACATTTGGAGTACTCACAACGTGTCATAAAGCATCGTAAATCATAAAATCATAAATATTAATACTAGTTTAAAAAATTTGTTGTTGGATTGCATACTAAAATAAGTTTATAAGTTTACGCAAATACAACTCTGAACGCTATGTCTTCGGATCGTTATAATTTATAACCTTATGAGACTATGTGAATCTCCCATAACTGAATTAAAATAAAGGTTTGCATTGATTCTGCGCTGTATGCTTATGGATATAATATATTATAAACATTCATAGATTTCGCAAATATGCTTTCGAAACTGCACGGAGTTTTTAACATATTATCCGTGATTCTACATGGCTTCCTCAGTGTAGAAGATATTCACGGAGTGGATATCAGGATATCATGGAAAATGTACCACTTCCAATCGGAATGATATCGGAAGAAGCTTTTAAAGCCTGAAACAAAGATTTAAGAAATTTTCGATTGAAACATACTCGCAAAAATTCGCGGTCTAACCAAAGAAGTATCTTTTGCACTTATTGTTAGTATCATCGCATCCAGTAATAACAAGTTTATGCAAAAATTCGGCCACTAACTTGGGCAAAGGACAGACAGACAGTCAACTGGGACTTAACTCCCCTCGTCATCCTGATCATTTATATGGATCCAGAAAAATTTTTCATAATCCGTCACAGTGTGTTTGTCCGGCTAAGGAGTTGTGGCAAAAAAGTGTATTTAAATTGTATTATCAGAATCAGAAGCTTTAACTTAGATCTATATTTCTCCTCAGCTAACAAATGGAACCCAAATTCAGTCAGGAAATTCATGAAATTCGTCCATTTATGGGAACTGTCCGGTTATAATGAGTGTCCATATTGACGAATTTGACTGTATAAAACTACATATCTTTCTCGATTAGATATCAGTGCCACCAACAATCGTTAGGTGAACAAACCTGTTATACTTTGTAACAACATGTTGCGAGAGTATAAAAAAAGCTGAGTGCGCTTTGCGGAAATACAGTACCATATTTTATCTATGTATGTGTTTATGAAACTGAACTGCAATAGCAACTAAAAAGTATTATAGAGTGCTCTGCAGTGTGACCTGCAACATAAGACAACCGTTATACTAATGCTTTAAAGAATATGTGTTTTCTCCACATGCAGCAATTTTCATATTATTGGTATCAGAGCAACTTGATAAAACTTAAAGCTTAGATCTGATGAGAGCAAATACTCAAATGACCAAACCTGAAATCTATTATGTCTTTTATGTTTCGTATAAAATTCAAATTTTTACATAAATGGCTTTCACACTCCATGTTTTTTTTTTGTTTTTGTTTTTTTGGAAAATTTTTTTTTTTTTGCAAAGTAACTCACTGATTTTAGAGGAATAAATATAATACTATTTGCTATTTACACAGGGTTTTCCTATAAGAGTGATATGATTTCTTTAAAAAAGAAAGCATACTCTAATTATTAAAAAAATGTAATGTTTTTTATTTAATATAAAGTACAATCGATACAATTTAGCTTTGAATAGAACATCATTCAAAGGACCTTCACGACTTCTTTTTTAGGAACGAGCAAGTAGTATGTCAAGAATAGCAGTAACGGTGTCACCAGCTTCGTTTCGAAAGAAGTACGGACCAGTGATTCCTTCAGACAAAAAACAACATCAAACTGTCAATTTAGTCAATGGTTGTTCATGAATAATATGTGGATTTTCTTCGGACCAGAATCGACAGTTTTTTTATTTACGGCACCACTCAGATGAAAGTGAGTTCGTCGGACAACATTATTTTTTTAAATTGTTAGATATTGGAAAACGATTATAATAAAATTTAATAATTTTTAAACATTGTTCTTGCGTATATCTTTTCATAATGCAATCGTAAACATTACTGAATACAATGAACACGAGTACGGAACTTGCAAGAATCAAAGCCATGGAAATACGTTAATGTACAAACCATCAACCAAAGGACCAGGTCCAACCAATTATACATACAGTTGAACTTCTGTAGCTCAAATCACCATAATCCACGAGAAAAACGTCAAGTAAGTGAGACTTCAAATTATGAAAGCTCAACTATATACATATATTTTAGCCAATACTTCCTTCTATTTATATGCCACATACTAATAAAAACTTCACTGAGGTTCATTAAGCTATCATCACCAATCATATAGAGTACAGTTACCAGGAAGTTATGTGTTTTTTGTATGGAGGCTAGGTCAAGTTTAAAGTTAAGTTTTTATTCTTTTTAGACAAAAAGATACACTGTTATCAGTAAAACACGCTGCCTCATTTTCATAAAGATAGCTCACATGTTGGCAGATATATGTGGTATAAAGTCACATGGAAGTTCGAAAATCGTTGTGTCAGGTATATGGAATCTATGGGAAGTATTGAAACGATTCAACCCATTTTTGCCACAGAAACATACGGTTGTAAGCAAATGTTTATCCTGAATTTCAATTAAATATCAATGTTCTTTCGACTTCACGGTAAAGACTCAACTATAGGTACTGGGGTACAAATACTCGGTACTTAGGGACTTGAACAGTTTTGTTTGGATGTGAAAATTTTTTGGACACAGAGTGCAATACTCTAAACGGATTATTCGTGCAATGTTTTACCCTGTTGTATAAACTTCTTCTTGATTTGTATAACGGAAAGTGAAAGAATCAAATGAAATTTAAAATATTGTTATATGGGAATTAGCCGTAGTTGCAGTCCGTTTTCCCTCATTTTCGCCCTATTAAATAAGAATATTAGAAGAGTGTTATATACCGAATTCTGATCGGTCGAACGATCCCTGAGATATATTATTTTGCTTAAAAGTGGGCGGTCGCTTTAGAGGTTTTCGTTCAATGGCGTTTTGTGGGTGTGGCAATTTTAATTTTTTTTTTTTTTGTACCAAGTTTCATCAAGATATCTTAATTTTTACTCAAGTTACATCTTGCACGAACGATCGGATAGACAAACAGTCACTTGGAACTCAACTTTTCTTTTGTCATCCAGATTTATATAAATATATAACCCTTCATCAATCTCGTACGACTGTTAGATGAACAAATCTATTAAATCTGAAGCAACAGGTTGCAATAGTATAAAAATGGCCGAACCGACACTATTGGAAAACCCGGTATTTTTTGGAATTAATCTTTGCCGGTATATCTAAAAGAACGATCTATCTATTCTGTGTAAGCGTAATAATAATTCCTAAGAGATTTTGTACCTTTATTTTTTTTTTGACTTGTATACCGAAAATCACTTTCTGTTAAAAAATAGCGGTACAAATACTAAACCAATTTTAGGAAAGCAAATAATTTTTTAAAATCCATAATAACTGCATAAGTACTATTCGAGGTGTTTTCAGGAAATAATGGGAATTTTCGTTTTTTGAAAAATATCTCTACATTAGTGCCGTCGCATTCAAAATAGTCCCCATTGGATATTATGCACTTACGCCAGGGCTTCTTCCAATCGTCAGAGCCCTTCACAATTATATCATACACAATGTTCATATTCATATAGTTACGAGTATAAACCAGTTGAACATTCTTGTTGTCATACCAGCCATGCTTGCTGCGCGTTGTCTCAAATTCGAAATCACTTGACCCACGCATTCGTTTTTGAAGTTCTTTCTCACTGCTATAAACAATTTTTCAACCCTTGTCATTCTATATTTTAGTATATTTCCTACAGCAAAATAAAATCATATACCAACATTTCGTATTTATCTCAATTTTTTTTTCACATTACATTTTAGTTCCGTTCAATTTTTTGTCTCGCACATAAGTTCGTTTCATCACAAACATTCTGCCACATTTTGTCTGTAAGGATTGGTTAAAATAATCGATTGCTTCCTTCACCTCATTGTAGCACATTTCGCTCTCCTACCTCCCTAATTATTCCCGTCTTAGCTTACATAACACATGAGACTGCATAATGCAAAGGCCGCGCGTCAAAAATATTAAAATAACGGTACATTTAATACATATACTTGCTAGCATGCGTATGATTAACAAGTGAATAATTAATGATACCCATCAATTCTCAAAATGCTTTCTCTCCTTAAGATCCAATATTTATTCTTCCAACTCTTGAGCTAATCGTTTATCTGGCTATCACTTTATTACGCAATATAATCTGAGTGTTCAAGGCGGTTATTACCAGCCACAAGTCATGATTGTGCTAAGATATTGATATAGTATAATGTTAAACATGCCATTATATTTAGTGATGTCATTTGCTGCATTACCAGCTCTTTTTGCACGTATGTATACCATATTTACACTTGTTTGTATGTGTGCCACAAAAATATATTATAGCTTTGCTTCATTAAATTCTAATCCATAAATGCTAATTATCAAATATTGAATGGGCAATAATTGTACACATATTTATGTTTTTATTTGCTAGCTAGAGATTACATTGGCTATCATAAAGATCTAAAATAAACACCGTAAACAAACGCATTTGCTTATTTATTGTTTACTAGGAATTTGTATGCTTACTAGAGTGCTCATGCTTCAGTCTATGTCCAAAAACAAGGATCCAACGTAAATAAGCTCTTTATTTTAATTAAAACCGTGTCTATATCACTTTACAATGCATATACAACCTTACAAAATGATATTTGAATTTTAATGATTACATACAAACATTGCTTTAAAGGTTATACGCATTTTAAATTTATGCGTGAAATGTATCATGTGGTACACCATGTCGTATGAACAATGCAGAATGCGCAAATCACTTGTATGAATGCTCTGGTCTTTTGATGTATAACTGCATATAACTTTTAAAGAAACGCTTTAATGAAAAAGTAATCCAAGATTTTTTTTGTAGAGCGGAAAATTTTGACACTTTTTTGTGATATTCTATAGATTTAGTTGCTTGATGCAAAATATCAAAAAATTCCATATTATTTTAATGGGAAAAATTATTTGGGCACTATTGAAATTGAAAATAAAGATCTTATTTACGTTGGATCCTTGTTTTTAGGACAAAAACTTTAACATCAGGGAGCATTTGCAAAAACACAATCAAAGTATTAATGGTGAAACAAACAACTTTTTTAATAACCACTTAATTTCGAGCTTTACGTTTTCTATAGGCAACTGTAAGTTATTTCGAGTCTCATATTCACAATGGCTTCTTCATCTTAGCTTGTACATATATTGAACTTTTTTTTTATAATAGGGGGAAACATCGAAAGCCGGAGTGCGGAACTTTAATCCGCCAAACCTAATCTACTCCCAACTCACGACTCTCCCACGGGACCACCGATTAAGTATTAATTTGTGGGAGGGACAGCAGGACATTTAAGTCTCCTCTATTGTGCGGACTGACGGACGCCTAATTTGTTCAAAAGTTCTCAGTCGACTGACACAAGAGTGTCGTTAAATTATCTACCGTAAAACTACCACCAAGTGTGGTTTTTAGTTTTTCCCTTGTATTAGAAAATCCAGGGCAATAAAATAATACATTTTCGGAGTCTTCCAACACGTCGGACAGTTCAGACCAATGTCATTGTGGAATCTAAAAAGGAAGCTTCTAAAGCACTCATGTCCACTAAGTATTTGGGTCAGATGAAATTCTAGGTCCCCATGTCGTCTGTCTATTCAGGAGTGGATGTCCGGTATAAGTCGGTGGACACAACGCCCTTTGAATGAAGAATTCCACCGCTCCTGCCACATTTTAATGTTTTTGTTCCTCTATTCTATCTTTGCCGATACTGTTTTAGGCGCAGATAGATGATATAAACGCTCGAGTTCATGCCCCTGGATGTCAATGGGGGACATGCTGGCTAATACCTCAGCAGCGTCGGTTGATGTAGTGCGGAAAGCACTTATTACTCGAATTTCAGAAAGCCTATACACTGCAATTATTCGATTAGCATGAGCATTGTCAATTTTGTTTGTTCTTTAAATTTTAATTTAGAATCTAATATTACTCCCAAATACTTCAGCTGCGGCTGCGAAGTATTCTCGCACGCCCTATGGTGAGCTCTATTTGTGCCTCCAACTTCCTTTCAAAACTTCAGTTTTTTGCTCCACCAGTTCCCGACTCACAGAAAAGAACCAAAAGCGTGGACCATTTAAGCACTCATTGCATTTGTTTCTTAGGTCGACTAATTGTTTGGCCACTACTACCATCATGAGATCGTCCGCGTATGCTGTGAATTTCACGTCTGCTGGTTTCTGTCTTTTTAGCACCCCGTCATACATGAGGTTCCATAATAGTGGGCCTAACACTGACCCTTGGGGTACTCCACTGGAGATAGAGTAGCTCTTGATACCTTCGTCTGTATCAAACAGCTCAATATAATGTTTATGAGGTATTCAGGGACGCGTATTTCATCCAGCGCTTTGATTATATGTGCCCATTTTCCCGTGTTGAACGCATTCTTGACATCCAGGGTAATCAGCGCTCAGTACTTTTTGTGCAACCTTTCCATCTTTTGCCACTTACTGCACATTTCGCAGTATCAAAGACTTCTCATAGTGCGTCAATAGTGGTTCTCTTTTTTATAAAGCCATATTCTCTCCCTGATAATTTGCCGGCTTTCTGGATTGCTAACTACTAGCGGTTTCTAATTATGTTTTCGTACACTTTACCCATTGTGTACGATGAAGGTTCTTCAGGTGGTTTCTTTGGTTTTTGGGAGCAGAACCAATCGTTGTACTTTCCACGCGTCGGGGAACACCTCTTCCTTTATTAACACGTTGTACATTTTAGCGAATAGTTGATTTTTTGAGATTATAGCTTACTTCAGGGCTCTGTTTGATATGCCATCCAATCCAGGTGCTTTGATGTTTTTGAGTTTCTTTGCTATGGCCAATAGCTCTTCAGTATCTCGGGAACAATGTTTCAATAACTTTTCCCATAACAGAGGCATCTTTAAGTTGCGCTGCTTATTTTTAAATTTTGACATACAGATTTTGTAAGCAGTTCCCCAAGGGTCAATGTTTGCTTCCTCACAGAGCTTCTCAAAACATGATTTTTTGCTCCGGTTAATTGTCGACTTCAGGAGCTTCTTTGTGGCTTTTATATTCCTCTCTAAGGCGTCTGGCTGAGTGACAAAGCTTTCTCAGCGTGGAAATTTCCTCATTCCACCAATATATAGCCCGGCGGCTATTGTGATGTGATGTTCTACGCATTGGTGCATCACATTCTGCGACCAGTTCCTTTCGCACTGTCGATACCAAGTGGGCGGCGTCGTGACCTGACGCTTCTGATGCACTCCAGACCAGCTCAAACAAGTCTGAGTCGAACACCTGTTGCTTCCAACTTCGCTTTCGGGAAGTGTTTCTGCAGAAGTTCGGGCTCTCGGGAGTACGAGATTTGTGCTATAATTGCCATATAGTAATAGATCCTTTTTGGTACGTATTTTGTGTTCCGGTGTTCAATATTGTTAGATGCGTTTGACTCAGGTATTCTTGAATTAGCCGCCCTTGATGGTTTGTACATCTGCTGCCCCATGCAGTTGACCAAGCATTAAAATCACCCACTATTATAATCGGTGTTTTGCCTCTGGTTTCTAATGAAAGTCTTTAAAGGAACTCTTCAAATTCGGTAATTGCTGCGCTGGGACGAGCATAGCAACTTACAAAATATATCCCCTGTACATTCGCCCATGAGAAGCAGATATGAGCTTCTCTGGAGCAGTTCTTAAAAGATTGTCTTTTGCAAGACCATATTGCTGCTTTGCCAGATGCAATCCATGTGCTTACCGGACGCTGGGAGTATTGTTCACTTAGTATGGCGACATCAATGTTCTCTTGTATTATTGTCTGTTTTAGCAAATCCTGAGCTGCTGCGCAATGGTTAAGGTTTAGCTTAACTTTTACTTTGGGCAAGTCGTGCTCTATACAGTGTGCTCCCCTTTGCAGAGCATGCTGCTCGGAATGTTGGTGCATACCTTTGCTAAGTGTCCCGCGGTTCCGCAACGTGTGCATTGAGAAAATCTGTCCATCAAACTGCAGCAGTTACGCGCCATGTGACTCAGTTGGAAACACTAATAGCATCTGGGAATAGGCGAGATCGACCGGGTCGGTCGGATCGGGTTTTTCTCAAATTTTTGATGCTTGATTTCTCCATGTTTTGGATCCCACAGTCTTTTTAGCGCTTCGCAGATTGTGACGCTATGGGTTTTTGGCTGTAAAATAGTTGAAGGATTCATTAGTTAGTGATTTCTCTTTACTTTTGCTTGCCCGGTCAGCCGTTTTATCACTAAATGTTGATCCAGCAGCGGTGGATTCCTCATTTCTGCCGTTAGGGGCCGTTCTAAAAATTTTAGAATTCCTCCGAAAAGGATTCTCTGGTGTAGGCCCCACACTATTCTCAGAGGCCATACCTCAGTGAGAAAACAGTTTGGGTACACCTGTCAGTGAGTACGTTCAGCCCCTGCCGCTAAAACCTAACTTATATTATGAATGGTTGGCAATGCCTAAACCAAAAGCAAACAGAAAGGAAAAAAAGCGAAAACGGAAGCTGATTGGTCAAAATAAAACGGCAAATTAAAAATAAGCGCACGTTTGATTCGCTGTTATTAGCGGAAATAATATAACTACAACTAAAAATTTTCCATGAAAAGGGGCAGGTATTTGCAAATAAATTTTTGTTTAAATTAAATTGTACTTATCTATTTTTTAAATTTAGTATCCACTTGGATCGTCCGGAATTCCGATAAATCTTAACACAAAATCTAGTGTGATTTCAGTATGAAAAACTAGGATTATTCCGCGAAAAACACGCCCATTTCACACAACACTATATGTGCAGCTTTTATATTGAAGTAGAGGCGTTGCCAGTTTGTCGTTTCTCTCGTACACAGTAGTTGAGTTTATAAAAAAATAAGTAGTTAAAGATAAACCTGACATATGAAAATGTAAACGGACCAAAATTACCAATTCATGGAGATGGGTAGTAGGTTAAAGTTAAGACAAGTGTAAACTTTTGTTTAGAGTTTTTTGTATACTTGATCTCACATGAAAAAAATAAATATATATTAATATACCGTTAACGAATTTAAAAATTCAAACCAACCTTTCCTTCATCCCAGACATTAAATTTTAATTGACTGTCCTTACCCATTGCCAACACATCGTTTAATTTGCCAACGAATTAGCCATTATGACATTCAAATAAAACACGCTTATTATAACAACTTCTGAATGACATAAATTTTAAAGGAAATATAATATAAAATCCAATTATTATTGAAGGCAGAAAGAAATAATATTTTTTTTAGATCTTGAGAAATATTTTTTCTTATTAAGGGGTTAAAATTTTCAAAAAATTATTTTTTTTTGCATTTTCGTTAAGTGTAATATCTTAAAAATATTTTCTGAAAATTTCTCGATGATCCGATAATTAGTTTTTGAGTTTGAGTTGTTCAACAAATAACAAAGAAAGCTCTGACACTTCAAAGCAAAAAGGCAAACTTTAAACGCGTTTTTCTCAAAACTATGTTTTTTGAACTGATTACAACCGTAACTGGAAAACCACTCAGTAGATTTTAAAGAAATTTATACAGCTTTTAGAACACATAATAAACTCAGGCCTGATCGAAGGATATTTTTTTTTTTTTCAAAAATTTCGATTTTTTAAGACCAAATAAATGTGGATTTTTTTCCCAAAAATTTAGAAAATAATTTCCTGAGGCCGCCATTTTGTTAATTTTTGAAAAAATAAATAAAATCCTTCTATCAGGCCCAGGATTATCTACTTATAAATCTAATTTTTTTTGTCCAATTGATTTTAGATGACTCTCCAAGGACTTATGGTTGTCACCGCAAGTACCTGTTTTTAGAACTGGGTCAACACAAATACTGTAACTTTGAAAATTACTTTTTATTTTAATTTTCGTGATTCAAGTCAACACATTCTATAATAATGCCATATTACTACTTTTGTAAAATAACACGATTTAATAGCGAAAAAAAATACTGAAAGATCTAATTTTAAATAGTATTCTGATGTTACACGATCAGCAACTTGTTTTCAAATTGATCAAATTAACGAATTGTCAAAAGTGATCTAAATTGACAGCTATGACCTAGCCTGCAAACAACTACATATATAATACTAATATAAACTAATATTTTCAAGACACGTCGATTAGGAAATAGCTTAAAATTCTTTAAAGTTTTGCACGAAATGAATAATTTAATAGAAAAGTGGAAGGGAAAGGCCATATCGTTATACAAAAATTACTTTAGAATATAATTAAAACATTTTTTTTTCACTTGGCCTTTTGGCACTATACAATGTACATATCTGCAAAAATTTTGATTGCCATATTTTTATTTTGATATCAGTCCACTAATATAACGAATATTTCATACTGCCTCAGTGCATGGCTGTGTAATGCCTTGTTTCGACTTAATTAACAAGTTGGTCAAGTCAATTCGACTGGAAAAATAGATTTCCTGATGGTATTCATGATCGAAAAGTGAGTGTGTAGTAGTAAAAAATTGTGAATGTTTTGTAACTAGAAAGAAATATCTAGATCGTGTAACTTGCGGGTCGCATTATTTCTATAAGAACCCAAGTACGTTCGAATGACGATAGTTCGTCCCCTGTAAAATCGAAAACCTCTATAATTCGTAAAATCAGCTCTCGACTTGAAAAAAATTTTTTTATTTGTTATTTGTTTAGTCCTCTCGTTGGTTCGTATTTTTTCGCAATGCAAACAATGTTGAACCTCTTATAAATCGAAATTTTGTTTCATAATTTGAAATTTATTGTCGTCAGGTTTTGCACTGTCATGGCACCAATATGTCGCTGCGTATGTTGAGTTTTGTGTTTATCACACTGTTTTTGCATAGTTTTCGGCGGTTTTTTTCAAGCGTAATATCATTCCGTGAAAATGGCGCAAAAACTTTCAACAAAACAATTCAATATCGCTCCATCAACCACATCATCAATTCTGCAAAAAAAGAAAAGATTTTATTCTGCAAGCATTCCCTTGTAGTAAACTAAAACGACGTAAACATCCAGAATTTCCGGATTTGGAAAAGGCTCCACTCTTGTGGTTTACACAATCCCGTCAAAACAGGGGACATTGTTTTTTGCGGGAATTTCTTAAAGGAAAAATCTTTATTTTTTGCTAAAGCTATGAACATAACTGAATTTAAAACAAACAGTGATTGGCTAGATCGTTTTAAACACCTGCAAAATATCACATTTAAAAATATGCGGCGAGAGTTCTTCCGTTGATGAATGCGTATATTCTGAATGGAATGAATGGAAATAGCTGAGTGATCCGATAAAGGATTATGAATCAAAGAATATTTTCAATGTAGACGAATGTAGGTTATTCTACAAGTGTTTGCCAGATCGAACCTATTGCATCAAAAATGAAAAATGTTATAAAAAAATGTTGTAAATGGTAAACGTTGCTAATCGGAAAATCAGAAAAACCTAGCTGCTTTAAGGGGGTATTCTACTCTAGGAATCAAATTTTGGGCAGTTTTTTGAATTTTATTTAAAAAAAAAACAAGAATATTTTTACTATACATTTTTTATGGTGTTTTTATTGATATCTTAAGAATACAGAAAAAAAATTACAAAAAAAATTAAAAAATTAAAATAATTAGAGGGGGGAAGAGACAGGTGTAGCAAAAAATGGCGCATCCTGGTGACATTGCGCCTAACTCTCCTGGTAGTCTGAAAAAAAATCAAAAGAAATTCTTAATCAGTAAGAATGCTGTTATAGTCCGGGAACACGAAAAAAATTTTTTTTTGAAAAATGGCGACTGCCTGAAAATAAAAAATATTTTTTTGAAATTCCGGATTTTTTTTTTATATTAAAAACAAAAATTTTGCACGATGCTGGTAGGAACGATAAAGAATTATATAAAGAAGGTTCACACATTTCAAGTAAATCGGTGGTATAGAACTTGAGATAATGCCGGTACCGTGTGGAAAAAAGTAGTTCCGAGAAAAACGCGTTTAAAGTTAAGGAGACAATTCTGGTGAACACGGACGCCACCTCACAAAATCGGCTGAATCTCTGAAATAAGTCGAATTTTGAAAAATCCCTCCAAGGTCATATTTTTGAAAGTCTAAACTTTAAATATATGAAAAAATCGAATTTTTCAAAATTCTAGAGTAGAATACCCCCTTAAAAACATTTGTAGCTTTCCAAGGCATTGTTAACATATGTAATAAGAAGTGTGAATGACAACAACCATTTTTAACGAACGGGTGCATGGCACCTAATAATCGCATGATATTATTATTGAGGAACAATTGTACAGCGCATAGTAGTTACCTTCATCTTGAGCTTTTACCACCCAATGCGACAAAGAAATTGTTATTAATTTTGTTAACAGCATATTGTGTATTCAAAACTGCTTCGGTGGTTGCGGCTTCAGAAGAATATTAAATGATGATTTATTGGAGGATAGTTCATTGAACATATGTAGATTATCTTTGGGCCATTATTTCGGAAAACTCTCTATATTCCGGTACTTTTGAGAAATACGTAACCATTAATAATAAAGTTACTGTATCAGGTATGTTGACAGATAACGACTATTGGAAGAAGTTTAGCACATAAATAACGAAAGTGACGAGAATGATGATGACGCCGAAAGAGTTGAAATTTTAACCAACATACTTAAAACTCCTTTCAACACAAAATGTTGATGACAGTATATTTGATAACTTAATCAGTTTAGAGAACGAAAGAGAAAAACTAGATAAAAAACACCAAATAATCGCAAATTACAGACTTCTTTAACGCTTGACAAATTATTATAATTTTTTGTTTTTATTAAATTTGTAAAAAAGTACAAATTAAAATACACATCTATATTACTTTTTAGTTTCCAAAAAAGGTAAAAATGTAAACTGAAACTTTTCTAAAAATCTGAGTACCAAAAACATACATATGTATGTATGTTTTAAATTTTCGTTTACAAACGAAACAGTAAAAAATTACAGAATCAAGCAATCTCCCAGCTATGAGACGCTCTGCATATGCACATACATATGTATTATATGAAATGCTGTGAATGGTAGCGTGGAGGGCACTAGCGTTCAGCTGATTGCTCACACTCAACTACTGACTAAAGCCAAATACATAACACTTTATGGTTGCTTCAAGCGCCTCAAATAAATAAGTTTATGCCATGATACGCCACAGTCCGCCATAAAAACTCACAACGTCCTGCCGTTGTTGTCAGTGTTGAACTAATATATTCACATTTAGTATTAATTAGACAGACATAACATCTGGTACATATGAACGGGAAAATAAATTTTTTATCCTTAAGAATAACGAATAAGATAAGATCAATAAATGAGGGAAGCACCGCGACCTTAGGCCTATTGTGCCCTCTCCTAAATCACAAGGACTCAGTTAGCCCCAGCAAATTGATGAAGTCTAATATTCAGCTGGGTGCTAGTGAGGCGATGCGATTCCTATTTGGAAACATGGATCCAAGGCCTTAATCCTGCGTCTACAAACTGCTCTGCAGTCGACTAGCAGGTGATCTGGTGTTTCAGGCTCCCTGTCGCAGAACCGGCAGTAAGCGCAAGAGGATAGGTCCAGTGTCCGGTGTAAAATGCGACCAGTAGCCTGAGTTTGTCCCCAGGGAGGTTATTTACAAATTTTAACCTGCTGTGGTTGCACCCCCCAATCAGCAACTTGGCATGTCGCATGCCATGTATTTGTTGTCAATGCCTTTCTCTGCCTACTCCGTCCTCCGGAGCAATTCTTTTTTAGTATGCGGACCCACTTCAGTGAAGGGTTCGGTTCCGACCATGTTGGCGGAAGCTGTGGAGCGGGCGAGCTCGTCAGCCAGTTCGTTACCGGTTATACCTCTGTGACCGGGCACCCAGATTAGGTGTACCTGGTTACGTTTCGCTAGGCTATTCAGCCGTTCTCTGCACTCCTGCACCAGTAGCGATTTAATCTTGTTGGAGGAGATCGCTCTTAGTGTCGCTTGACTATCACTAAGTATAGTTATCCGCGCATTGCGAAAGTTGCGATGGAGAGCTTAGTGCGTACACCTGCGATCCCTGCACCGATTCCCTCCGACGTTTTCGAGCAGTCAGTCGTACTATTCCCCAGTAGCAGCTTTAGAGTGAAATCGTTCCACTTCTTCTTGCTGCCAAGGGTGACCTTGAACTTCTTCATGAAGTTAACCTTTTTGGTATTGCTGTCCCTCGGAAGGAGGGCTAATGGTATATTGCCACTTATTTATTTCATCCTTTGGGATGAGATTACCTTGCCTTTGCCGCACCCCTCTGCCGTTATTTGCAGAAGTGTGTGTTTGGCTACTTGACTGATCACTAAATGAAGCGGTGTGAGTTCAAGCAAGACTTCCAGTGCTGCCCTCGGTCGAGTGCGTATTGCACCCGCCATGCAGACACAAGCTAATCCTTGCCGCTTCGATAGTTGAAGCTCTATAGAAGGCCCAGGTGTACATGGTATACAAACCCCTAACGATCCTTGGATTACAGTCCCAGGACTTTCCCGCCAGCCGATTGCACACCATTAGTGTTTTTGTCACTTTGACCAAAGTCAGGTCAACATGCTGCTTCCACCGCAAAGTGGAATCCAGCGTGAGACCAAGATATTTGACCTTGTTGGTCATCTCTATCTTTCTACCCCCAAGTTTAAGGTTCCTGAGACCGGGTAGGAATCTACGTCTCGTGAACGGGACTGCGGTCGTCTTGGAGGGGTTGATGTTCAACTTAACCCCACTACACCACCCTTTTGGCAGGTTTAAACCTCTTTGTATAAGGTCACAGAGAGTGTTCTCAAATTTGCCTCTCGCTATAATTACAATGTTGTCCGCATACCCTTGGCAGCGGATCCCATTGTCAGTTAACAGTGCAAAAAGGTGGTCCACGACAAGACTCCATAGCAGGGGGAGTAGCACACCCCACTGTGGGCAGCCCCTTGTTGTCCCAAGACAAATCTTTGTATCTCCAACTGTGGTTTCAGCAATTCTGATGCGCAGTACAGCCTCCATCCATCTGCGCACCGGTGCTGCCACACTCCTTTTCTTCTTTTCAGTGCCCTGTGAGACGTGTTATCAAAGGCACCTTCGATATCTAAGAAAGTGCAAAGCATCACATCCCCTCTCTCCAGCGAACTCTCTATTTCAGAGGTTAACTGGTACAGAGCAGTATTGGTCGATCTGCCTGCTCTGTATGCAGGGGTGCACTTTTCAGCGTCTTCGACCTAATTTCATGGTCTGCGGTCTATTACATAATTTTTAGTAAAGAAGAAGTTAGACTAACTGGCCTAAAGGTTTTAGCCAGTGAATAGTTCTTCTTTCCTACTTCGGGTATGAAGATCACCCTAGCGGTTCTCCATAATTCAGGAATGTACGCCATTGCGAGGCTGTCCCTCATCAGCCGAACAAGGTACGACAGTAGTTCCTGCTCTTCTTGTTGTAAACGCGCTGACAGGATGCCATCCACTCCCGGAGACTTTAATTTCTCAAACGAAGCCATTGCCCACTTGATCGAATCCGCAGTGTATAATTGCCTTGCGATTATCCAATCTGAGTGGGATGGCCTGTGTTCGACCACGGGTAGACACTGGTCTTCCCGAATTGTTTCCGGGAAGTGCACCTCCCTATCTGCACTTCCGCTTCGCGGTTTGTGCGTGGGTGGCCGAAGGTGCTGCCCTTTCGCCACCTCGCCTTGCGGTCAAGGTTGCGTTACCAGGCCAGCGGCTACTAGCCCCGCTGCCTTGCGCGCGAGCAGACGCGGTCCTGCTACGCTCCTTTGCAGGGGATACGCGGCTTCCCCTGATTCTGCTCCTAGCCAGAACCTCCGCCATCTCAGGAGTCTTCCCCTCCCGGAGGTAGCGCAGGTACCACTTAAGGCTGACTCCACTCATACCCTTCCTACGATGGTCATCGTGCCCGCCGGGTTTGTCAGCTGCTGGAAGAGGGGCTTGGTGCCCTCCCCCTTCTTCGCTTCCTCCTCCTTTTACGAGCACCTTCGGTGTCGGCCCGATGTGACTCCCCCGAGTCTAAGCAGCTGAGCCTGCTGGGGTGGTCTTGGTGGTGCTCGCAGCTTCATCAGCGGCCGCTCAACGCAGTGAGCTATCGTTCCTACTTTTTTTCAGGTGAACTACGCCAGAGCCCCTTGACGCGGTAAGACCAAAGTTACTTTTCAATTCAGCCCAGTGTTGGGAAGGCTCCGTTCTAATACTTCTAAATTAACCTCCTGGCTGCAAATCATCCAATGGGCACGGTAGTCGCATAACACCCTGGATTAGGAGGTGGCAGCTCTTGATCGCCGTACACATGCAGCTTCTGCCAGCCTCCCCTGCACCACGACAAAATGCCTACCATTCGCAGAGGTCTTCCTTGTGTAAAGTGAAAAATTCCTGAAAACAAAGCATTTATGTACATATTTCAGTGAAACGATATGAATTTTTGTATTGTGCTCACATTGCATTGTATTGAACCATTGTCGATATATACCACACCAGTAGCGTTGTATGAAAATTTTTACACAAGTTCATTCGCTTATCCGTATATAAAGGTTGATCCATTTAAAAGTTCCCTAATTTTTTAAAGAAAAAAACACATACACTTTAAATTTAATGTCATCATTCGAAAGAACATTCTCTGGTATTTATTTTTTTAAGATTGTCTCGTTCAAATGTTGCCGCGATTACGTCTCAGATGGTCCATCCGTTGAGTCTAATTTTCGCTGACTCGTTCAAGCATCGAGAATGGAGAAGGACACGCGTGATATTTTGCTTCAAGGCCTAAAGCGAAGCGGGATTGTCCGCATAGACTGTAGACTTTACATGCTCCCACAGGAAAAAATCTAACGGTGTGGTGACACACGATCTTTTGTCGCCAATCCACCTGCCCAAAGCGTAAAATTATCTGTTCACGAAAATGTTCTCTCAATAAATATATTGATTGATGTGATGTGTGGGAACTGGCGATTATGTTGACCATAAGTCGAGCGAAGCGCGCCAAACACATCCTTTACAGATCGTAAGTTTTTCTACATGCAATTCAATGATGAATGCCAAACAAAACTGCACAAAAATATTTTAGATCGTTCCCTTACCTTATTGATCGAAACGAAAATGTAAAATAAAATATTATGCCTACGTAAAACTAGTCCTAGCGAGTTATAAAAACTAAGGGTAGGATAAAATTTGTTGAAATGTGCAAAACTTGTTAAAAATGTATCGCCAAATAAAATTTTCTTTAACTATAAAATAACATTGATTTCGACATTCAATAGATTTAATAACGCTTAGAAATATTGTTCAAGCATTTATTTATCAAGGTCGAGGTAGTTCATAAAAATTATGTAATGTGAATCCCAAAAGAACATTGGCTAAAGCGTAACTGACCGACTGAAATGTGTCAGATATGTAATGTCAAGTCATCTTTATATTAATATAAAATTGAATTATAAAGTCGAGTTTTACGATTACTATCCAAACGGATTACTTGGTTATCTATTTGGAGTTTTCTAATTATTAAACCCTGAACAGGGTATATGAAGTTTGTCACCAAGTTTGTGATACCCAGAAGGAAGCGTCGGGGACCCTATAAAGTGTATATATAAATGATGAGTATGTTGAGCTGAGTTGATTTAGCCATGTACGTCTGTCTGTCCGTCCGTCCGTCTGTCTGTATATATACGAACTAGTGCCTTAGTTTTTAAGATATCGTTTTGAAATTTTGCAAACGTCATTTTCTCTTCAAGAAGCTGCACTTTTGTCGGAACCGCCGATATCGGACCACTATAACATATAGATGCCATACAATCCGAACGATCGGATTCAAGGGCTTGTATGGAAAACTTTCGCATTTGACGAAATTTGAGATGAATTACTGCATAAGATAGCAATATAATCTCCGAAAAAATTGTTCAGATCGTTCATATAGCCTCCATACAAACTGAACACATAGTCACTAAAAGAAATGCACCTGTGAAGGGTATATTAGCTTCGGTGCAGCCGAAGTTAACGTTTTTTTTTGTTTTGATGTATTATTTGCCTTGCATTTATTGCATTTTAAATGCGTCCACGAGCGGAGAGTTCGTAGTAACAGCGAAGATGTATTAAACAGAAATACATATATATACGTATACCAAAATTGTTGGGACATATCTTCAAAAAATCGAATCTTTTGTATTCCATTTACGGTTACAAGTGCACACAGGTGTACTTTTATTTATTCGTCGCATTTAAAAGTGCATCACAACCGTAAAAAAACGAGGAAACATTACGAACATACATATGTACATGGTTACTTTGCTCGTGCATATACTCGTATAGCCCAAAAATCAAAGTGCTTGAAAAAATTCACCATCGACTCGTTATCTTGCTGCTGCACTCACAATTCGAAGCCATCATCAACAACAAACACCCTTATACTGGTACACATCTGTACACATACAAATCGATACGCCCCTTGCGCGACAAATATCCTGTAGTCATAGTAAGTATCATCAGTACAAAGAGTAAATAAAACCCATCACTGCTCCATTTTATATGTACTATATGTACTCACGTGATACATAGTCGAATATGTCAGTTTAATGGAGGGAAATGAAATCAGTAAGATCGTAAGTTTGTCGTTTTGTTGACGAATAAAATGAAGTCTTTGTTTATTTTTTTTTTTATTTAAAGAAATATCCATACATATCCATATACAGACTGAACGATGAAAATAGAAGAAAATATCCTCTGTGGAATCTTTGTGAAGGGTATTCTAGCTATAAAATTAATGTTTTCGTTTTATTATTATGATTTATTATTTTTTTTTTATGACCTTAACATAAGTTCAAGAAGAAACAAAACGCATACATAGTTACTTAGTAACTTAATGTAACGGACCAGAGTTTAGTTTTATTATAATGATAAATGCTTGCCTTTATGTTTTGAAAATGATTTCGTGCAAGTGACCGCCGTGGCTGAAATAAATACGTCAGCAATAATGCGCCGAAAATTCTTCCCATTTTAAAATTGCACGATCTTGAAGTTCCAGCCACACGCTTGAGATAATGCGCTCACCATAAGATTACTTCAATAAATTAAGTGTTTCGTTGACTGAATGGCATGTAACGAAGTACTGTTATAACCACAGGTCAAAACATGAACAACTTTAAATTCAGAAGAAAGTTATTAATCTTGGCTCTACAGTATTCCCCATTGACATCCTGACCGGTTCATTTTTAAGAAATATCTGTCCATAAACCACACCGAAAACATTCGGAGAAAGTAACGGTGTGTCAGCAATGCCTTGTGGATTATCAACAAACGCGTCAATTTTCTTCATTAACGTGCCCATTAAATCACAAAGGAGCTTCATCAATGAGAAAAATTTTCTTGTTAAATTCTTTTTGTGCTTATTCATCGAACATGCGACCTACTCGATGTTCATTTGGCTTCAGTACCTACACGTGTTGGATTTCGTAAGCCCGCAAACCCAGATTTTTTCGCAACATCTTCCACAAAGTACAAAGCACCGATTATTTCGCGCGATAACAGATGAACTCATCCGAGTATTCTTCGATTCTATCCTCCACAGCAGAAGTAGAGTCTTCGGTGCGCAAATTCCACTAGAGTAAATGGGTTGCGAAACCCATCCGTGGTTGCTCAAATTATGAAATTTGATATGAAATTGCAAACCGAATTGAGTATAAACCAAGTAACATATGTAAAGAAGACCAACTCTATAAAAAGTATTGCTTCATCTTACCCCTTCTTCACAAAAACACTACAGCCATTATTTTTGCATTTTACGTTATGGATCATCTAGATCAACTATTACCTCCACAGTTTTATTAATGCTGTTCGCGAAGTTAAGGGGGTATTCTAGTCTAGAAGCATGAATTTCAGGTAATTTTTAAAGTGTCGTAAAAAAAGGTAATTAATATTTTTACTATCCATTTTTTTATTAGTTTTTTGTTAATTTTAGAAGAGTAGAGAAAAAAATTAAAAACAAAAACAAGTAAAAAATTTCAAAAATTATGAGCTGACGAAGTGGGGGGTCTCTAAAAATTTCCACGTGACTATACCCATGATTTCAACCCTCCTAGTTATCTGAAACCAAAAAAAAAAGATTATTAATCTAGAATAATGTCGCAATGGTCGGAACTACGGAAAAGTGGGAAACATTTTTTTTCACAAAATGGCGACTGCCTGAAAAAAAATTTTTTTTTGATCACTTTTTCTGACTATTTCGAATTTTAAAAAAAAATGTAAAAAAAATTAAAAATTTTAGGATGGGGCTAGTTCCAACCATAGACAAGCTTATAAAGAAGACTCTATAAAAATTTCAAGTAAATCAGTCCAGTAGAACCTGAGAAATCGTGGGCATCCTTCCGAAAACGTCAGTTTTGGGAAAAACGGGTTTAAAGTTTCGCGTTCCGGCCGAACGAGTTTGGATGCCGCGTCAGAAAAATGCCCATATCTCCGAAAATAATTTTAATTTTGAAAAAACCTCTTGTACACATATTCTTGAATAAATTTCTAGACTAGAATACCCCCTTAAAAAATAAAGCAACAGGCGCGCGAAGAAACTAAAAAAGAACAGCAATCAATGCGTCCGTTGCAGATTCCAATCGTTAAAAAAAAATATATAAATAATATGTGAAATGAATGGGATACAAATTAAATAAAAATATTCCTATTTTTTCTTTCTTAATATTTATTTTTAGCGTCCTTCAAGAAGTAAAAATTCTATCACTATCAATTTATATGCGATGAAAAATACATTTAGGTACTTATCTAGTACAAAACCAGCGGAATTGCTATGATGCTGCATGTATGGTATACATTGTACAAGTATTCAAGCTCTGCAATCACATATGGATATGCGACTGACACCCACACAAAGAAGCAATCGAAAAGATTGTCGACTTTTACGTCTTTGCAATCGAACGCGCAGCTGAATAATTCACAAAGTATGCTTTACGATATATCTTACGCAAATGCACATAGTTGTTTCTACTATTTCGAATTCGTTTCGTCCCCATTCGTTAAATCACAATAACTGACCTCTTAAACTGTCACAACAACTTAAACGGATAAGGACAAGTTCTGACTGAAAAAAAGTCAGTATAAGGTCTAGTAAAAATCAACCCTTTATTTTTCCAAAAGATGATTTTGTAATTTATAAAATAATAAAATTCACAGCATACACAATATCTATAAAACACATTTTCAGAGTTTGCGGCGATTGGAGACGAGTGTCCAGACACACAGTCGTCTAATTACCAATATTCTAGTCTGAGAATAGCTTTCGTGGCAATATATCAAATCTTTGAAGGCCCTAGTTGGTGTCGTTCGGATTGTACTATACATAGTGATCATAACCGCCCGTTACAATCTTTTCCAGCGCCTTCCACCATAAAATATCATAAACTTGACTATGGTTTCATAAAGCCAAACAACTAACTTTGGTGAGAGCTGGCACCATTTACCAATGACTTATCTGCAACTGTACAGCGCAACCAATGCCTTCCTTTCTCTTTTTATATCCTGAACAGGGTATATTAAGTTTGTCACGAAGTTTGTAACACCCAGAAGGAAGCGGAGATCCTATGTATATATATAATAAAGGGTGATTTTTTAAGAGCTTGATAACTTTTTTTAAAAAAAAAACGCATAAAATTTGCAAAATCTCATCGGTTCTTTATTTGAAACGTTAGATTGGTTCATGACATTTACTTTTTGAAGATAATTTCATTTAAATGTTGACCGCGGCTGCGTCTTAGGTGGTCCATTCGGAAAGTCCAATTTTGGGCAACTTTTTCGAGCATTTCGGCCGGAATAGCCCGAATTTCTTCGGAAATGTTGTCTTCCAAAGCTGGAATAGTTGCTGGCTTATTTCTGTAGACTTTAGACTTGACGTAGCCCCACAAAAAATAGTCTAAAGGCGTTAAATCGCATGATCTTGGTGGCCAACTTACGGGTCCATTTCTTGAGATGAATTGTTGTCCGAAGTTTTCCCTCAAAATGGCAATAGAATCGCGAGCTGTGTGGCATGTAGCGCCATCTTGTTGAAACCACATGTCAACCAAGTTCAGTTCTTCCATTTTTGGCAACAAAAAGTTTGTTAGCATCGAACGATAGCGATCGCCATTCACCGTAACGTTGCGTCCAACAGCATCTTTGAAAAAATACGGTCCAATGATTCCACCAGCGTACAAACCACACCAAACAGTGCATTTTTCGGGATGCATGGGCAGTTCTTGAACGGCTTCTGGTTGCTCTTCACCCCAAATGCGGCAATTTTGCTTATTTACGTAGCCATTCAACCAGAAATGAGCCTCATCGCTGAACAAAATTTGTCGATAAAAAAGCGGATTTTCTGCCAACTTTTCTAGGGCCCATTCACTGAAAATTCGACGTTGTGGCAGATCGTTCGGCTTCAGTTCTTGCACGAGCTGTATTTTATACGGTTTTACACCAAGATCTTTGCGTAAAATCTTCCATGTGGTCGAATAACACAAACCCAATTGCTGCGAACGGCGACGAATCGACATTTCACGGTCTTCAGCCACACTCTCAGAAACAGACGCAATATTCTCTTCTGTACGCACTGTACGCATTCGTGTGGTTGGTTTAATGTCCAATAAAGTAAACTGAGTGCGAAACTTGGTCACAATCGCATTAATTGTTTGCTCACTTGGTCGATTATGTAGACCATAAATCGGACGTAAAGCGCGAAACACATTTCGAACCGAACACTGATTTTGGTAATAAAATTCAATGATTTGCAAGCGTTGCTCGTTAGTAAGTCTATTCATGATGAAATGTCAAAGCATACTGAGCATCTTTCTCTTTGACACCATGTCTGAAATCCCAGGTAATCTGTCAAATACTAATGCATGAAAATCCTAACCTCAAAAAAATCACCCGTTATAAATGATCAGTATGTTGAGCTGAGTCGATTTAGCCATGTCTGTATATAACGAACTAGTCCCTCAGTTTTTAAGATATCGTTTTGAAATTTTGCAAACGTCATTTTCTCTTCAAGAAGCTGCTCATTTGTTGGAACTGCCGATATCGGACCACTATAACATATAACTGCCATACAAACTGAACGATCGGAATCAAGTTCTTGTATGGAAAACTTTCACATTTGACAAGAAATATTCACGAAATTTGGTACAGATTATTTTCTGAGGCAACAATGTAATCTTCGAAGAAATTGTTCAGATCGGTTAACTGTAGCATATAGCTGCCATACAAACCGAACGATCGGAATCAAGTTCTTGTATGGAAAACTTTCATATTTGACAAGATATATTCACGAAATTTGGTCCAGATTATTTTTTAAGACAACAATGTAATCTGCAAAGAAATTGTTCAGATCGGTTAACTGTAGCATATAGCTGCCATACAAACCGAACGATCGGAATCAAGTTCTTGTATGGAAAACTTTCATATTTGACAAGATATATTCACGAAATTTGGTCCAGATTTTTTTTTAAGACAACAATGTAATCTGCAAAGAAATTGTTCAGATCGGTTAACTATATCATATAGCTGCCTTACAAACCAAACGATCGGAATCAAAGGCTTGTTTGGAAAACTTTCGAATTTATTTATCTTCACGAAATTTGACATGGATTACTGCTTTAGGTAAAAACATAATCTCCGCAAAAATAGGCATATAGCTTCAATACAAACTGAACACATTGTTACTAAATGAAATACACCTGTGAAGGGTATATTAGCTTCGGTGCAGCCGAAGTTAACGTTTTTTCTTGTTTTATATTTACTTACAAACTTGTACTTTTCCTGACTAGCCTATAAAATAATTAAGCCCACTGGAATCTGAGTAGCAGATTCATTTTTTCCGTTGATCTACTTAATTAATATTGTTCATATGTGGTCATATACGGTACATGCATACTCGTATATTGTATCATATAAAAACATGTGTACACTTACATGGGAAAGATAACTTTAATATATGAACATGAACAGTTGATAATAACATTTATACGAGATTTGTATCGTTTCGTTTCGTTTTTAAATAGTCACAGTTTTCATTTTTCGCTTTATACATTTCGAAAATTAGCTCAGTTTTGTGGATATGCATAACTTCGTACATGTGCATTCACCTCTATCTTAACGGGTATTATTTGTATTTGTATATATACATATGTACATATGTAGTATATCAGCAGCTCGAACTGATAACATTTTTACTATATTTTTTCATCCATATACAAAGCTATTCAAATAAAGAGTTTTATTTTATGATTTCAACTGGTAATTATTTAATGTATTTGTTTTTTGTCGATTGCTTTATCCGTTTTGTATGAAAATTAATAGCCGAAAAAATCCCACATGGCCAGTGGAATGACATTTCGGACAAAAAATGTCCTTAAATGCGAACTCTTCGACTAGCAAAGCTACTAAAAATTCAATCCACCAAAAAGTGAAAGCATAATAAAACACCATAAAGCCACCGAAAAAGCGTTAAGCTTGGCTATGAAAAACACTATGAAATAGCTTAAATACTCATTCAATATACACACACGTATGTATGGGAGTGTGTGCATTAGCACTTGTGTGCGCGCTGACTTTACGCAAATAGTTGCGTACAAAGATATGTATTTACGGTCACATTAGATTTAAGAGGGCATTAAAACAAGCGCTAACTACCTTTACTACACGACACAAACTAAATGTGCGATGTACTATATGTATGTATGTATCTACATATCTGAATGCTTTACTGTTGAGTGTTGGTTTTCTTCATTAGGAGTGTTCTAAATTAGCCTTGAGTAATTTATTACATACAAGGCGATAATAATAGTATGTTTAGTACTTACCAGTATCATTTAAATATATATAAACAACGTGTTTCCCTCCTAGGTAAACATATATTATTTGTAAAAAAAGCTTGAACAAATCCTATCGGGCGTATTGTGTGAAAAATTAAACCCCACCGTCAACAAACTGATTGGACTTTACCAGTGCGGCTTTAGACCTGGAAAATCAACAGCCGACCAGATATTCATCATGCGCCAAATCTTGGAAGAGACCTGTGAAAGGAGAATCGACACACACTACATCTTCGTCGATTTCAAAGCTGCTTTCGACAGCACGAAAAAGAGCTGCCTCTATGCCGCGATGTCTGAATTTGGTATCCCCGCAAAACTAATACGGCTGTGTAAACTGACGCTGAGCAACATTCAAAGCTCCGTCAGGATCGGCAAGGTCCTCCCCGAGCCGTTCGATACCAAACGAGGTTTCAGACTGGAGAAAATAGTTCGAGGTGCAGAACTAAATAGAAAAGGTACTATCTTCTATAAGAGTGTACAACTGCTGGCGTATGCCGATGATATTGATATCATCGGCTTCAGCCCCCGCGCCGTTAGTTCTGCTTTCTCCAGACTGAACAAGGAAGCAAAACAAATGGGTCCGGAACTAAACGAGGACAAGACGAAATACAGGGTAGGCCATTTAAAGTTGACCCATCTGGCAACGCTGTAACTTTTAACAGCGCTGACAAATCGGCTAATGTCATACCGCGTTAGAAGCGTCATTCGAAGACAATTTATACCATGGAACAGTACACTCCAAAAGAACGTGCTGAAATTGTTCAGCTTTATATTCAAAATAACTTTTCAATTGTGTTAACTCAACGTGCGTTTCGAAAAAAAAATAAAGTGAAAAGTGCTCCAGTTAAGAACACAATTAAGTCTTTATACGCAAAATTTGTGAACACCGGTAATCTCAGTAATGCCAGTCATGCATCCAGACAACGCACAAGTCGTTCTGATGAAAATATCGAAGCTGTACGAGCCAGTATTGAGGAGACTCCATCGACATCAGGTTATCGCCGCTCTCAGGAATTAGACATCTCTCGCACCACTCTCCGACGCATAATTCATAAAGATTTGAAGATGTTTCCATATAAAATTCAAATGGCACAAAAACTAAACCCAGCTGATTATCCGCGACGCCTTAATTTTGGCAAAAAAACAAATGGGTCAACTTTAAATGGCCTACCCTGTATCTCCTGTCATCAAACAAACAGTCGTCGCACTGGCGACTTGGCACTCACGTCACTGTTGACAGTCATAACTTTGAAGTTGTAGATAATTTCGTTTATCTTGGAACCAGCGTAAATACCAGCAACAATGGCGAATTAAAAGACAGCGGCTACCTTGACTAGGTCATGTTGTCAGGATGGACTAAAACACTCCAGCTCTGAAAGTATTCGACGCAGTACCCGCCGGGGGAAGCAGAGGAAGAGGAAGACCTACACTTCGTTGGAAGGACCAAGTGGAGAAGGACCTGGCTTCGATTGGGATATCCAATTGGCACCACGTAGCGAAAAGAAGAAACGACTGGCGCGCGGTTGTTAACTCGGCTATAATCGCATAAGCGGTGTCTACGCCAATTAAGAAGGAGAAGAACAAGCTTGTCTTTCCCAAGTATATAAAGAGCACTCGGCGATGAGTGAAGTTATTCAACAAAGAAGTTAAATTTCGTGTGTGGAATCAAATTTCTGGTGCCGAAAAGCTCAAAATGTTGGAAGAGGCCTTTGGTGATAAATGTTTGTGTTTTAATTTTCAAAAATTTTATTCTTTAACAACTGCAACTAGCAAGAATCAAAGCCAGGGAAATATTTAAGTTGTAAAATTAATAATGTAGAACAAAGGCATCTGGATATTCGAAAATCCTGATATTAGTTAAATAGGGGCTAGGCCAAGTTGTCGCTCAAATTTATCTATTTTAGGCTTTAAGATATACTGTTATGAGTAAAACACACTCTCTTATTTTCATTGAGATACTTCACATATTGACCGATATGTGCGGTACAGTCACCCGGAAGTTCGAAAATATTTATATTAAGTATATAGGCGCTATATAGGGGTATTGGTCCGATCCAACCCATTTTTGACATACAGCCATTTGATTATAAGGGAAGGATTATGCCTAACTTTCAGTTACATATATCACACATTGACCGACAATTTCTATCAAAAGTCAAATATAAATACCGGGGTATAAATATTCGATACCTAGGAGCTTGAACAGTTTTTATTTGATTCGAACAATTTTTGATCATAAAGTGCCACACACTAAAGACATTATTCGTGCAAAGTTTTATATTAAGTGCTTCTTGATTTGTGTACTGGAAACTCAACGAATCAAGTGGAATTTACAGTTGTGCTATATGGGAAGTAGCCGTGGTTGTTGTCCGATTTCGTCCATTTTGACAACGTGACATAAGAATGCAAGAAAAATGCCACATACGAAATTTTGTTGAAATCGGTTGATCGGGTCCCGAGATATGCAATTTCACTAAAAAGTGGGCGATGCCATGCCCATCGTTCAATTTTCACACCGGGTCTCATAAAGCTCCCTCATACCATCTCGGTTATATAATTTGATTTATCGCGCTTTTAGTAGTTTTTAAGAGTACCATTATATGGGGAGTGAACGGGGTTATTCTCCGCTTTCATTCATTTTCACATTACCGGTTTTATAAGACTTGTACTAAGCAAATCTAGTTGTTGTAGCTTGAGTGGTTTAGGAGGGCGGGGTTACGCCGATTTTGCATAAAATTTTGCACACCGGGTTTTCCCCGCTACTGCGATCCTATCTTAGGAACCCACATACCAAGTTTAATCGGGATATCTCAATTTTTACCAAGTTACAACTTGCACGGACCTACGAACGGTCAGATAGGCAGTCAACCGGATTTCAACTTTTTTTGTCATCCTGATTATTTATATATACTGGTATACATATATAAGCAATTATTAAACGATCTTGAATAAGATCTCTTTCAAAAATCATCGATATTTGGTCATACTAGCTCTCGCATACTGAATATGAAGACATCCTTTGAGCTATTTTTATGCCTTATATGTACATACATATATTCGTTAATATGTGTCATATGTAAATGTACATACATATATAATCCTATACCCATCTCGCTTAGTTGTGACACGTACAATCGTTATGTGAACAAAACTATAGTACTCTGTAGCAACTGGCTACAAGAGTATAATTAAATTAAAATAAAAAAGTGAGAAAGAGTTAAGTTCGAGTGTAACCGAACACCTCATACTCTTGCAACTTGCCAGAATCAAAGTCGGGGAAATACCTTCATAAATCTTAAAAAGTTTCTCCACTTATGTAACTTCACTAAAATAGCACACGTTTTGACCAACCCAAATGAATAAAAGATAGGTGGGAAGTCGGAGATAACTATTCAATAACTTTTCAAGCATATATATATATATATTCATGTCATCACCAATATATGTATGTATAAGGAGTAAAGTTAACGAACTGGCTGAGGCAACTGAGAAGTAAAGTCCTCTCTCGACGAACAAAAACCAAACTCAATAAGTCACTCATTATTCCCGTCCTGCTATATGGTGCAGAGACCTGGACGATAACAACATCAGATTAGTCGACGTTAAGAGTTATGGTCTTTTGTGCGTTGGCCACGGCGAATATCGCATTCGATGGAACCATGAGCTGTATGAGATATACGACGGCATTGGCATAGTTCAGCGAATTAAAAATAGCGACTGTGCTAGCTGATCATGTTGTCCGAATGGATGAAAGTGTTCGACGCAGTAGCCGCCGGGGGAAGCGGAGGAAGAAGGAAGACCTCCACTCCGTTGGAAAGACCAGATGGAGAAGAGCCTGTCTTAGCTTCGTATCTCCAATTGGTGTCACATAGCAAAAAAGAAAAACGACTGGGGCGATGTTGTTAACTCGGCTATAATCGCGTAAGCAATTTCATCGCATGTAAAGAATAAGAAAGTTAACTGGATGCGTATATTAGTTTTATGGGGCCTAGGCCAAGTTTTCGTTCAGTTAAAAAAAATCTTTCGAATTATTTCCGATAATTTCGATAAAAAGTTCGCAATGTGAATTGGGATCCACATATTCGGTATCTTGGGGATTAAATAGTTGTAAAGCGTTTTAGACAATTTTTGATCATTATGTGGAACACCTCCGAGGCACTATTCGTGCAAATTTTACCCAGAGAGATTGATTCGTTCTTTAATTGTAGACTTTTTTCTAACATAATCATTTTATTGAGAATGGGAGGGATTATAACACGAATTCAACTATCTTCGTGCTGTCGGAGAGGTATATACTCGTATATAACTCCATCTCTTATTTGCGAACATCTGATAAATCCTCCATCATTATTATTATACTCTTTACCAACTTGCTTCAAGAGTATAAAAATGCAAATAATATATTGTTTTTATTAAATACATACATATTCTTGTACAAGAAAAAAACTGCAAAAAATTGTGTAACATAATAATGAATATGAATGCTTCATGAGTTAATACGTCATAGAAGAAAATATGAGAGTTTCTAAAAATGTATTACCTGCGTAGGGATTTCCGACTTTCCGTACTGTTTGTTTTGTGATATGGCTGCAAACCTGAATGGTCACTTAGGATTTCTTTGACCTTTGGTAGTTCATTTAATTCTCATACACTTGACATTATTTGTATAGAAATAGCTTAACTTCACAGAAGACTAGTTATCGCTTCTCGGCCTTATGGCTAAGATTAAAGTGTAGTATCTGTTCTAATCAGCTTAACATCTGACAAAGAGATTTAGGGGCTTGCCCCACCTCCATAACGGGTTGGCATGGTATTGCAGTACCACCGGGATTTCGGCTCAAATAATTGAACAAATACAAATATCCTTGATGTTTCAATCGAAATTATACTTTAATTTTTTTTTCGTTGAAAGTTCATTAATATTAATTTATTATTATTAATATATTAATATTAATTAATGAAAGCAAAACCTTCTTTCTTTTTATAGCGCATACCATACAGATAATATATATATTATACAAAATAAACAATTTGAAACTTTTAGTTCAGCTAACATTTTTGGTAGCATTTCAAGTTGACAATGACAAATGATTAATGATTCTAATCGGAAAAATGTTAGATGCTTTAACTAAGTCACAGTTTAATTCACATTTTTTATATAAAAAGTACGTGTCACGTTGTTTGTCTGCGATGGACTCCTAAAAAAAAATTTAGCACACTGTGTTCAGTTCGAACCAACTTAGAAGATAGGATAATAAAAACTATCATAAATAAAAAATATAGTGAAAGCTGTATTATATGAACGCTAAATTCAACGGAAATCTCCAATAACCATACACATTGGCCGGTCCCACAATTTGTTGGTGTTTTTTAGGTACAAGCTATTAAGCGGACAACTCTGTTAACTGGACAGAACGAGACATTGAGAAAGCAGCCTTAAATTCGTTATTCTTCCTCTGCACCATATAGCAGGACGGGAATAATGAGTGACTTATAGAGTTTGGTTTTTGTTCGTCGAGAGAGGACTTCACTTTTCAATTGCCTACTCAGTCCGAAGTAGCACCGGTTGGAAAGAATTATCCTGCGTTGGATTTCCAGGCTGACATTGTTGGTGGTGTTTATGCTGGTTCCCAAATATACGAAACTATCTACAACTTCAAATTTATGACTTTCAACAGTGACGTGGAAGACTAGTCGTGAGTGCGACGACTGTTTGTTTGATAACAGGAGATATTTCGTCTTGCCCTCGTTCACTGCCAGACCCATCTGCTTTGCTTCCATGTCCAGAAGAAAGAACTAAGGCTCGGGTGTTGAGGCCGATGATATCAATATCATCGGCATAGGACAGCAGACGTACAGTCTTATAGAAGATTGTACCTGCTCGATTAAGTTCTGCACCTCGAAGTATTTTTTCCAGCAGCAGATTGAAGAAGTCGAACGATAAGGAGTCGTCTTGTCTGAAACCTCGTCCTTCCCGATCCTGGTGGAGCTTTTGGTATTACTCAACGTCAGTTTACACAGCCTTATTAGTTTTGTGATACAAATAAATTCATACAAAATAGCTTTGAAATCGACGAAGAGGTGGTGTGTGCCGATTTTCTTTTCATGGGTCATTTCCAAGATTTGACAAATGCCGTCCCACAGTTTTGATTGCAGCTTTTCGACGTCGAACCTCTCTTGTGTTTGTTGACGTGCGTTTTTTTCTGCACAGAGGTTGATGCGTATCTTGGCTGTAACAAGTCCGATGTGGATGTTAGGACGTCTAAAACACCGGAGACGTGTCTGTCGTCTATCACAACATGATCGATCTGGTTGTTGGCTTTCCGATCCGGAAACAGCCAAGTAGCTTGATGCATTTTCTTATGCTGGGATCTACTACTACAGATAACCATATTTCCGGCCCCTACCAAGTCGATCAGCCTCAACCCATCGTGGATGCTAAATTTACCTACCGTTATGCTAAAGATACATACTTTCCCCACCCTGGCGTTAGCGTCGCCAAGCACGATTTTGACACCGTGGGGGGGGCAACTTTCTTAGGTGCGCTTCAAGCGCTAATGGAAGGCATCTTTGGTCGCAACATCCTTCCCTTCCGTCGGAGCGGGGTCGCAAATCAGCAATGTGTTAAAGAAGTTCTTCCATCACGAATCCCGCGCTGAATTTGCGATCCTTTATATAGCCACTGTAGTAAATGCTACAAAGACTTACTCGCCTCAACCAGCTGGGCAGCGGAACCTTACCAATTAAGAGACCGGACATTCCAGATGCATGTCTTAAATCGTTATCTTTAATTAAATGGGGGGTTTCTCTTCCAAGCCTTTTTGTTCCTTTTCATTGGAGGTGTTTTTACGTGGCGGGTCCTAAACACAGCGCACAACCCTGTGGAGGGGACGTTTGGGGAAATTCTTTTGGCTACCCAGAGGATACTTCGTCTAAGTCGTGAACTGCTTGAGCCATATGTAAAAGAATCGTTTCTGGCCACTCCCAAGTGAATGACAATCAGAGAACTTTCCTCACTTGCGTGAACTTCTACACATGAATCCATTCTATATCTTTACTATATATAAATTAAGCACCAAAGAAGTAGTCAAAATGGAACTTTTTCTAAATAGTCTCTGTTATCAATATATTTGTAACAAGTAAGGAAGGGCTAAGTTTGGGTTCAACCGAACATTTAATATACTTATAGGGAAATATCTAAAGGATTATACTATGGCATATAATTGCAACTTCCAAATACTTCTTAAAACGATTAAACTTATATAACTAAAGCATGTTTTTAAAATTTGCATTTAAAAATATTAGCATTTTGGCCTTTTCATTGTTCAAACGTCTGTAGAAAATATAAACCAGTTCGATTCGGCAAGTTCAATTCCTATAAAGCCTTTGTACCCAGGGGTCGATGATAATTAAATATACAGTATTCCCTAGTTATAAAAACCAAAATTTTTGGTGTGGTTTAATCGTCATTAAAAGCTTGTAGAAGTTTTCTTTGATTTAAGCATTCTGCTTATAAACACTCCATGGTTAATAGCACCAAGAATTTTGGTCCTAGAACGCTTAACTCTATAAATAGAATATTTCACATAAAGGAATGTTTGTAAACTATGATCTTAGTGATCTTAGATTAGTAAATTTAAATAAAAAACGCCACCGGTGCAGCAAATCAATGGAAATTGATCGGGCTATAACCATTTTATTTAACCAAATGTGGTCATTATCTGGAAATATGGTCCGTGAAAAAGTAAAGCAATTGGCCATGAAGATCAATAAGGGTTTTAACTATTAATGCTGTCCGTAAACTTATATTGCAAGATCATCATGCGACCTATCGTGAGATTGAGACAACTGTGGCCATTAGTGAGACTTGTATACATTCAATATTCTAAGGGCATTTATCTGTAAAAAAAATTGTTCACATTAAATCCCACACAATTTGTCGATCGCTCAAAAAAGCGGTCAAGCGGCAATACGTAAGCAGATAATTGCTATTTAGCTAGGAATGACGGTGTATAATTTTCAAAATTAATCAACTTACATATACACAGCAATTCAACTGATTAAACTCACATGGTGGATGGTGAAACTTAGCAAATATTTTCAAAAAGATGACAAGGCAATTTAATTAAACTTATTTTAAATAATTTTTATCCTTCTCTGTATGTCTTTACATGTAAATTTATTGAAACAGGTGAACCAGATGACATCTATGAAATGGATTGTATTAACAGCGAAACTTTTAGAAGCTATATACCCATATTGGTGACAGCTTGTCTTGCTTTGGGGAACCTTATAATAAAAACATAATTTCGGAGGTACTTTCGATTGAAGATACATCTGAGGAAGTTCATTCTGTCGAAGTTAAGTCCCCCGAAAAAGAAAAGAAATTAAAGATATTAAGCACATTACTTTAAAAATGAATATTCAATGCAAAATAACAGGTTTTTTTAAAAACAAAATATTTGGGGTTTAATATACTATATGGGACTCACAACTTGTCATAACACATCGTAAACTCATAAAATCATAAATTTTTCAACAAAAAATTGTTGTTGGAATACATACAAAATCGAGTTTACGCAATTACAATTTTCAACACTATGTTTTCGGTTCGTTATAACTTATAACTATAACAAACTACATATATGAAATCAAAATACAACGATCAAACAGACAGCACACGATTTGTTCACCGCTTACGCAGTTATAGCAGAGTTTATAACAGCGCGCTAGCCGTTCTTCCTCTTTCAATTGTAGAGAGGTCCTTCTCCACCCAAGGAGTAGAGTTCTTCTTCTGCTTCCCCCGGCGGATACTGCTCGGAATACTCTCAGAGCTTAAGTAGTTTCGTTTATTTGCCTTTGCCAATACGCAAAGGACCATAAATCTTCCGCAAAACTTTTCTATCGAAAACTCGTAACGCCGACTCATCAGATATTGTCATCATCCATGCCTCTGCACCATATAGCAGGACGGGGATGATGAGTTTGTTTATTATCGGCAACAAAATTAATTGAAAAAAAATTTTCATCAGTTTGAAGTCCAAACATGATAAGTGTTTTTCTCTACAGCAAGCATACCCCATGAATGACTTTCAAAAGTGGTCTTGGCCCCAACCACAATCCCATATCTTGGAAACTACTTAGCCTTTTTTAGTTCTTTAAACATATTGCTTAAAACATTTCAGAAATAATTCCTTTAAGACATAGTACAGTCTACAGTTTTTTAAAATCGGTTCATAATTTATGTCCTCATATATCGACTATATGGACCTCAGCATATGCCGGTCTTTTTATCGAAAATATCGGTCAATATGTATGTAAATATTATATATAATTTAAATTCACGGATAATATTTTTCCAATAATAATGTTCTTGTCGCCTTTTTTCAATAACGGTGTGTTCTTGAGCACCAAATATATAAAATGGGGTCAATATATTTCAAGGCAATCATATTCCAATAAACTTCCTGTTAACTATGACCATTCATATCGGTCAATCTGCAAGGTATTTGAATTGAATTCAGAGAACATATTTTCCTATTAACATCATCGCCCCCATATTATAGTTGAAAACCGATACCATTAGACATATGTCAAATATATCGTCAGTATATGAGTTATTTTCATAAAATGTGGAATTATGTTCGCGAGTATAACTGAATCGAGCCAGAATTTACAGCAATCAGTCCACCTGAGAACCTGTACCTAGCGATGAGCCGTGCCCATAGCTCAATTTGACACCGCCCAATAAATAATCGCTAAGTGAACAAAACTATTATACTCTTTAAAAACATGTTGCTATTACAAAGCGATTGGATGATTTGTCTTCGGGTTACTGGTGCAGCAAATTCAGAAAATGTAATTTGATAAATTTCCTTTAAAAAAATGGTTGACTATAATGACTATGGACAGCTGTACTTTAGAAGGCTGAACCTCGAAAAATACTAGAAATGTTCGTTTTAATTTGTTGTAATTTTGACTAGATAAGCTAAGCTTGTTCTCCAAGGTACAGGCACACTACCATCACATCAACACCGGTACGACCCTGAACTCTTCTCTATTATATGTATGAGAGAAACTGCCCCGAAGCAGTCCTACTTCTACAACGACTCTCGAAACGGCAACATACGCAACTGGTGATACCATTCTCCGTTTCACGATTAAAGTTGACTTTAATTTCCGTTAAAAATACAATTAAAATAAATAAAATCTGAATGCCATAAGATGGTGGAACTTAAACATTTAAAGAATAAAAAATTAAAAACCTTTTGTGCTGTGCAGTGAACAAAACCAAAAAACGAACTGTTGTTCAGTTAAATAAAACAAAATGGTGTGACAAAACCAAACAGGAAAGAACAAGTACAACCATCAAAAACAAAACGGGAGCGGTATAAAAACACCACCAAACGAAGTAAGAAAGGACTAAGTTCAGGTGCAACCGAACATTTTTTTACTCTTGCAACTTTCAAGAATCTAAGCCAGAGAAATTCTTTAAGATGCAGAACATCTACCAGAGTATTGGAATTTAAGCCATTTTACATATCTATACATGCATACTGATCAACAAATTCGGCATAAGATTTGTTAGAAAAACGAAAATCATTATAGGTAGTATATGGGAGGCGGGGTTATATCGAACCTATGATATCTAGAAGTATTAATAATTTTCATACCACATATTAAAAAATATTCCTGGGTTTCATTAAGGTACCTCACATACAATCACTAATCATATGGCGTAAATCACCAATCATATGGAGTAAAGTCAGCCGGACGTTCGAAAATCCTGATATTAGTTATATGAGGGCAAGGTCAATAATTTAATCTAATTTAAGCTCAAATACGCACTGTTACAAGTAAAACATGCTCTGTAATTTTCATTGAGATAAATCAAATATTATCGATATATGCGGCATGAAGTCACCTGCAAGTTCGAAAGATTAGGTATACGGGTCCTCATTAAAGTATTTACCGGATTCAACTCATTTTTGATACACAGAGTTGCTATTATCAGAAAAGGAATCTCAGAATTTCAATTGTATGTCCCATACATTGGCCGATATTTTCGGTCAAAAGTTAACTGCAGGCACTGAGGTCCACATGTAAGGGACATTGGGGTTTGAACAGTTTTGGTTGGATTTGAACAATTTTTGTTCAGAAGGTAGCATACACTAAAGGGATTATTAGTGCAAAATTGTATACCCTTATATTATTTCCTTCTTGATTTGCATACTGGAAACTGAAAGAATAACGTGGAATTTGAAATTGTGTCAAACTGTGACATAGGAATACAAGTATGAAAAAAATTCTTTGTACTATATTTGGGTGGAAATTGGGCTCGAAGTGACGAGGAAAAAGCTAATTGCTATGCAAATCACCTTGAAAATATTTCAACCCAATTTGCCAAAGCACAACTTTAAGCTGTCAATCTTACTTAACATAGCTAAAGAGTCGCTCGAGTCTCTTAAGACTTCACCTTCTGAAATTATTGGTATCATCAAAGAACTTAATATAAAAAAGTCGCCGGGACATGATAATATTTCCTCAAAAATGCTAATTGAGTTACCAATTATTGCTGTAGAGGTGCTCTCTTTGCTCTTCAATCCAATTCTTAGTTTCGAATATCCAATTCCCATATATACATACATACATTATCTTGATAGGTAAACTTGAGAAAGACTTGCATCATACAGACCAATTAGTCTTCTACCCTGTCTTTCAAAAATATTTGAAAAAGTATTATTATCAAAGATGTCTCCTTTCCTCCACGAAAATAATACAATACCAATGCAACAGCTCGGTTTTCGTGCGAAACATAGCACAATAGAGCAAATAAATAGAATTACTAACGAGATAAGGAAGACATTTGAGCACAGGGAGTACTGTTCATCAATATTTCTAGATGTAGCTCAGACGTTTGATAAGGTGTGGCCCGAAGGTCTTTTATATAAGATTAAAAAAAATTCTACCTATAGAATTGTATAAAACATTGGAGTCTTTTTTAAAAAATAGAAAATGTACATCATATATACGCAGATGGTATAAAGTGGTCTCATGCAATCTCAGTGGCAAAATTTAATGTCTCTAGCGTAATTAGTTATTGAATTATTACTTCTTAGTAGTTTTGAACAGTACCGCTATAGAAGCGTGGTTATATTCCGATTTCATCCATTTACACTGTCGGTAGGAGTTCTCATAATATTTACACTGAACAAATTTGGTTGTTGTAGCTTTAAAGGCTTAGGAGATATATACACTAAAGGCAGGGCCACACCAACTTTTCTAAATTTTTTTTGTCCACTTTTTTAGCTTAATGGCGAGATCAAGATATCTCAATTTTTACTCAAATTACAGCTTGTAGCGGACGGACAGACAGTCACTAGAATTTCAACTATTCTCGTCATCCTGATCATTTACATATACAATATATAACTATATATATCTCGCTGAGTTTTAATTGATGCGTACAACCGTTAGGTGAACAAAACTATTATACTCTGTAGCAACAGGTTGCAAGAGCATAAACATGAAAAAAACTTGGTAGATAGGTTTCATCAAGATATCCTCATTTTTGCTGAAGTTATCGATTGCACAGACGGATAGATGAACAGACAGACACTCATTCGGAATTTAATTCGTCTCGTCTTCCTGATTATCTATATATATATAAACCAATAACTATTTCGATTAGTTTTAGGTGATGAAAACAACGGTTAGGCGAACAAAACGCCTATACGAAGGGTAGATACACGGAAACTGGGCATAATAACATGGTCGAGTGCTTTACTGAGCTACAGGAGGATTAATTCGGAATGGGAACAAATCAGATTGTTCACATTTATTCAAGCAGGAACTACTCACGAGATTCACTGTCATCACTCCTGCAATCTATGCTACTAGTCACGGGCAAATTCCTAAACACAATTAAGATTAACAACGCTCGAAGTTCATTCATTGACAACCGATATCGGATATCCTGGGAGTAAATGCTGATACGACGGTGCTCTGGTACAAAGATGTTTTGTATGTATGGTACTCTGTACAAAGATATACAAAATCCTTAAAACTTTCGAGATACTGCAGTATTTTCCAAGAAGGAATCTTTGTTGCCTATATATACATACATACATCCCTGATATTCATACTCAATATGCAACAATAACCAGCCTATTTATAACCATAATGATATACAGGGTTGTCCGGAAAGTTATAAGACTGATTTTCTTCACTGCTATAAGTTAAAAAAAAGCTTAACTTAGTTTTTTATAAAAAAATATTTTTCATTTAATGACTAAAGTTCACAATTAATTGCACTTAACTCTAAACCTATGTTTGCCGCTGCAACGGGTAACGAATTTGCCGACGCTGCGCTTCCCACAAGTTGGCTCTGCACGTGTCGCACTCTCAGCGATTTAGTTGGCGTGCTATTATATCGTTTTATATCATATGATATTAATGCATCATTTTAAAGAACTGTAATGATTGGTTCAATATCTTTTTAAATCGACTCAGTCCCATTACTTCCCGAACAAACCCTGTAGAGCCCAACTCAACCCATAACTCACTGGAACATTTAAATCTTAACATAAATGCAAGACCTGGAGAAGTCGCTATTCACATTAAATCCAATATTACATTTACTACAATGCATACATCGTCAATAGAAAATACAAATGAAATTGGCTTTACAAATATTTTTAGTAATTTAACTTGTCGTACTCTACGTTTGGAGTCTTCAATGGGTATCCACATACTTGTTCGTGATAAGTCTCATGCACTCCTTCAACTCGCTCCACACAAAGACACATAGATTTACGCGTTTGTAATCCACCTCTTAATATCGCGGTCATAAGGTCTTCCTTTCTATGAACTACACGGTAACTAACATTTATCCTTTTCCATATTTCTATTCGGACACAACGGAAGACAGAGTATAAACTGCAAACGTTCGTATAACCAGCGTTTAAAAAACTACGCTACTCCCGTAGCATTTCATTTTACTCTTGCTACCGCTCTCACTTTGTCGGGAGCCACAGCATAGCCTTAGCATAACAATGTAAAGGAAGTGCTCTACACTGCTCCGAGTTTTATTAGGTAAAAAACTATAGCTGGAGCGGGAGCAAAAAATTTATTCTGCGCTATGCTCTGGCGCAGCGGTAGCAAAAAATTGGGAGCAGTAGCACAGCAGAGCTAATGAAAATTTTCATGTGCTACAGCTCCCGCACATGTTTGTGGTTTTTTTTCTTTTTTTTTACTATTTTCTGTCATAATATTTGAATTGATTGAATAATTCAAACAAAAAATTGTTAAGCAAATCAATTTGGCACTTGTTGCGTCAAGTGACTTTATAAATCTAAAATCAAATATTTTAAGAAATATATTAATAAAGTGAATTAGATAATAATTGAATAAATTATATAGTATATTTTTTTATTATGTTAAATATTTACCATTTTTATATTACCAAAAACATCATCTATTCCAAATGTATTACAATACTTAATTTCTATGAATTTTCGAAATTAATTTTAACTACATTACTTTCCCTTTTTTTATATACATTAGGGTGTTTTTTATTTTGAACTATTAATTTTTTTCAGTCCCGTCACGAAACTTCCTTGGAAATACACTAAAAAAAATCCGTGAATATTTTAGCCCTAAATATTAACATTAAGAACTGGAAAAAGACATGTAAAAATTTTCCATAGAAAATACACATAATCCTGATTTTTTATCTTTAAATTCCTACAGATCAGAGGTATTTTAAGGCATCGCTTGACTTTAGACGCATGTTTCTCAGAATTGTTCACTCTTCTTCTTCACATTTCGTGCGAATGCCAATTTCGTGGAAAAATCAAGTTTAGAGCACTTTTGTAGAGTGAACAATTCTGAGAAACGTGCGTCTAAAGTCAAATGATTTATTCAATTATTATCTAATTCACTTTATTAATATGTTTCTTAAGATATTTATTTTAGATTTATAAAGTCACTTGACAAGTGCCAAAATGATTTGCATAAAATTTTTTTGTTTGAATTATTCAGTTAATTCAAATATTATGACAGAAAATAGCAAAAAATAAAAAAAACAACAAACACGTGCGGGAGCTGTAGCACATGAACATTTTCATTAGCTCTGCTGTGCTACTGCTCCCAATTTTTTGCTACCGCTACGCCAGAGCATAGCGCAGAATTAAATTTTTTGCTCCCGCTCCAGCTATAGTTTTTTACCTAACAAAACTCAGAGCAGAGTAGAGCACTTCTTTTACATTGTTATGCTAAGACTATGCTGTGGCTCCCGGAAAAGTGAGAGAGGTAGCGATAGCATAGCAATAATTCTAGAAATTTTGCTGCTACGGAGTAGTAAATGAGAACCCTGCGTATAACCTAAAAAAAATTGTCAAATTTTCAAAAATGAAAAAAAAAAATGTTTTCGTAAACTTTATTTCTATCATACAAAAAATATAATTAAACGATTTTATGATATAATATTCTCAATTTATAGACTTAATTTAGGAATATTTTTTATAATATTTATTTTAAATAAATAAAAAAAAAAATCGGCCCACTCCGGGATTAGCAGGGGTAGTTGTCAAATTAATTGAAGTTTTTTTTATGGGGAAAAAAATGGTGAACTTAAAAAAACCAAAAAAAAAACGATTATTTTATATAATTAAACGTGTTAAATTTTTTGCGTATTTTTTGCAAAAAGTTCATTCAAAAACAAAAATTAAAAAAAAAAAAACAGGTCCCTAAAAGTCAATTTCTACAAAAGTTAGGACTATTTGAAAATAAAAAAGACCATTTTTTTTAAATTCATAACTTTTTTGAAGTTGGACAAAAAATTTTGAAAAAATGTTGTTCAAATGGTAGAAAAGGATGGATAAGTTTTAGCGAAATCTAAAGGGGTCGGGTTCAAAAGTGGTCGATTTGGTATGGAATACTCCATTTGTATTTATTTATATTATTTATTATTCCAAAATCATTAGAGAAACAATTAAACACATTAGCTCTCAACCCGTCAAATTAATAGAATTTATGAAAAACATCAACATCAAAGTAAATATTTCCAATGGGTATTTCTCTAAAAAAATATAAACTTAATCCAAACTTTCGATAATATTTCCGTTTGCTCTCCTGAAGAAATTGGGACTGAATTTGCCAAAACTTGGTCCGAGTACTCAAAATACAATAACCGAATTTGAAGTAAAGAAAAAAGTCGTTGGATTAACTCAATTTATGTAAATTATAATATAAATCAAGAACTAAAGTTAATAGCACTTAAAAGCTAACCCGCAAACGTTGACAATAACTCTTATTCATTGTAAAATAAGTATCACTATTCCCATGCCAAAACCCAATAAACCTAAAAACACCATTAAAGGCAATTGCTTAATATAACAAATTTCTTGTCTTTCAAAAGTAATAGAAATAATGGTAGCCACGAGACGAGTATGGTATCCAATAGACATATTTCTACTATCAAAAACGTCTTCTCTATTCTATCGATTGATATGGAAAAGGATTTCGACCTGCTGGGATACATACGATTATAACACTGCTAACCTGTTGGAAACTCGGTGCAAAAATTATAAATTATATACGGAGCTATCTTCTGAATTTCTTCTATAGAAAAGTTCACGATAGAGGAATTATAAGCAAATCAGAAAACTGTATTCCATAAGGTTATCCATTGAATGTAAAACTCTTCCCTATAGCATTCGGTCTTCCAAACCGCCTAATAAATGAACAAAAAATACTTTAACCATTTACTGTACGCCGATGGTCTTTATGTCTTCAGTACCGTTCGACCTATAAATAATTTTGCAAACCAAATTAACACTCTTTTTAGCTGGTACCATTAAAGTGAAGTATCCTTTAATAAATCCAAATATCTGCACAAATGCATGTAATTTCCGTTCCATTTAGTTTGAATAGCAGTACAATGTACATATTCTTAAAATAGTTATTAGACTTACTCTTCAGAGTGTACAGCCGCTGGAGTACGTCGACTATTGATATCATTGACCCAAACTAACACGCCGTTAGCTCTGCTTTCTCCATACTGGATAATAAAGCGAAACGTATGGCATTCGCGACTTGGCTCCCACGTCACTGTTAATTTCATCTAACTAGGAACCAGTAACACCAACAACACTATCAGCCTCGAAATCCAACGCAGAATAAATTTTACCAACAGATGCTACTTCGGATTGAAAAGGCAATTAAAAGTAAAGTCCTCTATCGAAGGACAAAAATCACACTGTAAAATTCACGCATCATACTCTTCCTATAGCATAACTTCAAAATTAGGTTCAAAGTCCATTTCCTTACGAAATTTCTACTAACAATCAGCGATAAATAGCGTTTTTGCTGGAAAACATCAATTTTATTGATTTGTGGTAAAATACACTATTCGTGTTACTACAGTTTTGCAAAGATAGATAACTAGCAAATTTCTAAATTAAAGCATAACATTAGATTTAGGCTCAAAATCCTTTTCTTTTGAATCTTACACTAAAAATTTGCAAAAGACAGCGCATTTGCTGCA